>BMAU01020730.1:0-374835 GCA_019973935.1 Trichonephila clavipes | reverse complement strand
CGTGGTCGTGGTAACCTACTAGTCAAGATCATTGACTCGTGGTTGACGTGTTATTAGTTCGAGCATATCACCCCTGAAATCCTATCATGTAGAGGGGACTGATGCACTTTAAATATGTCTTCTTGCTGATGTGGCGTAGAAGCTATAGAAGATAGGCTCCAGCTCACACACACACGTGTCATCCTCGCCACTTGACTATGGTTCAAAATTCCGAGGCCCGTCGCCAATAGCTCTCGTGCAGCTTTATAATTCGAGGTTAATATACCTCTGACACTCACCTTCTCCACGTTAAATACTGATAATCCCTTAGGTATAAACAGTGTTAGCTACGTGATATATAATTAAAATAAACGAGTTTTAAAATCTTAAGGTATCCGACTAGGTTCGAAGATAAATTTTTCAAAAATTGATTTTCTGTATAATTCAGTGCTTCTCAAACTGTGGGGCGCGCCCCCTGTGGGGGCGCGATAACCTTCGAGGGGGCGCGAGCATCTTGAAAATATAAAAGGCTTAAAAATTATTTTTGGAATGAAGTAAAACAAAATGCTTTCTGACAAAATAAAAAATACACATTTACACTGATATAAATTATATATATCATCTGGTTTTCCACTTTCAAAAGATTCCACTTCAAACGCTCATTAGCTATCTTTGATCCCAAAACCAAATAAAAAAAGATATTTTTTTTTTTTTTGCTGTAATCCCGCGATGAGAGATTTTTTACTACGTTTCTTGTAACCTCTAGAATAGTACTTTTGATTATCATCTCTTTGACCTTCAAACTTACTGGTATGCTTAACTCTGTCTACTTTCTTTTTGGGAAAGTTGTAAATAATATTTTTCTGTTGCTTTTCCCCCCACGTAAATGAGTTTTATGATGTATGGATAAGCATATTGAGCACTTTGAAGGATTAATTGACCAAGATGTATTTTATGAGTAATCTGAAATTGCATTATAAAAAACGTTTTACATAATTATTTTTTATAACTGACATCGATGTTTTTGTATCGAATACATTTTTTCATGGGAGCGGTCGCATGAGGCGCTGAATCACTCCAAATTCTGGTAAAACTGTTTATTCGTTAACAATTTCTTGACAGTATCCTCCGATATGACAGTCTTAATGGAAACTAAAATGAATTTGTCACATTTATGCCTCTTTTTGAGAGTGGCAAACGGTTTTTACAATCAAGGTACTTGTTTTGATCGAGTTCCCTTCACGACCACTTTGTTCAGAAATATTTTCTATGAATATGCTATACTTTCCCCTACGATTAACTTTGTGGTTTTAATTGCTGTGTTGTACAACTTATTATGGTTTATAAATGTAAATGAGCAGAATATAAAAAAAAAATGGGCATCTGTGATCTCTCTATTGAAGGAAGATGAAACTGATCAAGCAATTGAAGAACCTGATGAAATAATGCATATTAATCGTGATAGCGAAAGTAAATATGACAAAAGTGATAGACATGAAACGTTTGAGTTAAATTGTAATTTTCAAATGCTGCCTAAAGAACTCTATCAAGAAAATTAAGATATCAAGAAAACTAAGAAGCCATAAATGTAACACTTCGCCTTGTCAAAAGACACAAGCAAGAAAAGGTTACACATGCTATTTGTAGATCATCAAAGAATAGAAAAAATTACAATAACGTGAGCAAAATATGACAGTTTTGATTGCAAATAACGTTCTTGTATTGTTAGTGAAAAGTGTCTGTGATTTATGTTCTTTATTAAGGTCACGCACATTTGGAACGGTTTCATTACTTTTATTGGATTTTTTTTTCTCAAATCATCAAAGAAAATTAAAAAGTCCTTTAAAGTAGGTAAGTACATTTTCTCTTAGTTAAATTATTCGCTGTAATTGTGATTTTTATCGAGCACAGAAAAATAATTATAAAAAAAAAAGGATTGGGGTGACTTGGTGAAGTGATCGCCTGCTTCCGGGTTAAAACATTTTGAAGGTTTCTCGCTTTAAATAATAAAAAATAACACAATTATTCTTCATTGGAATTTTTCATGCGTTTTCCTTATTTAATATTAATTCTAAAATCATTTTATATTTTTGTATGCATTGTTGTGCACTTGGTTTTACTCTTCTTACAATTAAGCTATTATATCAAGAATAATGCATTATTTTTAAAAAATAATCGCAGAACGGGTATTTCAGCCAGTCTACTTATAAATGTATCAGTACTGCACAATGTATTTTATATAACTAATTTATTAATACTAATTTAAGGCGACTTGGTACCCTAAAAATCACAAACCTATCGTTTTTTTTATTTCATTTAATCTTATTCTTTGCATTATTATCTTTCGATTGATATATCACTTGTGCATGTCGGAAAGTTAGAAGTTGAATAAAACTTCATTTGAAAACAAATTAGGTAATTCAGCCACACCCTTTTTGAAAAAAAAGCTAAAAAATGTGTTATGATAAAAAAAATCTATTTTATAAATAGAAATAATAACTATAAAAAGAATGTGTAGTATTAAAGCAGAATATTTCCGAGGCAATACAATAATGTAATTTTTCTCCCCTTGTGAAATGTGTGCATGTAAAATTTTAAATTAAGGAATTTTATATTAATAATTTTATAATTTCAGTTCTTATTCCTGATATATTTTTCATACAAATGTAATACTTTAGTATTATAAGAAGAAAAACAGCTAAAATTTCTGTCGTGACAGAAAAAAATTTTTTTTTGAAGTTTTTCTTGAGTTTTTGTGCAATTAGTACTCTCTAAAAGTTGATCATTTATAAAAATGTGTGTGGGTTGAAACATATGAAAATGCAATTATTTTAAAGAAAACGTATAAGTAATATCTTAAAGTGGTAATTTAAGTTTAATTAAGCTTATAATAATTTTTTCCGAATTATAAACTTTAAAGTGGTTTTCTCAGTTTGTATTTTTCGAAACCTTAGTGCATTCAAAATGCTACTCCTTCGACAATTATTTACCAATCACTTCAATTTTTTTGCAGCGTGTTAAAAATAAAGCATGTAATAAAAATTAGGGATCCGTTTTGCTATAAACTGAATACTTTTTTTAAAAAAAAAAAAAATGTAAGACATGTTGGCTTTTTCGTTGATTTTTAGCTTGTATATCAACATTTTATTTTTTCTCGAAAACGAATGAAATTATTCTAAAATCGATCCCTAAAGTTAAGAACACCCATAAGAAAATTATAAAAATTTCAGGTCAAAAAATTAATTTTTACAAAAGGAGTAGGATTTTAAAATAATTTTCCCAATTTTCTTCAAAAATTTAAATTTTAAAATTGTGTGAATAATATATGAAAATTTTCATCTGGTAACATTTTCTTGAATAGAAACATTGTATAAAATGTTAAAATATAATTTTTAAATACGTAAATAAAGAAGTTTGCTCAAAGGGTGCCAAGTCCCATTAAGAGCAAGTTTAATTATTATTAGTGACTTCCATGGGCTTGTCTTGCAGAGCAAAGGTTTTCAAATGAAGGCTTAATATTAGAATTTGACACTCTGAGTTCTTTTTCTATATTTAGCTGAGATCTATATTTTGTCTTCAAAGCAGCCACCGCAGAAAATCCGGTTTCACAAAGGTACGATGTTGAAAACGGTAAGAGTATACGAAATGCTTTGTTTTCAGTTCAGAAAATTCATCATCTACTTTCTGCCCAAAATTGAAAGAGAGTTTTATTACAAAATTGTCTTTTAATTTCGCCACTAGATGTGAAATCTATGAAACTTTCTTCTTCGGTAGTGGAGAAATCCTTCTGGGGTATTTTGAAATGGATCTCTCACCCATTCGTAACTTGCTATCAAGTTGTCCTCAGCAAAAATATTTTTTTAAATTTTTTGCTTACTTAGCTAAATGATATTCAATAGTTTTATAAACAACTTCCACATGTTGTTCTTCAGTTTTGTAAGTTTTTACACATTTATCCGCATTTTCAAGCATTTCTAGGTTTTTGCTTTAAATTTCGGCTCCATAATTGTAATTTTCTACAAAAGCATTAATTTTATCACGAATGTCAAACATATGTACATTTGATTCTTGAAGTTGAAGATTCAATATATTTAATTTCTCAAATATATCGACTAAGTAGCTCAACTTCATCAGAAATAAACCATCTCGCGAAATTTCTCAGCTTCCGGTAGGTTTTCCTCTTCTAGAAAATGGTAATTTCATTTCTTAATTCATAAATACGTTGTAAAAATTTCCCCGCGTGATAACCATCTTGCTTCACAATAAAATAGCAACGATGAATGCACTGTGCCCATGTCTTTGCAAAGTCCAGAAAAGATTCTTGATTTTAGGGGGTCTCATTTTTATGTAATTTACTACAGTCACAACTGTCATTAGCACAATATTCAGGCCAGGACTAATTTCTTTGGAAGCCAGAGCTTCTCTGTGGATCATACAATGTGTCCAGATGCACAGTGGAGTTTTTTGTTTCTCAAGTGCTTGTATACTTTTAAATCTTCCTGACATTATACGAGCACCATCGGTGCATATTCCGACACAATTTTTCCACTCTATATTTGCCTCGTTTATAAAATTATTTAAAATATCAAATAATGCCATTGCTGTTGCTTTAAGTTTTATTGGTTTACAAAAAGTAGTTCTTTTACCGCTGACATACCATCCCAAAATCGAACATACGCAATGAAATGAGCATCTTTATTGCTATCTGTTGCCTCGTCAAGCTGAATTGAAAACAATTTATCACGCAACTTACCGAAAAGCTGTTGCTCTACATCTTCAGCGATATCATCAATTCGACGTGAAACAGTATCATTTGATAAGGGTATGGACTGCAACTCTTTGGCAAAATTGCCTCCAAACATAGTTTCTACAATCTCAATTGCTGCAGGCAAAATAAGCTCTTCGGCAATAGTGTGAGGCTTTTTACATCTGGCTATTTTATATGATACTTTGTAAGAAGTAAGTAAAGCTTTTTCATTCACTGACAAAGTTTTTTTAAAAATGTTTTTTGTTTTCCGTATGATTTTAATTTTGATTCAAAGAACTCTCTAGGTTTGTTAATGTACTCACCATGAAGCGTTTCCTTGAAATGTCTTTTAAGTTTATTAGGTTTCATATTGTCTGCAATATTTTTGAGCAAATAACACACAGGGGCTTTTCTTCTCCATTTACTTCAGTAATGGTAAACCCAAAATTCAAGTATTCTTGAGAATATTTCCTTGATTTAATTTTCGGAACTATGCTCGTCTGTGCACTTGTTGATGCTTTATTATCGTCGAATGTTCGCTTATGACTTAAAAATTTATCCATGATTTTTTTGTTCCAATTTTCTGCAGTAATACTTAATAGTGTGAATTACAACTAACGCGCAAATTATAAAATGTACATTCAAGATAGATTTGCAGCTATAGAAGCATCGAATGGACCAAGACTGATTGAATTGTACGAGGTACAGCATTATTACATGTTTAGCGCAGACGTCCGATAGTTTGGCCAGACTCACGCAGACGCTCGCGAGAATGCCAGATGTGATGGATATGAGAGAGCGCAACATAAAGTAGACTATTTTTCAATTTCTACTATAAGTTCCTCTCATATATATCTTGTTCAAATTTTCACAATCGTTGATAAAATACTTTCTATTCATTCATTCAAGTTCAAATACATTTTTTAAAACTTGTAGTGGGTGACACTTCATGTTAATACAGTTCTTTCCAAATTTTAATTCATTAATTAAATTAAAAAAATGAATAAATAGTAACAAACAAAATTATAGTCCAAAAGTATTTATAGAATGGAAAACTTTTCGTGCTGTCCCCTGTAACGCAATGGATAGCGCTGGGCTTCTAATCTTAAGGACGGTAGTTCGAATTCCATCCGAGATGGCCTAATTTCTAAGAATGTGTGATTTCTTCTTTTACTTTACTATTTTCTTACACTAATTAAATTTAATTAATGAATAAATAGTAACGAAAAAAAGAATATTCCAATACCCCATATATAGAAAAGAAAAGGAAAAATTGCAAGGAAAATCGCTTTCTCTTTGTCGCTTAACATTGTGATTCTGTCATATGTATTACATATTTGTATTAATTGAAACTATTTAATAGAAAGTAACTAAAATAAGTTTTTCTTTGTTGGCCTAAGTAGAAATTGACTTAAAATTTATTTTTTATATTACTTGTTCTAATGACATTTGTACTTTTAGAAATGCATGATGGACGAAATAAATTTTTAATTAAATGTCATTTTGCAATCTGTCCCAATTTAAAAATGAGAAAGGAAAAATAACATAACATTATAATTATTACTTAAAAGTAATTTGCTTAAAATATATATTATATAAAAGTAACGTATACAAAATTTAATACTCAAAGTGCATTATTATTGCATTCAGTACATTATTATTGAGGGAGGGGGGGTGGCGATGAAAACTATGATTGAAAAAATTGGGTCACCAGTAGTGAAAGTTTGAGAAGCACTGTCTTACTTTATTTATTTTGCAAAAGTAGTATACACACAAACTGTAATACTTTATGCTATTAATTTGTATGGTTTATAATTAAGATCGCGTATAGTAGCTTTAGCGTCAAAGAGCATTATTATTACATTCAGTACATTATTAATGTATAAGGGGGGCGCGATAAAAATTGTGATTGAAAAGTGGGGCGCCAGTATTGAAAGTTTGAGAAGCACTGGTATAATTTTATTGCTTTAAAGAACATAAATAGGCTTAAAAAGCCATAATTATTAAATAACTAGCGTGCATCCCCCTTTTTTTGAGAAAAAATACTTTTAGGAAAATTTAGCATAATTTTTAAAAGTGAAGAAAAACGTGATAAATAAAAATAAATTGCACATTATGCAATTTTAATGTCATTGATATAATTCTTGATCCCTCTGAAGTGTCACAAACCGCAGGATAAAAAATAGTTTAAGAAATAAATATTTTATTAGCATTTAAATTTGATGGTCCTGATTTTTCGTCAAAATTACTGCATGTTCTAAGCTAAAATTGGCTGTAAAATGTGATTAAATATAGCTGTCTTAAAACCTGCGGTTTGTTACACTCTGAAGGGCTCATAGCATATATGTTATAAATTTCATTGCATTTGATTGGATTATTTAGAAGATATTCAATTTTTCGTGTACGAATTATCATAAAAAGTTCATTCTTCAAAAAACGAATTAAAAAAAATATTTTTGTTAGTTAGATAAAGTAAATGCTATAAAAAGAACTTAAAAAACTCTCTAGTTTTATGTCTTAGTCCTTCTTCCTCAAAAAATAATTTCTTTTTTCCCTAATGACCCAAAAAACACCAAACATCAAACACCTAAAACACTTTTTCAACCTAGTCGGATACCTTACTCATTTGATATTACTCCTCCACACACATTCATTACCAATCTTTAAAAAATATTGTTAACTTGAATAATTTGTTTAAGATACAAAATTAAAAATGCAAATAAAAGCGTTTTTGAAGGTGGTTATTTTTACTATATCTTGCAGTTTGGGGGACTTTCATTCATAAGTATCGACACATATCACATGTGGCATTTGTTTACATTTTAATTATTTCTGTACCAAATTTTATACCAATTGCTACTTACATCAGAGTTTCTCAAACAGTGGAGCGCGACCCCCTTGGAGGCGTGACAACTCTACGAAGGGGGCGCGAGCATATTGAAAAGTCGAAAACAGAATATTATTTAAAAAAAATTATTTACTGAAAGTAAACAAATAAAATACATTCTGACATAAGGAGTCTCAGGGATGTTAAATTTTTCTAGAGGTCTGAAAATATAAACGATTTTCAAACGGCTATAATTCTTTTAAATTTAAATTAAATGATTCGAATCTTTTACACGTTATTTATAATAGAACGGGGCTTCAGAAACGTATAAAATGTTTAAAATAGAATAATAATTTTAAAAGTCATATGTATATGAAAATTATATAATAAATATTAAATATTTTTTGCTTTGTGCACGTTATTTTCTAAAATATTAGCCTCTGATGTATAAAAATTTATAGAATTATATACAATGCATTATACTCTTTAAACCCTACCTAATTTTAGTATTATATATCTTTTGTGTTTCAAAATATTTGTAAAATATTGAAATTTTTTAAATATTTTTTAAAATGTATTTCCTTTATTTATTAAAATATGTAAGTTATTGTTCTATTTATATAAAAGTAGCTACAAAATATTAAGAATACATTTGTATTTATAAATCAACTTATAGCTAGTAATTAAATCTACTATTTTAGAAAATAGCATGCACGACGTAAAACTAATAAATATTTTTTATAGAAAAGTTTCTTATTTTCATATGCTTATAATTTTTAAATTATGATTATATTTTAAACATTTTATACTTTTCTGAAAAACCCCATTCCTTTATAAGTAATGTGTAAAAGATTCGAATTATTTAATTTAAATTTAAAGAAATTAGACCTGTTTGAAAATTGTTTATATTTCCTGACCTCTAGAGAAATTTAACACCCCTGAGACCCCATAATAAAAAATAAAATACACATTTACACTGATATATTTCACTCATAAATGTATGAGTGCTATACAATGTATTTTATAATTAATTTTACAATACTAAGATAAGAGCAAGTTTAAAAATTGCCAATGACCCCATAGGATTGCCATACATTAAATTATATACAAAAAGTAACACTTATCTTGATAATTCGTACGGTTCATAATATATCTCTTAACTGCCAAATTAAAGTTACGCTATTAGCTTCCCAAAAAGTAAATCGTTTTCCACGTATAAAATACATAGGGAGGAAGGAATAAAGAAGGAAATAATCTGAAATAAGTAAATCTTTCGCAAACATTGTCAAGGTCCTTTTATTGCATTCCAAAACCTTTGGAAACATTTTATGATAGCAGTGCACAGAAAAGATCTTACTTCGGAAAGACGTATATTTACGTCTGGGGAAATTAAATGCTCTGGATGAACGAGACGTCTAATATGCCGGGGGTACTTTAGAGGTTAAAGTCGTATCGTAGTTTTAGCATCAAAGTATAATATTATTGGATTCAATACATTGTTTTATTGTATGAGGGGGCACGATGAAAATTATGATTGAGTATTGGGTCGTGAATATTGAAGCTTTGAGAAGCACTGCCTTACATACTTTAAACATCTGTCCCTTAAGTCAAAATCAAGATATAACATTTATTGTCTGAAGACGTGATTAATTTACTATAAATTATAATTATAACATTATAGTTGTATTGTAAAACATACCTTCTGCTTATTGACAGGAATTTCGTAAAATTGGGGAAATTATCAATTTATTTTCTAAGAGAAAATTTTTCTAATGGAAAATGGCAGAGAAAATTTCTTGCACGTTATTCAATTAGATATCTAACATTTGACAGACATGTATATCAATTTTATGGTTTTAACAGCTGGGTATGCTCTGAAACTTAATTCAATATTTTAAATCAGTGTTGAGTAAATTTCCCTGGACTCAACTAATATACTTTCCTAGCATAATAGATTAAGCTCCAACGCTTTAATGAAATAAGCTAATCTGACTATATGAATTGAAAGATTAAATTCAATCTTGCATATAAAATGCTGTTAGACGCGGAATTTTACCAGATATGTATTTCCACGCTTTGCGCGAAGCAGAACATTTAGAAGAGAAACAAATTGATTCAAATGCTTTGAAATACAAAATAAATGAGTGTTTTTTAATTTAGTATTTATATTGATTCATTGCAAGTCAATACTTTTATGAATATATCTTATTATTTTAATTATTTTCGATGCATTTAAACTTAGTTTGTATTGTTTTTTTTTGTTAAATACCATTGAATAATATTGAAATATAAAATCTTCATTGCTTCGTAATAATAATTGTAAATTGATGCATATTTCTTTTAATACTAACTTAAATTTTGTCCTAAATATTCTATTCAAAGTAAAATTTAATTACATTTTTCGATTATAAACAAATTAGTTTAATATTCAAACAAATAAATAACTCATGTATCTCTACCATTACGTTCTTTGACTTATATATCTCGCAGTTTAAGAGCAAATAAGATTTTAGGAATATTTTAATAATTGTAAAAAACATTAAAATACTTTATATTTATCTTCATATATTTTTTAATGCATATGCTTGTTAGTAGAACTAGCTTTATACGTTTCACATCATGTACTGTGCGATGTTCCTCCGCTTGGAAGTACATCTCTTAAGCATCAGCGTGAGCTAGAGGTGTAGGAATAGCGAAAGAACTAGGATCAAACAGTATCTTAATATGACTTTATTAAGATATTCAACTTAAACCTTTAACAAATTCAAATATAATAATTAATATGAAAGAATCTACGATGACGCAATATGCAACACACACAATATATATATATATATATATATATATATATATATATATGTATATATATATATTTTTATAATAAGACCTAATCCAATTCAGACCAATATCAATAAGCGAACCGTCTAATCCGCGATTATTAAGTAATTAATCCTACCTTATTATATCTCGTAGTAACTCCTGTCTTTATCTGCAATGGGATGCAGCTGTACGCACTACGGCTTCCTTCTAATCGAGTGCCAATATATGTATCCACATCACGCAGAACTTATTCAAACTTGAAACACGAACTGTAATAATCATCAACTGCCACAACGCACATCAATTGTCTAGCATTCCTTTACATTGCCATCGCGCTTACTCTAAGATCCGATATTTAAAGTCCATTTATTTGCATCTTTACTTCATATCTTATTTCTTGGTTTTGGTTGAAAAAGAGTTGCCATTAATTCTGGCCCAAAGAACCCAAAGGACTTGTTAAAGAAAAGACGCGTAAGACGTCACAACTGTTTCTATTTTACACATACAAGAAATCCTCTATTATTACTAAAATATAAACTAATTTTAACAACATTCTGTTTCTAAAGGTTTTGTAAGATATCTATAGAAAAAATATTAAAGTTATTCTATAGATATTGCTTTTCATTGTTTTTTAATTTAATAAGTATATGCTCTTTTGCGAAAGTAACATAAAAATAAACAAATACAGAATTTTTCTGTATCTTGTAAAAAAGTTTTATTCCTTTATTTTTGTGATCACAGACAACAATTTAATGTTTCTGATATGATATTTCCAGTGCTTTGTACATAGCAGAAAATACATGACCAGGTTTTTGTATGAAACAATTAGGCATGTAACGATTTTAAAATTCCTTCTTTTTTGAAAAATAGAATTATATATATTTGTATATATATATATAGAGAGAGAGAGAGAGAGAGAGAGAGAGAGAGAGAGATGTGTGTGTGAATTTGATGATATTTGGATTATATATATATTATTAAATTAAATTAAATTAGACTAGAGGCGTAACCCCTGACCGCCTAACGGTTTACAAAACTTTCATTGTACAAATTGTATTCCTGTTCATACCCATTGATCAAATTATAAAACTGTAATTTACATATATTATTTAGTTCTGTTTATTTGTACATTTTTTCCCGTAAAATTCTTTCGCACAAAAATTCATTGATACAGTTCTCAGATATTAATAAACCTGCAGCTCTGACAGTTTTCTGGAAAGTTGAGTTTTTAGTTCCGTTGATTGATAATAAGTCTTCGCATAAGACAACTCCTTTCTTTTCATGCAACAATTCCAGTATAGGCAACCATTTCGATATTTTTCTGTTAGAGCTTGCAATAATATACTATGGTAACCGTATTACCGACATGATATGAAACGAAGCACATGGTTGTCAGTTCAGCGCTTACGACACACGTGAAATCTGAGTTACGAACTTGCTGAGTTATTTTGTGAACGTTGGCATTTTTGCGATATTACCTGATAAACGTATTACAGCATCGCGAAAAACATTTTTATACAGAGAGATACATCCTAAAATACTACAAATATATATTCAAAAAAATTTTGTTTTTCCATCTCAAGTTTCTTGAACATGACTACTTAAAATCATACTCAGCAAGATATTTAATTGCAAATATTTGTAACTGTTAAAATTATTGTGATAGCTATATTGACAACTTTACAAATAAAATTAGTCTGAGACTTATTCGTTCTTTAACCTTAGACTTTTTAACATCACGTGAATGACAACAAGTATGATACGGTCTATTTAAACCAACCTTTCCACATTAGGAATATAACTGAGCTAAAAATTGGTTCTACAGTAAGAAAGTGCTCTTAAGACGAGGGTATCCCTGAGGCTGTTATTCATTAGGTGTTGTCAAACTGAGCAAATATTGACATAGAGCTCCATCACTCTGAGAACCAATAAACGTTCCCTTTCTGCCTATTTTTATGTACTTTGGGGCTTAATGGTAGTGTAAGAAGAGGAAAACCTTATAATTTCACGAAACTCATCACGACAAGCATCGAAAAGAAGTGAAATTGGTTTTGTGCTTTACCTTCAATTCTCGAGTGAAATATTGACATGTTATTCCAAATGTTAAAATGTTACTTTTAAAGCTAATCTGAAACTTTCTTAGCTTCATAGAATTTTTTTCTCGATTTTTCTGTCTTAATAATTTGAGAATTTTCAAGAAGCTATTTTTTAGCCCCCTAACTGGTAAATATATTTTTCCCATCATATTCCAAAGAAGGCACATTTTTTATTGCATATAAATAAGCATTATAATTAACAAAATGCGAAAATGGAGGAATTTAATTTTAATGTTCAGTTTTAATATTTTCACACTATTTTTCAATTCTTACTACTAGTTCACACTCTCCATATATATATATGTTATGTTGTTACTGGGATTAATTCGTAAACTCCTTTGACAGAATAATCTGTTTATTTTTAAAATAAGGATAAATAAAAATGTAGAATAACAATTAATTAATTAAATGAACATTTAAACGTCGTTGCCAAATTGGCTTTCATTATTTTTAAAGAAATATAACGGCTCTGTCGATATGCGTCTGCTTCCCTTGCGGTCTCAACGTATTCTCCCTGGTTCTCGTGTTCCTTCTCTCGCTGCTCCTTTTCCTGTTGGGGACATTGCCCTCTCGTTTCCTTTCGAAACTATCAGCTGGGGGATGCTACGGGGGCTTGCAATAGCGCCTTCTACTTCATATATATATATATATATATATATATATATATATATATATATATATATATATCTTCAAATTTTCAATCGTTAATAAAATACTTTTCATTCATCCACTCAAGTTAAAATACAATTTTTTAAACTAGTAGTGGATGACACTTGATGTTAATACAGTATTTCCAAATATTACGTCATTAATTTTTAATTAATGAATAAATAGTAATAAACAAAACTAATAGTCCAGCAGCATATGCAAAAAGGAAAATTGCTCGCTGTGTCACTGTAGCGCAATGGATAGCGTATTGGACTTCTAATCTAAAGGTCGGGGGTTCAACCTGGGATGGCCTAGTTTCTGAGATTGTGATTTATTTTTACTGTGCTATTTTACTGGATTAGTTAAATTTAATTAATGAATGAATAGTAACAAATAAAAATCATAGTCCAACACCCTATATAGAAAGGAAAATGTAAAAATGTAAGGAAAACCGCTTTCTATTTTGACACTTAATATTGTGATTATATCATATGTTCATACATATTTGTATTAATTGTAATTATTTAATAAAAAGTAACTAAAATAAAAGTTTGCTTGGTTGGCGTATGTAGGAGTATTGACTTATTTTTTTGTATTACTTGTTTATTGTATAATTGTGGAACACAAAAACCCATAAATGTTTGCTTTATATAAGTATGCTTAGTAGAAATATTCATATATATCTAAAAAAGACTCTCTCATATTTGCATGTTCGTACCTCTTTTTCAAGTGGGGTCGAGGTTTTCTTGTGTGTGTGTGTGCACATATACATGCACATACATTTGGAAGACAGGTGTAATTCTAAGTCTTACATAGCAATATGGACAGAAATAACATCGGCTGTTTTGGACAATCTTTCCATTTCCATTTCTTCACAATCCCTGTTCTTTATCGAATGCTTTCAAGAATATAAATTCCTGCCTTCAATGAAAAATGTCCACCTTCACCACAAAGAAAATCCTGGTCGAGAAGTATTTCAGTACCATAAGCAAACTGCACCACTTAGAAACACATTAACTCCAATAATCTCCCTATAAAAACTAAAATTACGTGCAAATAAAAGATAGAAAGAGAAGAAAATCTCAGTGCCCGTACACTGTACGGGCATACTGGTTGGTAACAACTTTCGGTTGCCCTTATGGCGTACGGGAAAACTGGGGGTAAGGGGTTAAAGGAAAATACTCTGAAAAATATACCGAAAATATTCAGTAAGAAAATTAATTATTTGTTTATTCAATAATTATATTGAGATAAATTCATGCTAGGTTTCATCTTGGAAATTACGTTTATAGCTGAATTATCTTTAATTAGCTATAAGTCAAGCATTTATTTTATTATTTTCCTTTGAAAAATAAAAAAAAAATCATGCCATCTACACTTAAATAAATTGTAACTTTAACTCATTGCAATTGAAAAGTGAAATATTAGGATTAGTAGTAGTAATAATCAGAAAAAGGGTAATAAATATTGACCTAAATGCGGAATTCTGTTGTGTAGTCTTAATTTTTTTGAATAAACTTTAAAAAATAATGACTAAATTTTTTTTTTTTAAAATGCTTCAATTTTAAACATTTATAATGGAACGGATTTCTGATTTTTCTCTCTCGCTCACGTTCACTTTAAAGCTTTTTAATGTAATGTATTTACATGTATATATATGTAAATATATTATATGTATACACATGTATATACGTATATATGTAGATAAATACAAAAGAAATGTTTTTGGTGTTACTCCTATAATTTAAATATTTAATTGCATCCACTTAGTTTACAAATATTTTAGTAAACATTATTTTATACTTATGGCTTTACTACAATTCGTCCAGTAATATTATAGTCAGTAATCTGTATTTAGATCATGAATCTGTTAATTACTTCTTTATTTTCTCTAATTCATCATGATCCAAGCATTTATTTATATATTTATAGGTAAAAAAACTTTTTTCTTAGAATGGGGATTTAGAATTTCTATTTAATAAAATTTTAGGGAGGAAGGTTGGATAGCAACCAAACTGGCCACCCCCCCCCTTTTATTTAAAATTAAAAGCTGTAAATCAATGTTGTTAATAATACTACAGCATCCATGTTTTCACTTAAATTTTTTCTCGAGGAGTTTTAATTCATAACGGCCTTGGGCCCTCAAAGACTCCACATGATAATTTCTAATTTACCCACTTAGCGATAAATATCAATAATCTTATATCTTAAAAACTGAAACTTTACTGTTTTTAATTCAGGATGGTGAAATTTTCCATCCCCCGCATATTATGACCAATCAGAAAAGCCTTTACTAGATATCATGATTTTAGTATAGCTTCCAGATAACCATCACCATAGACACGTGTTAATGTCTTACTTTGTCTTGTTTTGTTTGTTTTATGTTGCTGCTCTTTCTTTGTAACTATATAAATGTGGAGTTCTAATTAAAAAGATGTTTCATCCTTAATTGTGTCACTTCAATCACAAGAAACAAGATCTTTTATAACATAATACTCAAATTTTAGCCCCGATTATACTTCACACATATATATTTCTATATGTTATACGTAATTTTTTCTTTATTTGCGCATCCATTAACCCTTTAAATTAAAAGCCAGATGATGCTCGTGTACTTTGAAAATATTTATATTCATAATAATAATCTATATATTCATAGTAAAGCTTAAAATTCAACTTTAAAATTTTTTGAAATTTGGATATTGAATATTTTATAAAACAAGTAATACAAAAAAACCCATTAAGTCAATTACTACTTAGGTCAACAAAGAAAAGTTTTATTTTAGTTAATTAAATTTAAAAAGTGAATTAATATTTGATAAAACTGTATAAACATCAAATGTCCTCCACTACAAGTTTAAAAAATAAATTTGAAGCCAAGAAAAATTTCGTTAGAAAAACTTACTGGTATCACACACACACATCTACTGGTACTAGTTCTAACTACGTCAGAAATAACGCAGGACCAAGTTAAAAATTAAGAAATAAAATTTAATTAATGAATTAATATTTGAGAAAACTGTATTAACATCAAATCGCATCCCTTACAAGTTAAAAAATGTATTTGAACTTCAATGGATTAATAAAAGAATTTGGTAACGATTGAAAGTTTGAACAAAATATACATTTGAACCTCTATATTGCGAATTTTTCTATATAGCGAACTTTTTCCAGGAACCTTAAACATTTCACGATTTTCTTCGTAAAATAACCTCTCTATAGCAAAGTGCATTTTCTATATAATGAAATTTTCTTTTGTGATTCAATATTTGTTCTCCCTTTCTTTAAAGTATTTCTGAAAAAAAATTCAAGTTGTATGGTGGTCATAAATCTAGAACTGGTTTTATTAGATCCTAACTCGCCAAGAGCAATATAATTCTGGACGTTTCATCAAAGTGCAACCTTTAACCCACATTGCTCAGTTCACTAGATACATCTTCGATATCCCCCTTCACCCTCAATGCACTTGCCCCCGTGTTCTAATTATAAAATGAAGCTTGTTTAATATTACGTGTATGCTTTAAATTATTCAATCTCTTTAAAATTCATTAATTTTAGTATAAAATGTTTTTCATAATATTGAAGATACAGTGAATTCTTCGACATTCTTCTTTCTTGTTTTCCTTGAAGTTTTTCTTTTTCTTGATGGGCATGATACATAAAATAAACATATATTATTTTTTTTAAAAAAAGGAGTGAATAATTACTTTTTTTAATATAAAGTGTTTATGAATTTAAAATTTGTTTTATGGAGTTTATAAGGTATATTAAAAGATGAACCTCTTTATAACGAATTTTCCATGTAACGAACTTTCTTCCTGGATTTAGCGACTTCGTTATATGAAGGTTGGACCGTATATATAAATAAATAAATATATAGATATAGATAGGGAGAGAGTGAACTAATAGTAGGAGCTGAATAATTGTTAGGTTAGTTGTGTTAGTTAATAACTATTAATGCATGATAATACATTTGTATTAAATCATAACTCATCGGAACATAAAAGAAAACGCAATTGCCATTTTTAGAATGGAAAGATAAAGATTTGTTTCCTTTTCGTGTGAAACACATTCTCCAGCTCTCTGATTTTTAACGCAAGTGAACAAAGAAAGCCCTAAATACTTTTTAGAATGCTCCTTCTCACGCAAAGCGAGTATTAGGTGTAATAAACTTGTTAGAAAATTCCATTACTTCTTAATTATGGCATCAATAAGAATGTTCCATGAGAAAAATTACTTACATAGACGTTATTCCACTTCGTCCTTAATTTGTCTATGTGTTTGATAATTTAAGGAAAAGCCTGTATTTTTTTCATTTTTTTTTAAAAAAAGAGCATTTATCTCTCTGCGGGGTAAATGGTTCAATAAAGTAGTTGAAAACATCACACTGGTATAATTTATTAAGTACTATTTTACTTATAAGTTTCGCAGATAGTTTATGTTATACATGCGAGTGAATGTTGTGATATATAATATTAAGAATTAGATAATCTTAAAAACAAAATATTATATCGGGCTACTGTCATGTCAGTTTGAAATAATCTTCACCGTGAATGCTTTATTAATAATCATTAGAATAATCTTTCTCTCTGTCTGCAAATAATACATAATTAATGAACCAGTATTTTTTGGAGTGAAATAAATGTTTCCACGAAGCAGAAGCTTAAAAAATAGAAATTGGAAATTATAAAATGAATCAATTAAATATTTTAAATTCCCAACAGTTATTTTGATGACAATTATAGAAAATAAATTCAATGAAGTAAGTGTTAGCAAAAAATAAAGATACTTAAGATTATGTAGCTTCAATACGGAGAGATAATGCTTTTCGCGAAAAAATCTCGCTGAAAACTAAAGCTTCTTAAATCAAAATGAAGTTCAAATATTTTATAATTAGACGCTTAAAAATAAATATTTTGTGTGTGTGTGTGTGTGAATCTGTTTTTACAAGAAATATCTTTTTAAGAATATGTGGTTAATATTATAGCTATTGCATTTATTATTTTCAAAGTTTTGAAAAAAATTCATAAAAGGAACATGCTTCTTTTAACTTAACGTGCACTTGGTTACAATATAATCTAGTTACTTAATTAAAAAAAACATGATATTTTTACATTCCCTATGTTTTTCCAATGTTAATAATATATTTTTTATAATCAGTTAGAACTATTTTGACTATGGTGATTCTGTTATATGCTGATTTTAAAACAATGCCTTACTTTCTATGATGTCGTGTGTGATAATTATATTTCTTCTAATTCATTAATTAAGCTATAATTCTGTTAAACTTCAGTTTCAATTTCCACAACATTTTTTCCCTAAAATATATGTTTTATCTTAATTGGCATTCCTGTAATAATAACATTTTATTTAACACTCCGTTAGGCGCGCAGCATCTCTCAGATGCATCATATCACACTTACGTATGAAGATATTTAAACCATTTTATTGGTGTCATTTAACATTAAAATGCATTTGACATTAAGTATTGTTTAAAATAGAATCATAGATTGAGATATTTAAACGAAAAACACCAAGAAGATAATGACTTATTATCACTGACTCCACTCTTTTTATTTTAATATGCCTTGTTGCAGTCTTCACAAATCACCTTGTAATATTCAAGGCACATGGATTTTTCATATCATACTCCTACATTACAAAATTTTCATAATCTTTTCTTGATGTCCTCACAAGAAGGAACAGTACCTGGGTGATGTTTCTGTTGATGTTTCATCTTGAATGGGGTGTTGTATATCAGAAATTTCTTCAAACCTAAATCAAAATGAATGAGGCATGTGAATGTCTTATGGTATCCGACAACGTTCGAAACCGTGATAAATGAATAATATTTATGATATTTAGTGTCACTTAGATTATAAAATGTATGTAAAATTATTTTAAGAATAGTATTATAATAAAAAATTATTTAAGTACAATATTTTGACAAAAAATGAGCATAGAATGAACCATTTTCAAAAATTCTCCTTTTGTGATACATGCTTCTATTATAATACTATTTTGCTGGTACATAGCTCAGACCTCTGTACGGAGGCTCAACTAGAATTTTTGAAATACTTAACTCAGAAGTGGGTTTATCCATGTTTTACGACAACAGAGGGGAGAAATTTTAAGAAAAAAACGCCGATAATTATTTCAATTGGTTGTAACTCTGAAATTAATGTGATTTTTTCAAAAAATTAGTTCAGACTCTCTGGAGAAGTCTTTACTTTATCTAAGCAAAATGTTATTATTTTAGAAGTATTTTTATAAAAGGAGAATGTTTTGAAAAAAGGTTATTCTAAGTTAGTTTTTTGCCAAAATGTCGTATTTAAATAATTTGTTTTGACAAAATCTCCTTAAAACAATTTTATATATGTATTCTAATCTAAGTGACACTAAATATTATGAAATTTATCCATTTATGCGCTTTTTTAAAATCACGGTTCCAAACGTAGTAGGATTCCTTTAACAGGTCCTTTTTGAAAAGTTCGTGATCTAGTTTTTCTAAATACGTGTAAGAAAATTAACGAAAAGTAAAAAGTCATAATAACTAACGTTGTTAGAAAGGCTGCATCTATCAAATTCAGTGGGCCCTGTCACCCGAAATATGACAAAATTGCCCTCGTCCTTGACACTTAATCCTAGTGCAAGTGATGAAAGATTCCCATCCAATATGTGGATCCAGCACAAAAATGCTTTTAATTGTGTATATGAGAGATTCGCGTGCCTATATATAACGGAGAGTTAGTTGAAGTACTAAGCTAATTATATTTGGTTTAACTACAGACCGGTATAAAATTTTTCTTCATTTGACTGTGAGACAATTGCAAGAAATAATCAAGTGCTGTATAATACATCTAGATCATTAATAGATATGTTTTCTTTAGAGCATTTTCAAAAGAACTATCTAGAAACAACATTTATCTTCTATGTTAGGATTTTTATAATGCATTTATAAGTATGAATTTGTATGCGAAAGAAGAAAATATAAAGAAAGATAGTCTATATGTATTATTTTAAAATTGGCAACAAAAAAAACAGAAAAGCGGAGCACTTGTTGTAAAATAAAAATAAATTTAAAACATTCTGCGATATGATAAAAAATAAAACTAGTATTTGGTTTCACGAAATGTTTCAATTACAATGAAAATATAGATTATGAATTCCATGTATTATCTGTCTGTTGTTTTGTTTAATGTATTATATATATAATTAAAAGCTATCCTCACTCACCACTGTTTATATTAATCCAGCATCTACATTATTGAGTTCCCATACCTTTTTGATTTTAAATATTTTATCTTAAATCAAGTCATTTCCGTCTGTGTCTCTCTAGTAAAGATTGTCAAAAACTGTATATGTATATACATATATATATGTGTGTGTGACGCATTTAGAAACAGGTTATTCGGAATTCGGATTTAGAGGAAAATACATAAGATTAGAATTTTATGTAAATATTAAGTTATTGCAATCCCCCCGTCGCGTGTGTACGCCAAGAAACTTGTCACGCACAATCACCTTACATAGATTTATTAACATGTTTCGGATGATTAACATGTTATCGTTAAATTTATTTAACATGTTTCGGAAGATCAATTTTAGTCAAATATGCACCGTTTTGTTCTATAATTTGTTGTCATTTTAAATGTAGCTTCCTAATGTCTCTCTCATAGAAGTCTTGGTTTCTACTGGCTAAAACCTCCAGTAATCTACTTTCACAATCTTCTCTTGATGCCAAATTCTTATCACTAAGGAAGTTTTGTAATGCAATAAAAATGTAAAAATCACTTAATGCTAGGGCTGGACTATATAGTTTATGCATCAAAACTTCTCAACCAATCTCCCGGAGATTTTAGGAAATAAATATAGACATTTATGGCACGGCGTAGTCCTGATGGAACACAACATCTCTCCTGTTGGCCAATTCTGGCCATTTCTGGTCAATCACTAATTTTAAACGTTTCAATTGTTGGCAATAGAGATCCGAAGTTAGTGTTTGGCCATATGGAAGCAACCATAACAAATTATTTCGTTCCAGTCCTACCAAATGCACAGTAGAACTTTCCTGGTTTGATCATCATTTGAGCTGCTTCATCGCGCTTTGATCATGATCATTTTTGCACAATGTTGTCGTATGTGACACATTCTCTTCTCAAATCGCCATCCACTTTATAAATAGACTGACTTCTCTCACTCCGTTTTGCCACAGATGGAAATTTGATCCATCATGCTTTTTGTGTTAAATGGTGAGAGACCCAAACATCACGCTTCTTTTTGAATACGGCTTTGTGCAAGTGGTTTAAAAATGTTTAATGGCAGACATTTTGGCTCCTAAGTGATGTTACGATTACAAACATGCTGATCAACTTCGATAATTTCAGTGATTGTATCGACATTTTCAACGTTGGGCAAATCTGAACGGAATTGATGCTTTCCAAATGAAATGTAATTGCTGTTATAGTATAGAGACCCTAAGCACCATTCACAATTTTAGTCACCTCCATGTTGACTTCCCTTTTTAACATCCAGTAACTCACAACTTAATGGGTCTAATAAAAAACATCAAAATAATTTTTTAGTGCAAAATGTCACCATTCAAATGAGCATAAATCTGAAATTGTTTGATAGATATTTTAGGAGATATCGATCGCTACAGCCGTCTACCGAGAAAATAATGGATTTCTTTTTCCACAATGTAATATACATACACAGGATATCATAAATTAAGGAAAAATCACAAAATTGACGGTAAGTCAAAAAGTTATGCTTATAATATTTAATGAAACTTAAACACATTATACAACACAGAGGAAGGTATAAAATAGCATAAAAAGAAAACACCAGATAATTATATAATGTTAAAGAAATTAGAATATACATACAATAAACAAATCAGATGTGTAGGAAAAATACCTAAAATATTCCCTCGAGAGGAAATACAGCACACATACAGCGATATGTGATGCTCTCAATTATGGGGTTTTTAATTCTGTACGAAGCGCGAGCCATTTTTCTTCCAAGAGAGTTGAAAGCGGGATTAGGGTCCTAGGAGGTGGATCAAGAGCAGCTACACACCTTTTACTAGAGCGTTCAAAACATGTTCGACAGGTTTAAGGTTCGATGATCAAGCTGGTCACTGCATGTGCTGAATTGTTTCCTGCTCAAGATAAGCACCAATGATATATGCCTTGTGTAGTCTGTCATTATCATTCTGTTGCACGAAAGCATCACCTATTGCCCCAGCAAAAAGGCGCACATAAGCGTCCAGGACTTCTTCTCTATCAGTGTATTAACATTGGAAGTCTGTAAATATGTCCAGAGATATACCACCTTAAACATAGGTACTGCCTGATCCGTATGCATTTCTTTCACGAACGTGTATTTAAGGCAAATGAGTTCCAGGTTCTCTCCAAATGAAAATATGCCTACTATCGCTTTCGGAGCTAAACCTGGACCAACCCATAAAAAGAACAAGCCTCCACTGATCACGTGATCAGTAGACATGTTGACGTGTCCAATGCAAACATTCCCATCTATGGCATGACATGAGCAGAATGCAAATGGCTGGTCACCTCGCATTAAAATGATGGTCGCGAAACCTTCAACACGCGGTTTCCCTTGATACCAATCTTTCGGAGCTTGAAACAAGGATACGAGTTCAGCTGGAGTTGCGGTTCTATTCCTTCGTGCTCATAATGACAAATATCAATCATCGGCTCACGTGTAAGTGCGTGTCCATCTTTATCTGAACCTCCTGGATGCCGAATCCGTGGTTAGAAATTGTTGCCATCGTATAACCACAGACATACTCACATTCATCCATCTAGCCACTTCTACCTTACTTTGTCCTGCCTCTAGTCTCCCAATAGCTCGTCATTGCAGTTATTCGGCCGAATGATGCCTGAAGGTCATTGCTACAATTTCGTTGTACCAGATTTCTAATTTCAGACACACGTAGCGACAATTTCCACCTTGCTCTGAGACATCAATTTTTATGCCTCCCGCAAATGACGAATTCCGACTGTATCGCCATTATTTTGCAGAATGTAATATCGTTCAGCTCCTTATGCTTACACACACATATTGAAATTTCATTGAGTTTGTCTTGTTTTGGGTCAAGTTATCATTTTTTTGTTTTTCCTTGATTTTGATAACCATTATATATATGTATATAAATTGCTGTTTGTGAAAAATGCAACACATGGAGGAATCATGAAAGTTAAATGAAATTAATTGCACAAACAACTTGTATTAACACAAATAAATGACTAAATTTTCAAAGCAAAAAAACAATATTAAGTGTCCGAAATCAGTATTTTGTGAATCCTCCACGTGCTGCAATGAGTGCTGCTATTCGACGTGGCATGGAGTTAAACCGATTTTGAATGCCTGCTTATGGAAGAGTATTCCATATTGCTTGTATAAGCAGCAAAAGTTCATCTTTTTGAAGCTGTAGGACGCGAATCACGGGCAGGACACCGAACAACCAAATCCCACACGTGATCAATAGGTGACATATCCAGTGAATAACAGCCAAGGAAGAAGTTGCATGCGTTGGGCTGAACAAAAGTCTCGATCTGTATTTGCAACATGTGGGCGTGCATTATCTTGCTGAAAGATAGCTCCAGGGATGCCTTAAAGGAAGGAAACGACTTCGGGCTGTAGCACTTCATGGACATACCTGTTGCTATTGAGAGTACTCTCAATTCGTAGCAAATTGGATCGTCCCTGATACGAAATCGCACCCCAAACCCTAACTCCCGGTGTTAGGCCACTATGTCGTTCGATAACGCACTCTGGAAAGCAGCGTTCACCAGCAAAGCGTCTAACACGAATGCGGCTATCATGGTCCCACAAATTGAAGCGTGATTCATCTAGAAAGACAACTTGGTGCCAATCAGCTTGCCAGTCTCTGTGCTCATGAGCCCATTGCAGACGCAGCCGTCGATGGTTTGCCGTGAGAGAATCCTGTATAAAGGCACTCTTGCACGCACTCCATGGTGCAGTAACAAATTGACGAAACCGACATTAGTGCTCCTGTTGCAGTAAACCAACATGCTGCCAACTGCCTGGAGAAAGCTGTACGGTCATTCACTGCCATGCGGAACAGGTGTCGATCATCGCGTGCTGACGTCATCTTCCATCGTCCACTGCCAGTTTTTCAAGTTGTTCGGTGCTCGTCGGTTCACTGCTTCTAAACTAACATCACTGCTAAACTTTTCCGCTGCACAAGAGCTCCTATTGTGCGATAGGAAAATCCTTCACAGAGGTCAATAATCCTCCCCCGTTCAAACTCTGTAAAATGTTAGAATTTTTTTCTCCTTATTTCGTCGTGGAGACATACTTAGGTCTCAATAAACGTTTGCCACTAACAAATAATCATTAACTATTTTCACGTCCCGCTACAGCCCTCTATTTATCCGCTTTCAGCATCAGTTCAGAGGGCGCTGCCCACGCCTCGCATGCGTGGCGGCTCTGAAACTATACTATTTTACGTAACATCCTGTAATTGATATTTGCTGCAAAGTTCATTTAATTCTGATGATTCCTTCATGGTGTTACATTTTTTACACAAAAAACAGCTGTGTATACATATCCTGTGTATATTAATTAAGCCTATTAGTTATTTAGCGAAGCTGTATAAATCTTCGATTTTGATAAGCTTGAAAAGCAGAATTATCAAGCAGTGTTAGTGTCTAATCGGGTGTATTATAATTGAATTAAAATTTTTTCTTTTCCCCTAATCGTTTGATTTTAAAATTTATTTAGAATTGCAACATAAAACTTTCAAAAGCACTTTATTACTTTTGTTTATTTCAATACGCTATGTATATTTCCAAAATCTAAAGTATCTGATATTAAATTTTAACGAAATATATGGTTTATAAAATCCAAATTATGTCGCCATTAACTTTGTGGTGTAATGGCAAGGTAAGACAATTAGCTAACAAGTACAATTATTAATTAACAAGTACATACAAACTAACTACAGTATTTAATACCTTATTTCTTTAAACTCAATGTTTCTGTTGCATAACATGTATTTTATTTCAAGGAAATATGTCCAATGTGGTAATGGAAGAGAACATCCCAAAAAAAAGTAATGCATGCTTAAATAAATAAAAACATTTCTTTAATTTCGTTGAAAACGCTAAAAAAAATTCCAAGCAAATGCAATGTGAATTACTATCCAGCAATGAAACATACAGTTCATCAAAGGCAGTGAAACTAAAATAAATCCTTTTTAGAAATTTATTTCCATAAATATATATTTTGAAATTTCTTCTGTAATATAATTTGTTATAATCCTTCAAATATATATATTTCTCTAGCATTCTATTTGAGTATCACTTTTTGTATAAGTCGTCTTGAATGTAAAATCCTTCTTTCACCAGAGGTAAAAATTCAAGGAAAAATATCTACAAATATTCGATTTAAAACAGGATTGCGATTGCTTGGATGTATACACACACACACACACACACACACACACATATATATATATATATTATATATATAATTCCCATCTGGCGAGAACTGTTCATGATTTAATGCTACTTGGAAAAACTCAAAAGTATACTATGTCCGAAATATGCATGCATTCTAAATTTCATTTTAATGAAAGGAATGAAAGTGTTTTATCAAGCGTGAAACTGCTAGCCAAATTTTCCGAAATTCTCTTAAGGCTGAAGTATTAATTTGTTAG
The DNA here is from genome assembly GCA_019973935.1 of Trichonephila clavipes. Taxonomy (NCBI): domain Eukaryota; kingdom Metazoa; phylum Arthropoda; class Arachnida; order Araneae; family Nephilidae; genus Trichonephila; species Trichonephila clavipes. Next base: position 349,006 of record BMAU01020730.1, on the reverse strand, counting down.
TAACTTTAAAGAAAGTTTTCGCACATTGAATATTTGGTCACACTAAAGACGTTTGCATTATTTTTGACTGTTCTGTAAAACTACTCAGTTTTAGCATTTCTAGCAGAATAAATGACTTTCTGCCAAATATTTCTTTTTCATCACAGTTGAAAAACATTTTTCCTTTTTTTTTTATTTTGATCGTTATATTGTCGGTTTGCAGTATAAAGAGTTCAATTTTTAGAGTTGTGTGATGCACCTCCCCTTGGAAGTACATCCCTCGAAGTATCAGCGTGAGCTAGAGGTGTAGGGTTAACGAAAGAACTAGGATCAAACATTATATTAATATGACTTTATTAAGATATTCAACTTAAACTTTGAACAAATATAATATAAATAATTAATGAGAGAATCTACGATGACGCAATACGCAACACACAATATATTTCAGACCAATCTCAATAATCGAAACGCCTAATCTTCAAATATACTAATAAGTAATCAATCCTACCTTATATTATTCTGTAATAAACTTGTTTTTATCTACAATGGTATGTAGCTTGACGTTTAACTTCTAATCGATCACCAATATGTTTATCCACGACACGTAGAATTTAAATCTTGAACGACGAACTTCAATAATCATCAACTGCCACAACGCACGTCAATTGTCTAACATTCCTTTACATTGCCATTACGCTTACTCTAAGATCCCTTATTTATCCTATATTATTTGCATCTCTTCACTTCTCGTTTCTTGGATTTGGTTGGAAAAGAGTTGCCATTAATTCTGGCCCAAAGAACCCAAAGGACTTGTTAAAGAAAAGACGCGTAAGACGTCACAGTTGGAGTTGTATTGCAGTCCCGCAGGAAAGCAACACGACAGCTATTGGCGACAAACCTCGGTCAAGTGACAAGGACGACAGGACGGCACCTAAGCTCTGGCACCCCATCTCTTAACCCTTTATCTACCGACGGTACTTATAAGTACCATTCACTTTAAAATTACATAGTATAACCATTTTTAAGAATACTCTGACGATACTTAGCAGGAATATTCTTTGAAATCCCCTCTTCCAAAAAATATGGCTCCAAGTGTTCTATGATGGGTATTTTAGAGGGGAAGGTGAATAGTTTTATAGCAGAAATTTTCAGCTGACATTTTGATTGGATTGTGAATATTGTCATTTTTGTTCCGAAAAAATGGTTAATGTCAAAAGGTAAGTGTCTTATTTTTTGTATGTAAATGAAGACATTAGAAAACGATTTAACTATTTAATTTAAGTGATAAGTGCATATAATTATTTTTACTGTTGAATATCTTTAATTAATTACTTAGCTCTAGCGGGTTATATTTTCCGAAATTAAGTATTTTGTTTATGTATATCAATTAATTTTCAATGTAGTTATTCAAAAAAAATATTGCCCGAAAAAAACTGCAGTAAATCATAATGAGGTAGATAAAGGGTTAATTATCGCATCACACTAACAAGAGGACATTGAGCCTCGTCAGATTTAACGTACATCGGCCCCCTCTACATGGTGGATCTTCAGTTACACCAGAACTCAAACCCGTGACACATCTGTCACGAGCGAGTGACTATCAATTTTTTAAGAGAGAGAGAAACATACACTTGCCACCTAAAGTCTGCATACATTCGATCATCTTTCATATTCAAGCAAATATCTGTAATTAAATGAATATTTTCTGAATCAATACAGCTTTTTATTGATTCCTCTAACGTCGTAAATTCAAATAGTATAAGCAACAATCACCTGGTTATAACATAAAATAATACAAATATTTATAACTTCAGAATGACACAAATCGTGCGCGTCAAAAGTCTGCGTACACTGGAAAAAAACATTTACTATAATGGAATGTAACTAAAAGTTAATTATTTTTAAGCTATTACGTTTTTTCTATAATTTTTTAACATATTTGGCAGGGATTCAACTAGCTAAATTGTCTTTTCTGTGGTTATATTGTCCCATTCTTCTACTATGATAGATTTTAACGTTTTTTTGGATGTTTTTATGTGTTCCCTGATTATCCAGTCGAGTAAATCCCACAAATGGTGTATTGTGCTTATGTATGGCGACAAGAACGGCTTACAGAATTGGTTTGGGACATGGTAGAACAGCCATGGCTTCACTAAGTCATTTGCTTGGTATCGTTGCCCTGCTGAAAGTAAAGATCATCACTCACCTCAAGTTTCTCGGTGCTTGCCCTAATATTTTACTTCAATAAGTTCAAGCAATCAATTTTGTTCATTTTTGATTCAATAAATTATAGATTACCAACCCAAAGGCTTCCTATGCACCCGCTAACCATTATGCCTCCTCGTTCTCCATGTTTGATGTTCGAAAAAAGATTATCTTTCTCAAGATCTGTGCAGGAATTCTTGCAAGTATATTTATGTCCTTTTTGATGCCGAAAATACAAAAATTACTTCCAACTGAATATGTTCCATTTTTCCAATAATTTGTGTCTTATTTAGGTGTTTTTTGGCAAAAGTCATTCTCTTACTCTTTTCACTCCAGAGTTGAATGGCTTCTTGAGTGCAACTCGCCCATGAGAGTCATCCTTTTTCAGTTCTCATCGAATTGTGGTTATGGTCACATTTTCTGGAATATCTCAGCAACACATTTAGTATTTTCTCCTGTAGCTTCCACTTTAGCAACAGCCTCGGATTTAGATTTCCAGAGCGTGTAATAAAGTAAGATTCTCAATGTGACACTGCAGATGGGCAGCCGGATCTTGAACGTTAAAATTTTAGTTTATTTGTAGTTTATAAACACTTTTTAAACCAATGAATGTCTTCTATTATTAGTTTCAGCCAATTAGAGTTTAAGAATTTCCCCTTTTTTAAAAAATATAAGAGGATCTTTCTTTGAGTAAGAAATCGATCATTTTCCTGTTACCTATCTTGGAATCGCACAAGCATTCAAATCTCAAATTCCAAGTAAATCGTTAAGGCTGTTTTCGCCATTTGCACGAGAGCGTGAAATTGACGCGTAGCACATTTTCGGACAGAAAAAAATGGCTTAATTTTTATAAAAATGTATGACATTGTAACTCACACATTTGTTTATAATATAGTGCTTTTAAAATGTCAAAATATTTCATAAATAGTTTTTCTTTTTAACAAATGAAGGGATAGCTCATTTAGCATTACGGTATGGGAAAAAAAATTCGAAACACATTTTATACCATAAAAAATGTGCCAACTCGAATAAAAATGTGTTGTATGATAAAAAAAGTGATTCTCAATAGGATAGTGTAGCCAGAAAATAATATTAATATTTGAGTACTTTTATATCTGAAAAAATATTCCGAATTCGGCCCCTATTCTTTAGCATTAGCCTTAAAGAATCTTATAATTACTTAAAAGCACGACTTAGTGAAATTATCTTTTAATAAAAAGTCTTTTTTAAAAAAAAAAAAAAAGAAAGAAAAAGATATACTTTGCAAGCGTACGCAGACTTTTAATGGAGGTGGTATGTGATTATATATTATATTTGGTGGTCATTCTTTTTTTTTCATATTAAGGTAGATTTCGTTCTTGTTGATTGAATAAGGAAATCTTGAAGAGTCCCTGAGAGGTATATTGATATTCTGAAGAAAAGATTTTAATATTAATTATAGCATAAACACGTAAGATGATTGTCTGTTCACTGACTTTTGGAGGCAAGTGTGTAAAATGAGAGTCGGGTATTATGGAATACCATTTACATTTCTAAAAGTATCTTTGGTGGTTTTTGATAAAAATCTCCAAAATCATCATGGATACATATTATTAACGATTATAAGGGAATATCACTTGTCACAAAAGTATTAATATATATTTTGTTGATATAAAAAATTTATTTTTTAAGGAAAATAATAAATGGAGGGTATTATGGAAGAGTTGGGTAATATTGCATAAATAGTTCAAACCATTAGATAACTAATAAAGATTTTATAAAAAAGTGGTTATATTTTTATCTAATATTATAAAAGCTATATTTTTAAAAATACGTAAAAATCATTTCTGCTTCGAGTTTATTTATAAAAGTCATAAATATAATCTTTCTCTGCTCCAGTACAATTAAAGTGAACCCCCACAGAAAAAAGTTTAAACATTCACAATCTAAATTTCCCCGCGTTGGTCTTCGGAGAACTTTAAGTTACAAAGATACAATCAGCATCTTTCTTTTCTGGTCCTTCAGTTGACGGGATAAAGTCCGTTACAGATGATGTATCGGAATGGGTTGATTCATTACCACACCTAGGGTGTCATGAAATATCTAGTATTCCATAATACACCGAAACGTCATTTTGGAAAATGAACCTATAAACCAGGGGTGGGCAGACATTACCAGGGTACGGGCTACTTCTAATTTTTTCAATGTTTTGCGGTACACCCAATGGCGTAGGTGTGTGAAGGTCCCTTATCTCCTCACTTTGAGAACGAGAATAATTATGAGTCAAGGAAGATAAGACAACAGACTACGCGCACTTAAAACAGGCATTGTCGGAACAATTTCCCGTGGTCAGAAACAGGTCAGAACTAGAAACGCGATTTTATTCCTCATCACAAAGACGAGATCAACAGCCTTCGGACTTTATTTATGAATTGTTGAAAATTCATAAAGTCCTTAAACTAGAAATGTCGGAGGAAAAATTAATAGATCACGTCGTTAGTCGATTAGAACCTCAAATTTTGGATTATGTCGAAGTTAGACATCCACGAAATACTGCCAATCTCCTACAAATCGTTGATAAATACGAAGAACGTTTTATGCATAGACAAATCAGAGGTTCTAGTGATGGATTTAGAAGTTCAGGCTCTAATGAAGGCGATCGTTTTAATGCCCGGCTAGCTCAGTCGGTAGAGCACGAGACTCTTAATCTCGGGGTCGTGGGTTCGTGCCCCACGTTGGGCGCCATTGTGAAGGTCCCTTTGGACCTCACTTTGAGAACGAGAATAAGTATAAGTCAAGGAAAAACCAGTAGCCATTTTTATAAATAACTGGTAACTGGTTTTTCCTTGACTCATAATTATTCTCGTTCTCAAAGTGAGGTCCTAAGGGACCTTCACAGGTGTAGTAAGCTAAAAGAAAGTATACAATACAGAGGGATCTCCATTTTAAGAAACTCTATTTTCTGAATTTCTCTATTTAGAGAACTTTTTCCTGGAACCAAGAACCATTTTAAGATTTTCTTCGTAAAGTAACCTCCAAATAGCAAGGAGCATTTTCTATTCAACGAAATTTTATCTTATGATACGATTTATTTAATACGTTTTTTTATAATATCGTATTTACTCGAAACTAAGCCACACTTTTTTCCCAATGTTAATGCTACTGAAAATCGGGTGCGGCTTAGATTCGAAGGGAAATTTTTTTTTGGATGGGGTATTTAGAACAATTCCAGCTTCATGCATGCATTCATAATACTAATAAAATAACTTATTATTCACTCCTTATTAGTTTTCCTTTTAAATTTATTTTTTTCGTAAAATTGGATATCGATAAACCATTTTAGAATATTTTTCAATTTTCGCAAAATCTTGTTGAGAATTTGGGGATTGGCTTAGAATCGATGGTGGCTTAAATTCAAATAAATATGGTATTTCTAGACCCCTTCATATGATGGAATAATTATTAGGTCTTAGTGAAGGCGGTCACTCCAAAATGTCTGGGTAGTCCACCAGTCGATCGCGATCGACTTAATGCCCACCCCGACTATAAACTGAAGAACAAAATATTCCCAGCTAAAAATGACCACATTGTTACAAATTACAATTCTTCAAAACTATTGAAAGTTGCAAAACACTTCATTCTGTAGCGAGAAATATGGCAACAACTAGTGTTTGATTCTCCCTGCAATGCATGATGAGAATCTTTCTTCAGTTGTTCAAGGTTCTCTTACACATTAGCAGCTACAAACAGAGCCAAAACCTCGATATTCCATATTACCCGAGTATTCCATAACACTCAACTTCATCTAAGTATATATTCCGATTAAAACATATATTAAATATTATTAAAATATATCTAATTTTTCTTATTACTGTCACTAATTTTATAAGATAATTAACACATAGTCCTGCTTCAAGAAAAATGATTAACAAATCACGATTTTCAATCCTCCAAATAAAGAACTAGTTTCATAGATCTAAGCAACACCCGGCGATATTATAACGAAAGAAAATCATTAGCATAATAAATTGTTGTAGTTTTGATAAGATAAAGCAGTAATTAAAATATGATATCTGTAGTACATAAAATATCTGTGTGTGATTCTAAAAGAATTATTTGTTTTCATCTTTATCAAGAGAAAAATGTACAGTAATACTAAACTACCGCTTATAAACTCATTTCGTTTTTTCATTAAACTCATTTTGTGAGAGATCAAGAGTTTTTCGAATTAGCTTTTGAACATTTAACCGAATCTCTTGGAATATCAAATTCGATTCAAGAAATTTTGCAGACTTTTCACTGTTAATACTTACATTAAAATTGTTTTCAATTTTATTTTCATGAAATGCAAAAGTTATTTATTTTTTTTTGATAAAACCTATTCCACATTCAACAATTAAATTCTATTCCAACAGTCCAATCTATTACCCTCGTTAGAATGAAGGAACAGATCTTATCAACATGAGCTAAAGTGTTCAAACGCGATCTTATCTGAGATTAACGCTCATAACTCACGGGAAACTTAAGCCATGGTTGATTCGACAGGCGATTAAATTAGAGACAAAGAGAAAAGAAGGTAATGAAGAATTAAAAATATATGTATTGACCATCAGGGAATCGCAAATATAGATTAGTGATACTCCACCCATAACTGCGTTGTGATAGTGATATGTTTTGTTTCCACGTTTCATAAAAAATGATCGCAAAAAAAGACACTGCAATTAAGTGTTGGATTTATGGGAAAAGTGCCAAAAGTGAGGGAGCATAGACTTGAAACCCTCCCTTCTCCCACACCAATTCTCAAACTTTCCTCTCGAATATTCTCCAGTCCCACCCCTTCACGTTATGACCTAATGGTTAGACTTAAAAATAAACCCAGTTTCGTGATGAGTTACTAGAAATAGATTTGAAAGCTAGATTAGGGGATAGATTTTTTTCGCCACACCCTTGATAATGAACATCTTTTCAAGAGCTGGGAAACATTTCTATTTTTCTTTATTGTGGGAAGGTGAAAGAGAACATTCACGTGATTAATGGTATGTCCGTCAAAACTTTCAAGAGAATTAATTAAAATGGTTAGTGGAAGAGACTTATTTATCAGTTCCAAATATATCATAAAGGTAATAACGTGCTTGTCTCACTCGTTTGTCTTGCGGGAGACATTGTAGAGTTATTTGTCGAAGGATGACACCGATTATATGAATCCTGTGTTATGAGTGGAAAGTTTAGAAGGAGTTAGAAATGCGTAAAATGAATGGCAAATAAAATCATTATTTAGATGCTCCTGAAATTTTTGGAAATACTCTTTTATCACGTATTTAAGGTATCCGACTACGTTCTGGACGTGGTTTTGAAAAACCGTATAAATGATTAATTTTTTTTATATATTTAGTATCAATTGAATTATATTATACATATAAAATTGCTTTAAGAATATAATTACAGGAAAAAATTATTTAAATGTAATTTTTGGCAAAAAATGAAGAAAGAATGACACAGTTTCCAAACATTCTCTTATGGAAAATTCTTCTATAACAATAATATTTTGTCTAAGTAAAGCCAAGCCTTCTATACAAAAGCTGAACTAAATTTTTAAAACATTATTTCGAAGTGGATTTATTCATATTTTAATACATCGCATCAGACAAATTTTAACAAAGAAAAAAACATCGGTTATTACTTCAACTGATCGTAACTCTGAAAATAATGGGAATTTTTCAAAATTCCTAGTTCTGCCTCTGTAGAGAAGTGTTATCTACATATAGGCAAAATATTAGTATTATAGAAGCATTTTCTATATAAGAAGAATTTAAAAATATGTCATTTATTCTCTTTTTTTCTGCCAAAAAAATCCATTTAAATAATTTTTCTTGTATCAATATTTTTAAAATAATTTTATATGTTAATAGTTATTTAGGTGACACTAAATATCAAAAAATATATTCTTTTATATGCATTTTCAAAATCATGGCTCCAAACGTAGTCGGATACCTTAAAGTCAGTTAAATTATTTCAATATGCAATCAATATACAAATAATAGTCATCGGTTGGATAGCGTAATTATACAATAAACCACACATAACTAAGTAATATATATATCTCGTTTAAATCGATTATCATATTCTGTATCCGGGGTGAGCATTAAGTCGATCTCGATCGACCGGTGGACCGCCACGACATTTTGGAGTGACCACCTTCACTAAGAACTAATAATCGTTCCATCATACGAAGGTCTAGAAATACCATATTTAGTTGAATTTATGCCACCATCGATTCTAAGTCAAGCCCCAAATTCTCAACAAGATTTTGCGAAAATGGAAAAATATTCTAAAATGATTTATCGATATCCAACTTTACGAAATTAAAATAAATTTAAAAGGAAAAGTAATAAGGAGTAAATAATAAATTATTTTATTAGTATTACGAATACTTGCATGAAGCTGCAATTTTTCTAAATACACCATTCACAAAAAAAATTTTCCCTTCGAATTTAAGCCGCACCCAATTTTCAGTAGCATTAACATTGGGAAAAAAAGTGTGGCTTAGATTCGAGTAAGGAAGATATTACAAGGAAGAAAAAAAAACAAAGGAAAAAAATCGTATCATAAGAGATAATTTCATTGAATATATAATGATCCTCACTATTTGGAGGGTTATTTACGAAGAAAATCTTAAAATGGTTCTTGGTTCCAGGAAAAAGTTCGCTAAATAGAGAAATTCGTAAAATAGAGTTTCTTAAAATGGAGATCCCACTGTATTGTATACTTTCTCTTTTAGCTCACTACACCTACGCCATTGGTTGGACCGCAAAACCTTGAAAAAATTAGAAGTAGCCCGTACCCTGGAAAAGTCTGCCCTCCCCTGCTCTATATATTTATATATAAACTATCACAATTCATATTTGTATAGTAAACTATAAAGTACTGGGTATAATACAATTATATGTATACCGTAACAAGATTATATGTCGAGAATTAGCATTAATTTGAAATGAGAGTAACAAAACTTTGTAGTATGCTACATGTGCATATATGAGAGTTTTTATTATAAAGTCACACTAAAAGCAACACGATGGTTATTGATGACGGACTACGTGATTTTGAACCTATGTCAAGTGATGAGAATGGCACCTGAGCTGGTATTTCCTCTCCAAACTACCCACAAAATCAATGGCATTACTTCGATTCACGACACAATTAACGTGCCTCAACCCTTCAGCACGGTGAGTCTTCAGTGGTACTAGGGTTGGAATTCATGGCATGCTGGCCATGATGAGCTCGTGACCATGACCAGTTATAGTGAACTTCCGCCCATTTTAATAAAACTACATAAATACTTTTATTATTACTCTGAAACCATTATTAAAATTCAACTTAAGCGAAGAGAGCTATCAATTTAATTACTATCATAAATATCTATAACATATTATTCAATAGTTCAGTCCACCGCAGACAAATCTTCCTAACTTTACTTGTCGGATCCTTTTCCATGAATCAACGTAGCTTCAACGATTGTAACTCCAAAGATTCAGCATAACAACATTCGCCAACTCCTCCCTACTGCTTGCTTCACTTGACTTTAAATAGTAACTCTCATTAGCATAAATCATGATTCCTCCCCAGAAAATGGTTTTATAATCATACGTCGTTATCGATAAAATTTTCCCTACAGGATTAGTAAGAATCGCAAATAGAACCCGTTACACACCAGGCTACCGTGGCTGTATATATATGTAAGTATATATGTTTACCATGGGAAAATTTTTGGACGATGTTATAAAAATTTTACAGTCCAAGTGTTTTTATTATTTTCATTTGTTCTTGAATACATTAGAAAATAAAGGTTACACCTCCCGCAATTGCAATAACTTTCCAAATACATTAGAATTTATTTTTGTACGGTCCTTTTTTACGCGATTTTATTTTTGTGCGATTTGTCTCATGTGACTTTATATTTGTTCGATTTTTTTAATGCAGTACATGAATTTCAACGGCTTTGGAGATACTTTAATGTCTTCTATCAATGTACATACATACACTTCAAGACTCTCTGTTCATTGGTCACAGACAGTCTCTCGGCAATGCACGTTCAATTGCTTTCTCTCAATGTACAAGCTACACGCACTTGACTGAAGACGAAACTTTCAATAGCAGTGACATTATCAATCATTTTATGGATTACGAAGACGGACAACAAGAAAGAGTGGATCTTCGAGAGTGGATAAGATACATATACAGGGGAACAAATCCAACAAATCGGAAAAGCATTTGCTTTAAAAATAGTACCAATCCCGTAAGGAGTTTGGAATCCCCAAAAGAGCTTCGATCATGCATATCTGGTTATCGTAACGTTCACAAGCAACTGACCAACCGACCTTCATAACAAAAATTTATCACTTAATTTATGGTGTCAAAAAATAAATCAACTGGAGTTGTATCTTCAAGTGACGGAAGCGAATTTGAACTTATTCATAACAGTAAGATGCGCGCGTTGGATTACGACGAGTAGCCGTGAATTATGTATGAGCATTTTAAGAATTTCTCAATGTATACAATGAGAAATTAAATGTTTTTAAAATGTTTCTACGTGAAATTTAATTATTTATTTTGTTTGGTAGCACTTTCTCATAAATTTCGTAAATAATTGGCATATTTTTTAAGTGCGACTTTTTTTTATGCGGTCCCTCTCCACCGCATAAAAAAGTTTTCTGTAAAATGTCGACAAAGTTGTTAATAATATGTAAGTATTTCTGAATACTTTTTTGTGCCGTTTTTGTATGCAGTCACCATCTACCGCACAAAAAACTGTATGACTTTATGTGTAAGAAACAGATTTCTCACACAAAATTTTGCCACAGCTAATAACATTTGATATACATCTAGTGAAACGTTGCATACATATTACTAGCGTATCACTTGTAGAATACTAATATATATTTCATGTAAAACAATACAGGACATTTAAGTTACATTCATACTGAATGTGTTTAGTGTAAAAAAAGCATTTGATAGAAAATAACTTTATAGAGGCAGAGTAGGCAAAATCAAGGCACACTATATCCACTGTGTTTTGCACGCGCGGTAGTTGTGAATCTATCATCGCTCCATTTTAAAAGAAATAATTATGAAAATTTTGTATAAAATATTTTTTTATATTCTTATTCAAGTCATGTTTTGATCAATTTCAACAGTATTAGTTTTTGTTCACTTGTTACAGTAGTTGCTATATCAGTTGCGGATCACTGTTTAATAAAAATAAAAATATATGTATTTTAATTTGCTCTCTCTCTCTCTCTCTTTTAGATCCATATATTAAAATATATACATTTAGAGTTTCATGTAGATGAATTACTCAATAGTATTTTAATCATTTATAATTCAAATTAGTAAGCAATTTTGAATGATTAACTTGTATTGAAGAATAGAATTACTCTCCGTAATTCAGTTGGAAGAAACTCTCAATTACTTTTATTTCTGAGATTCATATAAATTTTTACATTATAAGAAGCTGAATTAGATACTTACACTTAATTATGTGTTGAGATTTTTTTTATTTATTTTTCTGAAGTATTTTTTGTTCAATTTTACCTTTAAATCGTATTAAAAGGTTAAAATATTAGCTCCAAAACGTGATGACAAGTGTTCCAATATAAAGTCGAATTTAAGCAGAGTCATTTCAGACTATATTATATTTTTTATGTTGTATTAATTTGTAACCCGATACAAGCTAAAAAGGAATTAATTAGTAAGATAAATAATTTATTATATTTTAACATTGTTTCTCGTTGTATTCATCTCATGACTTCACAAACCAAAGACATCTTAGTTTTTTTCTCTATTTTTAAATGAAAAAAATCATTTGGTAAGTTGTGTTCAGAATAATTTTTTTCCTGAGCATATATTGTAAGGCATTTGCCTGTGGGTGATGATTTACTTCTAAGTTATCTTCGTGACCTAGGGGTGTGGGAGTGAATGAAGAACTAGGCGTTGCCATAATCTTAATATCTCTTCATTAAAATCTTAACTTAAACACTATACAAAGATAATATTTACATTTTAACTTAGAGGATCTGAGGTGAAGAAACACATAATACGTATTACCAAATAAGCGCGACCTAATCACTAAATTTAACTTATAACCACCTATTTCTACTATCAGTATAAACGCAGTTCCTAATATTAATTTGAACGATCCTAACTCTATATCCTCTATATCCTAGGTAAGCAGTAACACTCTCGAATCCTCAATGTCGTTTCCTTATCTCGCGTGGAATGCTATCCACCTTGACTTGAACTCTGGAATATCGGCTTACTTCAGCTGACATGTTTAAATTCAGAATAGCATAATCACTTCCCAAAAGACCACACCACTTACGCAAAACTTCTGCTATTTAAAAGGTTCCCAATTTGCATAATTACGCTACGCTTCTGGATTTGGTTGGAAAGAATTTGCATTTTTCGGCTCCAAAGAACCCAAGAGGATAATTAATAGAAAGCGCGGTGAGCCCGTCACAATGTTAGTACGACTGACGATCTCTTTTTAATTTCCAATGGGGTTGTGGATTGTATTTACCATTCCATTCCTTGAATATTCCAAAGGAGGTGATATCACTTTTTTAGAGCGAAACCATATAGGTGGAATACCAATTGTTGCAGTGTAATTTTGATGTTTCCAGTTTCCTACAGAAGGAGGCACCAGAGTTCTGCAAACAGGCATTCCAGGGACCTTTAACATGCTGCATAATCATACGACATGGGCGCTTTTCTGCATCATGAAAATCCACTGACTTGGCTCAGGGTTGAACCTGCAAACTTAAGCTTATATTAATTCACTCTCTCCCTATATATATATTTATAGGGGTTGTGGTAGCCCAGTGATCAAGGTATCGGATTATGGTAAGCATGTCAGGAGTTCGAGCCCAGTACCACTAAAGACCCACCATGTACGGCAGCGATGCACGTTCAATCTGTCGAGAGCAGAAATGTCCTCCCTTTGGTGTGGTGTGGAAGTTAGGAGAGGGGTGCCTGCTCAGGTGTCGTCCATGGTTCAAAAATATGTGGTCCGTTGCCAAAAGCCCTCGTGTAGCTGAATAGTGCGACGTTAATATTCACTCACTTATATATATTTATATATATCTATACATATATTGTTCAAAATTTCAATCGTTAATAGAATACTTTCTATTCATCCATTCAAGTTTAAATACATTTTTTTAAACTTGTAGTGAATGACACTTGATGTTTTTTTCAAATATTAATTCATTAACAAATTAAAAAAATGAATAAATATTAACAAAAATAATAGTCCAATAGCATACATATATAAAATAGAAAATCGTTCGTTGTGTCCCTATAGCGCGATGGATAGCGTGTTCGACTTTTAATCCAAAGGTCGTGGGTTCAAATCTTACCTGGTATGGCATAATGTGTGTTTTTCTTTCTGTTTTTTTAAATTCAATTTATAATTAATGAAGGAATATTAAAAAAAAAGAATAGTCCAACAAACTCCATATATAGAAAATAAAATCGCTTTCTATTTTGTCACTTAATATTGGGATTATGTCATATGTATATACATATTTATATTAATTATAAGTATTTAATAAATAGTAACTATATATAACAAAACTTTTCTTTGTTGACCTAAGTAGGAATTGACTTTTTTTATATTACTTGTTTTATATAAGAATGACTAGTCAACTAATTAATTGGAAAAAAAAAAATTTTCTCCAATCTCTGTTTTGAAAAATCTGTTTGTAATACTTTCTCGGTGTGTGTGTGTGTGTGCGTCGTGATAATTCCTAATAATAGTCAAATAATGATTTTGAAACGGACTTAAAAAGAAAAATTCCTCTAAAAACTTTGAAGATAGTGATTTCAGATTCGATTTAATAATTGCATCCTGATTATCGATAGTTTTCTGTTAATTTCATAAACCATGTTCAAGGCAAAACAAGTCAAGATGTGATAGGTGACTGATATTTATTAATAAAAATATTCAAATTCCTTCAAATCTTGGCCTAATTGCTTAGATTTTTATTTTGAATTTTATCAAGGTAATATTTAAAACATTAGAAACATCTAATTGTTCTTTCAAAAATATATTTCTCCTCAGCAGGTTTTCATCCGGTTTCTAAATTCACAAACCTATATGTTTCTTTCATTTTGAAAAATAACAAAAAGTTTTCAGAAAGAAATAATTGAAGCATTCTTCAGTCACATATAAACCACATTCATAGGTGGTAATGTGCAGCTGGAGTCCTGACTTCAAGAAAGAAACATCATGTTAAATAATTGGCGGAGGGAGCTACACGTTAATTGAAACTGAGCCTCAAAGCCATTCAATGATATTGATTGGAAATTAAGAAGGTAACGTAATCTCTCAGATGTTATCTACGTTATTTTTAACTAAAGGCTTTAAACAACAGGATTCATCACCAACTGCTCCTACACAAAGTCTAAAGCAGGGGTTCTTAACCCCGTGCTCACGGGCGCCCCAATGTGCCCTCAAAGCTATTTTTGTACGCCTGTGACTGTCCGCAATATTGTTACGTTGATCGAGGTTCGAAGATTTTATGCAATCAGTCACAAAGTACAAGACAGTTCCTTAACCCTTTATCGACCGGCTGTACTTACAAGTACCACTCAATTTAAAATAACATAAAATAACCAATTTTAAGAATATTCTGACAATACTTAGCAGGAATATTTTTTGAAATCCACTCTTCCAAAATATATGGCATCACGGGTCGTATGATGAGTATTTTAGCAGGTGAAGGCGAATAGTTTTATAGAAGAAATTGCGTTTTCAGCGGATTGCAAAGATTATCATTTTTGTCCCGAAAAAATAGTTAATGTCAAAATTTAAGTGTCTTATTTTTTTTGTATGTTGATGAGGACTTTAGAAAACGATTTATCTTTCTATTTTAAGTGAACAGTGTATATAATTAATTTTACAGTGGATTATAATTAATTAATTAATTAGCTCTAAAGGATTAAATTTCCCTAAGTTGAGTATTTCGCTTATGTATATCCCTTAATTTTCAATGCAGTGATCCAAAAAAAATATTGAATGAAAAAAACTGCAGTAAATCATAATGCGGCAGATAAAGGGTTAAGAGCGGTGAGATTTTATTATCTAAAATCCAATCCTTTAAATACAGGATTCAGCAACAATATTCACAGAATAAATCTCAGAAGGCCTTCACACCTCAGGTCTTCACAACAGCAATCCAAACACAATTATCAGTGTTTAAAATGCACGTATGTAAAAGATTATTCACAAGCACAGCCGAGCTAATCGGTAATCTTCATCAAGGCAAGTTTACTAATCGCGGGTGGAAACGAGACTGAATTTTTCTGCGAGTACCACTCTATTCATAGATGCGGAGGATATCAATATCAATATCAACCATGTCCCGTCACGATTTTTTGTGTGGCCGCGAGATTCATGATACTTTTAGATATAAAATATAAGTAGTAAAATTATTGAACTGGCAACACACTGTTATATTGCCACTAGTACTGGAAATACTGTTTTGGCTTATTAGTCTTATCAGATTGGAAACATCTTATACGCCTGGCTTTGGAAAATTAGTAGATAATATGCACTGCCAAAAATCGCATCAAATGAAACTATTTTGAATTTTGTGCAACCTTTTAAGTGTAGGATATTGTTTATGACTGAAATAAAATAAAGAAATATTAGGAATCTTTATACTTTTTTTAACTGCGCCCGCCTGCAATTTCCTGTTTGTCAGATGTGCCCAGAAGGAGAATAAGGTTAAGAACCTCTAGTCTAGAGCAGTGTTAATTCTAATTCAATTTGGCTGTATGAAAATTTTCTTGAACTTTTATGAGATGATTGAAAGCAATTAATTGTAGAATGAAAATATTTTAGTTCGCGCGTTTTTCAATTCTATACTGCGCCATTCTAATAATTTAAATTTGATTTTATGTCTAACACATATCTGAAGGTAGTCAACATAAATCTTTTGATTAAAAACAATAATTATTATAAAAAAGTGATTTGAATATTAAATTCGTAATGAATACTTTCTTTTATTTTTTATTCATATTTTGCAAGGTCTTTTGTTAAGAATAATTGGGTATGAATCTCGAAAAACAAATAACACTAACAAATGAGTTATTTCTATGAAACCGATTGGAATTAGATAAAAAGAGGAACAGAACAAGGTGAATCAGGTGTAATTCATTTGTAACATAAGAAGACTATGAGAAACGGTTGTTGCACAGTTCGTTAATACATGCATTTAAAAAACTTTCACTAAAACGCCCAAGAAGAAAGGTTTTAAGGATTAAACGCACAATCTTCGCCCATAAAAGGAATAACACTGAAAAAAATATACAACGATATAATAAAAAAAAATTCAGAAAATGTTTACTTTCATTAAAAATAAATTTATAGAAGATGGAGAAATTTTTAATTACTGGTTTTATTCTCTATTAATTTCGTTCATCTAGATAAAACAAATAATTTGTTCAAAAACTGAATCTCTGTGATGTGTAATGAGCATGAGGAATAATAACATTTTACGAATTCTTGACGAGATTATCTGAAGATGTACAAATATGCAGATTATTGCATATGTGATTCAAATAATTAAAAATGTTCTTCTCCATTTTTCACAATTTATGGAGTGCAAAAAAAGATGTAATAAAATGGAAAAAATAATTTCTCTTTGATACATTAAATGTACTTTTTTTTTAAGATTCCTTCTTGAATATTAGATATATTTTTTATCTTATATATTTATTGAAATTTTCTCTACAAAAGAGTCAGTTAAAAAATTGTGGTAAGAGTTTTAGTTAAGTTTTGCAGTCTTAGTAAGAAAAAATGCAAACTATTCAAAATATGTATAGATTTTAGTCAAAAAGTAATAAACATTTATTTTAACTCCGTACTAAACCACGTGGTTTGTAAAAAATGGTACTCGGAAAAATATTTTAGTATAATTTTTAATTTCGGTAAGATTTAGAGGAAGTAAAAAGCATACGCGCGCGATTAGGAAAATGAAATTTGGAAGAAAATGATTTAATTAAGTAAGAGTCATTAAACAGTAGGGAAAAAATTTGGATTATAAAATAGCTATATAAATACTGATACGTAGATCGAGGTTCGAGGATTTTATGCTATCACTCTTAAAAAGCAAGACACTTCTTCAGGAGCACGATGGAAATTTATTGTCGACAAGGAATCCTTGAAAAAAAAAGAATAAATCTCAGAAAGCCTTCGCACTTTCTAAGCTCAATTATCAGTCGTTAAAATACAAATAAATTAACAATTATTCATAAGCACTCGCTCGTCCTACTCGACAGCCGAACTAATCACTAATTACTGATCGGCTCTTCAACGGTCAAAGCAATACTACTCTTTAACGGTAAAAACAATACTAACTGAGTTTCGGCGAGTGACTACCTATTTATTGTCTCCCTATCTATTGTGTTTTATCCATATTTCTCGAAAACTCCGCTTGCGTTGTAGATCGTGATATTAGTAGGAGTTTCTCCACTAATTTCCAGAAGATTGGACGCGAACTTACCAAAAATTGTTGCCAACATGGTCTCCAAGCTGCCAAAGAGGTTGCTGAAAATAATGTCAACTTGTATCTCTATCGCCAGATTTCGCCAAGTTTCCAATGAATCGCTACTATAATGTAAAAAACGGCTTTGCTTGCGAATATTACAATTTTGGCATAAAATAAATACAACAGACAGAAATATTAAAATATTATACATCCAGATATAAATTATTTACACAATTTTATGCATTCATTACACTAAATTAGTAACAATATATATAATATGCGAGATCAATGTAACAAATTCTTTCAAATTTATTTCTTAAGCAGGTAATTGAAATTCAATCTCAGTAGTAAATGTATAAAACAAAACTACTTTCCTTTGAAGTAATTTGCTATATTTCTGTGCTTGCGTGCGTGTATGTGTGTGTATGATCAATAATCATATACTAGAGATAAATAAAAAAAGCAAAGCAATAACAATAAATAGATAGTATATGATAAGACAGTATAGTCCAAAATAAGATCTCAGTCTTAATAGTATGACAGAAAACTCTTAGACTTAAGGACTTACGAACTAGGATTGTAGAGTTTAAAATAATATATATATATATATATATATTTATAAAATGCATAAATGTATACAAATAGCTATAAAATCTAAATATAACTAGTCAAGATAGTAGGAAATATTAGCCGCAGTAATACAATAGCAAACTTCTGGCCTTTAAGAATCAAGATTGCAGGTTTAAACAAATTTTTAGGGCTAGCCAGCCTTCACCTGTAATTTACCTATGCTACTGAGCCATAGGGAAAGGAAAGAATAATATTAAGAGAAATTTACATATTACAAATAAAATACACTATACTATTAATATATATATATATATATATATATATATATATATATATATATATATATGTGTAAACCCAGTCGTAAAATAGTAACAACCAATAAACAACAGCAGAAGTTATTCTCATCATAGACGAATAATACAGGAGTCACTGCTAGAGTCTCCTGTACAACTTAATTACAGTGTTGATGGATTAATTAATATAGCTAATTTCTTTAAAACAGATTTTGCCTAATACAGAGATCAATGTTTCCAAGATTAGGAAGAAAATGATCTAAACAGTTCATGAACCGAAATTTATTCGAATGAAATCTTTATCTCCGTAGATAACTGGTCGTCTGATTATTTATTAGCATCGCAGTTCGAAGCAACATGAGGCTTTTGGGCCATTGACATCTTCATTTTGAACGTCGTTTAAGTGACGAAAACGACACCTGAACACACGTCCCTCTTCAAACCTCAACCCCACTCTAAATTCAGGATTTTGGTCTTCGATAAATTAAACGTGAATCAGCCTCTATGCATGATGGGTAATCAGTGACACGAAGATTTAACAGAACCAATGATGTCTACGAATTCACGACCATGATTAATCAGTTGAATTTTGCAATAGAAATATTTGGAATTCAGGGTTTAAATTTCCTCTGAAAAAAATACAGAAATCATTGAATTATCGATTTCCATAGTTCAGGTTCTGTATACAATGAAAGAATAATTACTCCTTATTGTCCCATTTAAAAGCAAAACGAGAATAATTGGTGATAAACTTCAAATTTTGAACCTTAGACAATTGGCCAATACCCAGCTCTGATTTTTACAGATTCTTGACAGATTTAACATGAATCAACTGCGCTACACACTACAGTCAAACTGTGGACTCGAATCCACACTTTGACTGAAACTACATTGAACACAAGCTTGTGACATTACCCATTGGGCTACTCGGCCATTCCAGTTTCGTAAGATATTTATCTGGAAGTGATATATATCCTGCAACTCTAATTAATTGTTAATTGCGCTTAAGAAAAGTTTGGAGAAGGGGTGAAAGATAAGGTGTCCTTCGTCACTTAACTGTGACTCAAGATTGCAATGTCCTCACCAATATCCTTTATATTCTTTTAGAGTACAACGTAAAAATCAAAAAATCCAATTAAAATCTCTTAAGATATCTTATACAGAAAACAGTAAAAAATTCTAAATATGAAGGACTATAGCAGAGTTTTAGTTATTAATATATATATATATATATATATATATATATATATATATATATATATATATATATATATATATATAATAATTATACTTACCCCCGAATGCCATATTTTTATTGAGATTTTAAAGGGAACGATAATCATCCTGTGTTTAATAAATTGTGAACATTGCCATATTTGCATATTTCGTTAAGGCACAAGAAATGTAAACATATACAATAAGTGTATGTAATAAGTGAGAATTAATTGACACCTATAAAATGTAATCATGTGATCTAAGTCTCCAACTTTTATGCATTTTAAAATTCTAGATCAAATCTGGAGACTTTCACCATCAATTCGCAATGACAACTCTATAATGATATAAACTGCCTAAAAGTAAGAATTTATTAGCTCAATTTAAAAAAAATATCTCATCAGTCTTTGTAACTCTTTTTTTTGCACCACAAAGCGTATAAAATTATCTTCTGTATCGGAGAAAGAAATCATATCTGATAGAAAGAATTCCACAAAACAGAATTTTAGGTCTATTTATGGATTTTTTCCAACCTCGTATTCATAGGAAAGTGACAGCTTAACTCAAGTTATTGCACATATTCCTTGAAAGCACTTGAAAGGTATTCCATTTCTGAATGCAAATCATGGCAGTAGTTTTGAAATTCATTTTTGAAATCCACAAGTGAAGTCCTTGCCATCTGAGAAAATACTAAACTTAACAAATCTTCAATTTTTTCTGCAGTTTTCTAGCATATTTTACATTTATATATATATGTGTGTGTGTGGAAACTTTCAAGTGATTTTTTAATACATTCTTCAAAACATTGCAAATATTCTTTAGCAGTTTCTACACTCAAAAGACTTGTCGGAAAACGCTGCTTCCAAATGTAGTGTTTCATTCGTTTTAGTTGCTAGCATATCTCATTTTAAGTTTTAAACACAAGGAGCGTTTTCTTTCCATATGCGGAGTTCAGTTTGAAATTTGATTCTACTTTAGGTATTCTGTTTCTTAATAAGATTCCTAAATAAAGGATTTCAGTGTTTTCCTGTATTTCATTTTTTTGTACTTTTTAACACCAAAAGTTGAATAAACTTTTTCTTAAAAGTCTTTTACTTTGTCTTTGACTATGTATAAAGAAACAATGACTTGGACATTTGACAGAGTTAAAAGTTTCAAATTTCATTTTGTTATAAAAGGTAGATATCCATTACCAGAGCCGATAAATAAAAATATTTGAGATTCATAATTCGAATGCAAAATTTTCTAGGTAAAAAAGGGATCAGTAATTAGGAACGCAAATAGCTAGCTTTAATGTAGGAAATAGTTTTCAGCAGTCTACACAAGGTGTGTTGAAAAACTATGCATACTTATTTTTTCCAGCATAAAGAAATGAAGGGAATTACATATCCTTGACTGGATATGAGTTAGAGATATTCGCGTGTGAATTTTCTTTCGACTGCATGTAGCACCAGAATTAAAGTGAGAAAATCTTGCTAGTGGTCCTTGGATTTTCTAAAATACCGGAATGGCTTGAACAATAGTATTGCATTAAATTTTAGATAACTTGATGATATCAAGTAAAAAATATTCGCAAAATTCGACTAACACTTAGCAATGATACTATAAGGAGTTCATACGTGGTACAAACTGCATGGTTATCTAAAAATCTATGTATTTTGATATGCAAAAAAAAGTAATGTAAGTAAAAATATTTTTTTATACATAAAACATAATTTTTTTCTCTTATAATCGTAATGATTACATATATAGAGTTTTTTTAGAGGTATAGAATTTTAAATTGCAATAAAACAACGATGTATTATTCGATTGACATGAATTTTTTTTATTCGAAAGATAATCTTGTGGCATTACATTTTAAATATGATTTCTGGCATAGGACTGCCACGGCTGACTCGGATGTAGTCCAATCTGGACGTCCAATTTTCGATGACTATTTCCAACATTTGTGGCCGTATATCGGCAATAACACGGCGAATGTTGTCTTCCAAATGGTCAAGCGTTTGTGGCTTATCCGCATAGACCAATGACTTTACATAGCCCCACAAAAAATAGTCTAGCGGTGTAAAATCACAAGATCTTGGAGGCCAATTCACAGGTCCAAAACGTGAAATTAGGCGGTCACCAAACGTGTCTTTCAATAAATCGATTGTGGCACGAGCTGTGTGACATGTTGCGCCGTCTTGTTGAAACCACAGCTCCTGGACATCATGATTGTTCAATTCAGGAATGAAAAAGTTAGTAATCATGGCTCTGTACCGATCACCATTGACTGTAACGTTGTGGCCTTCATCGTTTTTGAAGAAGGATTCCACCAGCCCATAAAGCTCACCAAACGGTCAGTTTTTCTGGATGTAACGGTTTTTCGACATGCACTTGTGGATTAGCTTCACTCCAAATGCGGCAGTTTTGTTTGTTGACGTAGCCATTCAACCAGAAGTGCGCTTCATCGCTAAACAAAATTCGCTTATGAAAATCGGTAACAACGGCAATCTCGTTTGGGGCCCATTCGACGAATCTATTCAGGCGTGAGTCTATTCATGATGAATTGCCAAACCAAACTGAGAATAAATCACTTGACAGCTGTTAAATCGGTCGCCATATTGGAAAGTAATGCCAACTTAAACTTCTATACCTGGAAAAAAACACTCTTTAATTTACAGATATTTTTATGCTTATTGCTGTGCTGCGATTCGGTGAGAAATACTATAGATTTGAATCTGTATTTGGATCCAGAACCTGACAATAACTTGCACACTGTGCACAAATTTACATCACAATCTATCAATTTTTGAAAGCAACTTTAGGTAAGTTACCTTTTTCTTGTAAGGGATTTAGAACTGCTATCCATTGTTTTTAATAGGAATTTGAACAGCAGAAAAGTAGGAAGGTAAGCTTGCCGCAAAATTGGTTAGATCCCACTTTTATATCTACACTATTAAAATTCATAGGTAAACAAACGTATCTATCTTTCTATCTACATGCGTTTCTCTTCTTACGAACCTCACGACGCAGAAACTCGCCAAAGATACCAAAAGATCGGTAATGATTTGAGGAATCAATTTTGACCATTTATATTCCGATATTGCAGTTAGTTAAAAATATATTAATTAAAAACCATTGTTTTACTCCTGCGTGTTGTTTCTTCCGCCGAACAAGAATGAAAAACCGGGAGGTGATTTTTTTTATTCTTTACGAATTTAAAAACACGATCTAATTTTTTTATGAGACTCAGACAAAAAATAATTACAGAATCGCGGAAAGATCATTTACTTCGCCACGATACGGCATAATTTATTTTACAAAATAGTAATATTTTCGATTTTTTTTTAAAATGAAATAAAATCGACACGTTTTCATGAAAATGATTTCTAAATCGTTCCGTTTGTATTTTCTTTGACGTTAAGGAAATGATATTCTACACTAAAAAATACATGCTTTTCTCTTTTAGAATCAATCATTTAAAAAACAAAATGTCAAAAACTTTTTTTTACGAATTTTCAAAAAATACTCAAGATTTTATTTAAATACTTAACTTCTTCATTTATAAAAATAATCTTACGAAACTTTTTTTCCTTATTTAGAATGATATTATCCGTAATCTGTACAAAGATTGAAAAAATTACTTAAAAATTACGGTTTTTTTAAAAATTGTGTTTCCCCCCTCTTTTTTGCGAGAAATATTTAAGCATTATTTTTGTTACATTTTTGGTTTAAAAATTACCATTATTTGAAATCAATATATGAATGAAGGCATTAACTTAAAAATGAAGCCCTAAAAAATTAAAACTTTAACAAATAACACAATTTTACAATAGCCAAGGGTTTGGCGCTAAATGACTCTCTTCTCTTGTGCCCGTCGCGTTGGATGAATAGTTACACTCGAAAAGAAGATGTGTCTATAAATATTGAAAATTGAATACATCTTCCTTTTATTTTAATGGTCTTTTCACTCCTTTTCTTTCAATTCCTACTATTAACTCATAATCTATATGTTTATTTATTTATTTGTTTGTATACTTATTTATTTATCTTGGTGGAATTTTCAATCGTTGATAAAATACATTTTAAAGCGCTCAACTGATCTGAAATTTAATATACAACATTATTTTGGAAAACAATACAATAATTTAATTAGAATTAATAAAAATTAATTGATTAAAACTAATTATTTAAAGAATTACAAATAAAGCCACGATGGCGACTTAGCGACCATTTTGGCGACTTGTGTCAAAACTTGAAAATGTTTTTTTCTCACGTTTTAAAGCATTCAGTTAAACTGAAATTTTATATACACGATTGTTTTGGATGACAATATATTTTAATCATAATTAATAAAAATTAATTACCACTTAATGCTGTGATTCTGTCATATATATATATATATATATATGTATGCACATATTTATATTAATTTTATATATTTAATAAAAAGTAGCTAAAATAAAATTTTACTTTGTTGATCTAAGTTGGAATTGACTTAAATTTTTTTTTATTTTAATTGTTTCCGAGAATTTGGTGGTATGATCTGCAGAGCCTTTGATTACTAACGTTTGCATCCGGGTTTGAAACATCATCATTGCTTAATTTTTATGATTTTTAAAAAAAAACTCAAACTTTTATTCATGCAATTGGAATTTTGCAATTGGAATGAAAATTTATTTCGTCACGATACGGTGTGTGTGTGTTTTTTTACAAAACAACGATACTTGACATATGTTATAATTTTTTCTAAAACGAATCAATATCGATGCGTTTATACGGGAATGATACTTAAAAAACTCATAATTTGATCTTTTTGATTTAGGGATTTAAAAAATAAAATGCCGAAAACCTTTTTTACGAATTTTTAAAAAGTACTCAATTTTAAATATTTAATAGCTACTTATAAAATTGAAAATTTTTATAACTTCATTTATAAAAATAATTGCATGAAACATTTTTCCAGTGCATCGAACATTTCAAAAAATGCTCACAATTTTAATTCAACATTTAATTTAGCTCTGAAATTTTATAATTATAAAAATTTCCACTTTTTTCAACATACAACTATTTTTTAAAAGGTTTGTTTTGGTTTTCGGCGCCTAAAAAGTTGCAAAGTGAGTGAGTGAATATTGAAGTCCCATGGTTCACTTACTCGAGAACTTTTGGTGACGCACCTCGACATTTTGAACCATTGTCAAGTGACGAGTATGAGACTTGATCTGTCTTATTATAAATATATATATTGTGTGTTGCGTATTGCGTCATCGTAGATTCTCTCATATTAATTATTATAATTGAGTTCGTTAAAGGTTTAAGTTGAATATCTTAATAAAGTCATATTAAGATAATGTTTGATCCTAGTTCTTTCGTTAATCCTACACCTCTAGCTCACGCTGATGCTTCGAGAGATGTACTTCCAAGGGGAGGAACATCACACGGTATAGTGGTTAATGACGCTGACTGCGGTACCGTAGGGTCTGGGTTCGAATCCTGGGTAAGGTACGGATGTTTGTGTTGTAATCTTCTTTGTGATATGTGCTTCACGCTTACTTCTATGTAATCCCATGTGTGATACTTTGTGGTGCATGGAGTTATAAATGCTCTTAATAAAAAAAAGAAAGCAGCATTGTGTTTGTGACACTGTAGCATCAAAATTTTACGTTCCAAAATCTGCTTGTTTCTTTAATTATTGTTGTTCAAACCATTTCCGTCTATCTGTTA
Source organism: Trichonephila clavipes (assembly GCA_019973935.1). NCBI lineage: Eukaryota > Metazoa > Arthropoda > Arachnida > Araneae > Nephilidae > Trichonephila > Trichonephila clavipes. The sequence continues at coordinate 323,508 of BMAU01020730.1, read as the reverse complement.
GAGATAAATAATACTGTGTAAATATGTATACATGTAAAATGGGGCCCATTAATGTAAATGAGAAATTATAAATTAGAATTAAAGAAATAAAAATAAATATACCGATAAAATGAACAATAAAACGTGAAGAAGTGAGGGAAAAAATTTATAAAGAAAAAACATCGCTCTCTCTCTCTCTATGTATATATATATAAAGGAAGGGTATATGTGGGAACATTGATTTAACTTAATTCCAATGTTCATACACGCTTCCGTTTTAGTCGATCACATGACAAACTAGTGAAGGAGGACTGTAATCTTCTAATTCCCTCCACATCCGCTCTTACCTATCTGGAATTATACTCGTTCAAAAAATCTCAAAATTTGGTAAAGTGGAGGGTGCCTCCCACTCATCATTGGTATGCGGGTAATAGATCCGGTCTGGACCAAGCCCTGAAATGCGACTGATGTTCTCAGATTTCACTGTCTCACGTCTTGTCAGTGGTCATGTCAAGTACCTCTCATTCTCATAGAACAAAAAGATCTTCATCATCTGTATAAGGTGTCAAAATCATCAGGTTCTCTCAAAGACATAATACGTTGCAAGAATCTTACGAGACATCTACACAGATCCCCTACTCGTGCTCGACGTTTTGGGAGTCAACGATTTAATGGATTTTAACTGACTTTGCCAGACCCTGGAGGATTAGTAATAACAACATATAATCATTTTAAATATCCGCTTATATTTATTACTGCCGCATACAAGCACATAACGACCAAAAGTAACAACAGCAGGTACTTGTGTGAATATATATATATAAATTAAATTATCTTATATATTAATGTAATAGTACTTCCAATATAATATTTTAAGGTTTAATAATTTCTGATAAACAACAATGGTTTTAGAAATTTTTACATTTGCAGGCAGTAGTTTATCATTGAATTTAAAATAGCACGAATCTATTTTAGGAATTTGAGAGGAGAAAAAGCTACCGTACGTATTAAGTTAGTAAGAATTTTTATACTTGATATTCGTCAGCATTTTCCCACTCGATGGTGTTAGATCGGGAGAGCGATAGTACTAAAAACATTATACAAGGGGAAAGTTTCTAAAGAGGAAGCTCTTAATCATTAGCCATGAGAGAAAACGTTTCGAGCAACTTTCTACTTCAGGTATTAATGGTTGAATGCGGGATGCTAAAAAGAAATCAATAATAACTTAGTGCGAATAATATATTATATTCTATTACCGGAGTGGGCATTCAGTCGATCGCGATCGACCGGTGGACCGCTAAGACATTTTGGGGTTACCGCCTTCACATAAAATCTTAGACGCGCGTAATAAAAGAAACACAGTTGGTTACCAAGATAATGAAAACACCCGTGAATAAAACTCCAAACCAAATTTGAGAGACGTTTTCAAGAATTTACTGGACTAGAATCCCACAAAAGTTGCATTCATGGATTTGTTCATTTGGCAATGTTGATATGAAAAATATAACTAAATATACACTAGCTAGAAAATGTCTGCTTTCACGTACTATTGCTTACATGAACAATGAAAACAAAAGTTTAAAAACTGGAACTTAAAAAAATTGTAATTAGATTTTTTTAGCTCATTTTAAGTACTCAGAATAACAAAAGTAAATTTGGATTGCCTTCATAGATTTTAAAATAAAGACAGTTTTGTTACGGTAATAACAAAAATCAAGTAGAAAAGGTCTGCATTCACTGTTTTAGTAGTAACTATAAAAATTATTTAAAAGTAGAGTAATGAGCTATTTAGTAGCTGGTTGGTTAATTTCATCATTTGTGAACCTCCTGAAGTCGTTTCGGCATTGAACTAACAAATCTTGGGTTTTTTTCAGCACTTATCTTTTCCCATTGGTCCTTAAGAACACTCTTCAGCATATCCTTGCTAGATACATTGTGTTGACGAATCCTGCGTTCCAACAAATCTCATATAGGTGTTCTGTAGGATTCAGTTCAGATGACTGTGGGGCCATGTGCAGTTGATTTGGAATATCATACAAGAGCCAAAGTTTCACAATCTCAGCGGTGTGCTTAGGATCGTTATCGTGTTGAAAACCAAACGATTATCTTAAGCGGAGTTTGGTGACACTTTCCTTTAAATTGTTTTTATAGGACAATTACAATTACAATTGTTACAATTTTTACAATTGTTTTTAATTGTAATCACATTTGTTCAGAATTGATTATATATACTCCAACTTGCTAACATCACTGCTCACCATGCACCCCCATACCAAGACTCCATCGCCGCCGTGCTTTACCTTTGGTACTGAACGCTATTTTTGAAGCGATGTGCAAGGTTTTCTCCAGACTAATTTACAACCTTTTATGCCGGTGATACAAAATTTGCCCTCGTCAGAGAATATCACAGTCCTCCAAAACTCCAGAGGCTTATGTATATGATCTTTTTCAAAGGCTATCCACTTAAGCCGGTTGGTCATTGAAATATAAGGCTTTCTGCGAATCACTCGACTACGGTGTCCAGCCTTTTTCAGATTTTTTCTTGCAGTATCCACCAAAAAATTTTTGTTAAACTGCTCGTGAATGTCTGTTGCTATTTAAGTTGCAGACAAACACGGAATTTTTTTCACCATTGATGTCATACTTCGTTTTTCTCTGATTGTGAGTTTAGATAGATGACTTAAAAGAGGTTTGGATGTGTAAACTCTTGTATATTTAAACTTATAAATAACATGCTGGATAGATGAATACTGCCGTCCAACGGATCTGGCTATATCCCGACGACTTTTTCCATCTTTTCACATTTTTACATTGATTGTACGCTCACTGGTACTAATTTCCTTCTTTTTATTTTCCATGTCCTTGAATTGCTTCGTATCTCACAAAAACGTAACAATTATTGCGTCACAATTTTCTTAAGCTATCTTACTTGAGAACTAAATGCAAAAACTCTGTTGCCTGTTGAAACAAATTCCAAGAACTAAAAATATTCAAATAGTGATCGCAGACTTTTTCTGCCTACTATTTGTGAATTTTGCTACAAAACTCCCGTTATCCTAAGTAGTTTTAATTCAAAATTAACGAGAATTCTTGTATACTCAATATTTAAATAGTAGTAAACAAATTCGTGAGATTTTGTTTGAAAAAAAATTATATTTCTGTTAAATTTTACCTTTGCTATATGATTTCTTATGGGTGAACGCAGACTTTTTCTAGCACAAGTGTATGTTACAATTTTATTTACCTCTCGAGGAGAAAACGAAGCGTTTCTCTTTCAAAAGGACCTAATTTGTAAAGAATAACTTGGAATCTATTGGGTCGAAGTAAAGTATCCCAATTTTAAAACAGCTGCAATTTATTTAACATCTTTCTTTCCCTCTACCTACCTGTGAGAATCTACATTTTCAACGAAGAATATAATTAAGGCAGCCTATTCCCGTTTCACAGACGACCACTTAGAATCCAGTGTAAAATCAGCAGTTAGTAATAATATACCGAGATATATTCAAGATTGTGGGGGGGGCAAATAATACGAAGACTGAGTCATCTATTGAGACTATAGCTATAAAAACTATATAATTTTAAGGGAAAATTACTTAATTTGTAATGTATTGTGAATTGTTTGAAAATGCATCATTTGATATTAAATTTATAGGTATAATTATTATGTTTGTATTTTACGTTTTACTTAAAACGTAGTTTTAAAAGAGTAAGCTTTGTTTTTCTGCTGTAGTTATGTAGGTAAGTATACACATTCTGTATTTATCATTGTTGTAATACAAATATTGAGTTGAGCTTTTTTTTTTGCTTATCACAACTACGTCACATGGTGGACCACGACACCATGAAAAAATTAAAAGTAGACCGTGCCATGTAAAAGTCTGCCCACCCCTGTTCTATTATATTCTTAAGTTCGTATGTATTTTTGTTTTTTCATTTACCTAATCCTGAAAAAAAGATGCATATGCGAGTGAGCAAGTCAAAAGAAATAAAGTCATTTCTTGACTTACAATAAGGAACTATTCAAATCTTACGACAAAAACGGACTTATTAGAAAGATGAAGAATATGAAAGTATCACAAAAGAGTGTGGGAGAAGACGTGGCGTACGCAAATCGCGTGGATTCAGCACACGCAGTGCAAAGCAACTAGTAAAGAAAGAGTGAGGGAATATTAATGTCACACTGTTCAGCTACACGAGAATTTTTGGTGACGGAGCTCATAATTTTGAACCAAGATCAAGTGATGTGGACGACACCTGAGCAGGCACCCCCTCTCCTAACTACCACACCACACCAACGGGAGGACGTTTCCGCTCTCGACAGATTTAACGTGAATCTCCCCCTTACACGGTGGGTATTTAGGGGTACAGGGCTCGAAGTCGTGACAAGCCAGGTACGATCCCATACCTTGACCACTAGGCAACCGCGGCTATAGTAAAGAAAGAGGAAAGGTATAAGTAAAAGGGATATTGCAGGTGCATTATGGCTATAAAACGCTATCAAGTAGACGAGTGGTAAAATAATCGGTAAGTTTGAGGAAAGGGTATTATTTTACGAGTACTGACCTAGAGGAAATTGGAAAAGTTGGAATTGACAAAAAAAATGTTGCATTAGTAGCTTGGAAGTACCTCTATAAAAACAATAAATTGTGGTCAGCCAAGGAAAACAACGACAAGTGATGACATACATATCGCCGTGCAGGCAGAAAGATAAAGAAATCAAACCGTGGGCAACATCGCTCAGAAACTGCATACGGAATACAAGAATACGAGTTTACTGTGGACAGGTGCCTTTATAAAGAGGGCTTATTCTTCGCGATCATGGACAATGTATACCATTGACAGCAACCAATAGAGAGCAATGTTTTTTTTTGTAATAAACACAAAGATTGGAAGAGTTAGGAAGTGTTTATTAAAGTCGCTCTGTAAAGCAACACGATGATTATTGGAGACGGAATTAGTAATTTTGAAAAGTAGTCAAGTGACGATGCCGATACCGAAACTGTCATCCCTCTCTCCAAAGATCCATGCCAAAGGAAGGACTTAGAACTACGACAGATTTAACGTGCATCAGCCTGACTACACGGGGGGAGTTCAGTGACACTAGGGCTCAAGCTCATGACCTGCCTTCCACGGCGCTTATGATTTTGACTATTATGCTACCAAGGCCACCGGAAAAAGAGAGAGAGAAAGCCACGCAATATATCGATTGTCTATAAATTTAAATTTTGAGCCTTTATAAAATAACAAAACCATGATAAAGCATTAACTTTACTACCTAGACTTAAGCTTAGTGTAATGATTGAGATAATGAATGTAGCATACAGCAATTATTCTCAATAATTCAACATGATAGTCTTCAGAGAAAAGGATAATTCACCCATTGCTCCTTAGCATTTCGAATTGAGTTATAATTGAGGTTTGATGTTAATACAATTAACTATAAATCTCGCTTTTCAATTTACCATTTTATATTTCTAAAAATCGTCAAATTTTGCACTCATTAAAAATAATTCTTACGTATCGTGTTACCTTTTTTTTTGAATCTTCGAAATACGTATTAATTAAAGGAGCTGTAATTATAAGCAATTTATTTTAAACGTCTCAATCTTGAAACACTGCAATTAAGGAAGAAACCCTAGAACAGTTCTCTGCAAGCTATTATTTTACAAAGTTTGAAAATATCATTAAATAATTTTTTTCATCAAAAACTGACGTTTTATAATAAGAATGATAATTACAAAGAATTGTTCCTTTTTTTCTCATTTCCTTAAAGTTTTTTTTTCTTTGTAACTTTACACAATTTCTCAGCAAAATCTCATCTCATAGTTTCAATTTACTGGCTTTTTGATTGCAAGAAACTCAAATTAACAAAATGAAAACGAATAAACAGAAAAAAATCGAAACAAGAAACTTATCTCTTTTCCTGTTTTTCGTATTTTACCAATCCCATATTTATTTTAAAGGGAGTTTTTTCATTTCACAACAAAGACACAAAAAGAAATAGCTGCAGTAGTGAAAATTTTTAAGAACGAATATTTTAAAATGTTACTTTTGAGCCTTTTGTTTATTTTCTTTAAATGTGATTTCATGCATCCCTTATTTATGTAACAAATAATTTTGTTCCACATTTTTTTGTCTCTTATTTGGTAAACTTTAGAAAAATAGAAATATTAGGTAATAAAAGTTATAAAATTTCAATAAAGTTTAATATATATATATTTCAATTAATATTTAATATTTATTACATATAATTGTTAAAAAAATTGATTTAAAAGAATGTTTTTATCAAAATAATTTCTGTGTGCAGTATTTTTTTTTCCTTCGTTTTCAGTATTTCCATTAATGCAATTAATAGTGGCAACAAAAAATACGTCTTCCAATACATAAAAAAAATTTGTGCTAATGTAATAAATTTATTTATTTATCTCAAATACGAGAACAATAATAAATAGTCAATAATAAATCCTGTTCAATATTATGATTACAAATTGGCAATAAGGTGCAATTTTTATTTCAATCACACGCACACACGCAACAATTTCAAGCTCAAAGATTAATACAAGATTACATCATAAATACATATCTGAAAATTTGACGAGCATATTTGTACTATTTGCGATCAAACTAAGCACAACTGAGAACAGAAAATATGCAAGGATGGATATACCATGTATGAAACTATATGTAAAAACACGTCTATTTTTTTTTAAAAAAATTTTCTTGATGATGCAATGAATTTATTTATACATATAAGATATATTTAATAAAGATGGGTCGGAAAAAGGTGAATTTAACTCAAGAGGAGCTCCAAGAACAAATTTTACGAAAACAAGAACAAAGAGGACAGCGTTCTAAAGACAGAATTTTTTAAAGTAGAGATTAATTGAAGATTTACCTCCTGAACAGTTAGAAAAATTTCGAACCAGCCGGGGAATAGAAAATTTAAAACCTGAATAGTTGGAGAAGAAAAAGAAGCAGGATGAGTAAAAAAAAAGTGATTATGAATACAGTTGTATAATCTGACTCGGGGCTGATCGGGGATTTGGTGGCCAGAATTTAACCTGACGGTGATGACCTGATGATTCGATGGCGTGGTAGTTGCGGACGTGGTATTTGCGGACACATAACATTTCGTGGTTTGAGCGGACACATTTTCCCCCATCTTAGAACAGATAAAGGGTGCAGATAAATAAGGAAATAAATACTTTTTTAAAAATCACAAATATAATTTAAAACAGTACTTTAAGTGGCAAATCTCTTTTACGTGAGATAACGGTTTTTTTACCGAAGTTTATCGAATTACAAGGATAAATACATTTTTGCCAATCAAATTTACTTATATATATTGAATTGCTAAGATATTATAGTGTGAATGCATTTTAAACATAGGGAAATGTGATAAAAATAAAAACTTTCAGAGAAATATTATTAAAAAATTATTAGTAACTAACAGTATAATGAAGGGTATGGATAAATTTCAGGGATTTGTATTTTAGAGTCAAATAAATATTAGAACAGGTGCAATTACCAAGAAATTAATTAGTTTCATTAATGTAAGTAAAGATAAATACCAGAAGTAAAGTTAATAAAACAGATACAAGTAAATAAAAGAAAAATAAATACAAGTAAATCAATACTAACCTTTATTATAAAGGTATAAATGTCATTTACCATTGGATTTAGTCTCACTTGTACAAAATATTTGTGAAATATTGAATTATATTTGTGTGTGATTTTTAAAAGTATTTATTTCCTTATTTATATGCACCATTTATCTGCTCTAAGATAGGGGGGGAAACGTGTCTGCTCAAACCACGAAATGTTATGTGTCCTCAATTACCACGCAACCGATGATTCGACGGTGGGGTAAGAAAGAGCTGGGGGAGGGGAGAATGAGATTCTATATTACATCACACTACATAGCAATACGAGAGTTATTCGAAGACGACCTCGTTATTTTAAAAAGAACACCTGAACTGACATACCCATCTCCTAACTAAACTACCACACCACGCTTTCGGGAGGACATTGAGCTTCGACATATTTAACGTGCATCTACACGGTGGGTCTTCAGTGGCCACAGGTTCGAGTCCCCCCGAGATGGCTGTTGTTTTGAAATGTTGCAATGTAAGTTGTTCTATTCAATACTCACTATCAGTTATCATAAGAGAGTTTATGGCTATTTATATTATTCAAAAATAATTTCATTTTGTGTTTTAAGTTGTCTAACCAAAATTGAATCTTTTTCATTGTTTCTAAAATTCAACCCCTTTGGGCGATATAAAATTTTGAAATTATTATTCTTTATTTTTCTTTTAATCTCTACACCATAGAACATCTTTTTCATATTTAGGTAGGATCCGATTAATATTATATTTTTTTCTCTCCATATAACGGCGATCTCCCTTAATATCCATGTTTTTAAAAACATCGAATATTTAATTATTATTGCATAAGTATTTGTTAATGCGTTCACTTGCTGACACTATTTAGTCTATAGTAATCAATGAAGTTTTATACTTATTATTTTAGTAAAATAATTTTAAGAAAGCTATTCAGAAGGTTCTGTATTTTTGCTTTATTTTTTTCTATTTTGTATCTAAAGTGATTTAATCAAAATTGAGCCCTAATATCATTTTCAGGATGCTAGCTCTATGAATTGTACCTTTCAAATAAGCCCTAGTTATAACTGTCAGCAAAATGGGTACCAAACATTGGAGAATATCCAATCGTATTTCAGATACATTTGATTGCCAATGGGGGTGACTGATTAGGATCTTCGGTTATTCAATACGTTGAGTAATGCAACAGAGAATCAGCTCTTGATTGAACAATAAATTTAAAGGGAATATAATATATCTATCTGTAGATATATAAAACGACTGCAAGGAGAACATGTTATGAAGCGTCGAGTACAAGAAAATAACTGTAAAAGACTCCAAATATAAGGATTTTACATATTTCTGTAAAGAAAAGAAGTTGGACTTTCTCATGGTCCGAAAATGGTAATGATAACCTTATTCTAAAAAAGGAACGAAAGAAATACTATGTAGCTGTGAAAGGATCAGGTCTCGAAAAACATTGTTTTTTGATTGATTGATTATAAACTTCACACTTTGAAGCAACACAGGAGCTATTTACGGTGAACCTCATAATTTTAAAACACGGTCAAGTGATGAGGAGGATACCTGAGCTGGTACCGCATTCTTGACACTTCCACACCACGCATGTGCAAACTTGCACACTCTTCTTGAATTAGAGTACATCCTCTGTGAATGGATTGCTAACAGAAGAAAAAAATCCCTGATTGCTCCCAGGGCATATAATCAAGCATTCGCACTCGTGACGGCACCACAATTAGACTCGAATCTCCAAAAGAATTCACAGCATCCCAGCTATCGATGAATGGCTTCTTTCAGCGATGTAACTAAAATGAGTTTTGTCACGTTATTTCTAAAGACTATGAAATAGCTGAATTTGCATTAATTTAATTCTTTTTTACATGAATAAATAAATATGAATTTTAAATATGAATAAACTTAAATTATTGTGCACGAAAGAAGAAACATACCCTGAAAATAAGACCGTGTGTGTCTTGTGTTGGAAAAAGTAACCTTATTATGTTTTATTTGGGTAGAACGGTGGCATTATTTTTTAAAGAGAATTGCAGAAGTTTTTTATGATGCAATGCAAAATTTCCAACACGAAAAAATATATATTAACAATGAAATAAAATATATATTCATTTTTGACTGACTGGAACGGGGAAGACAGTGGTTGAGATGGGCTGATTTGGTGGAATCTGATTTTCTTGCAAGTAATGAAATGAACTGGAGATCAAAGATCAATCAGAAGTTGTTATGGATAAATCTTCAGGAGAAGGCACAAGCTCATAACTGAACTGTTTAGTCGTTTATGATGATGATGGTAAAAAATAATTGTTTTTCCACGGGACATAATTTTCGATCTGGAACATTTTCTGGTAATTGGTGTTCTAAGTAAAATGTATTAAAATCCTTTGTTGCTGATAATCAGCATAAGTTATTAAACTGAATACTATAGGCATCATCAGACATTTAATTAATTAATTTATTTATTTATGCATCTATAAGCTCTTTAATGAATTTTAACGAACATTTTCAAATCTGATATAAAATACTTGTATATTTAATCATTCATACTCATTTACTATTTTTTAATTATTTAAATAAAAATATGTAGTCAATTCTTAGCGCTATTATACTAAACATACAAATGTTTTTGGCTCATTATTGAACGCATTATTATAAATCAAATTTGGATATATATATATATATATATATATATATATATATATATATATATATATATATATATCAGAAAATTATATTACCAGCCCTTTTTAATGTTCAAAGGATTTCATATGCATATTTTCATATATATATATATATATATATATATATATATATATATATATATATATATATATATATATATATGTATATACATATATATATGTGTGTGAGAGAGAGAGAGAGTGTGTGTTTTATTTACGTCGCACTGTAAGGCAACATGACGACCATTCGTGACACGGTCCTCATAAATCTGAACCTCGGTCAAGTCACGAGAGCGACGACACCTGAGCTGGCACTCCCCTTTCCTAACTTCCCCCTCACACCAACGGGAGAATGTTTGAGCCTTGATAGATTTAATGTGGAGTGGCACCTCTACACGGTGGGTCTTCAGCGGTACTACTCTCGAACTCATGACACACCAGCTATGATTCCATGACCTTGACTACTAGGCTACCCCGGCCACATTACAGCACTGTAAAAAGCGTCATCGATAGGTTACGGTCAATAGTATGCTGCCTTTAGTTCGGCACATTTCATGAAGTTTAATGAGGTCATCTGGATAAGATGAATCTGGACTCTTGTCGTAAAGTTGCAGTACACAGTTGCTGAACCATTCTGCCCATTGTCCAGTATAAATCTCTTTTCATCTATGCGACAATGACATACATAATATATAGTGGCAGACAAAAAAAAACTGCATTGTTAGTAAAAAGATGTAAAAATGCTCAAATAATTTGTTTGATATTTATGTCCTACATAGTGTAAAGATGTTTTCAAAATAACATAAACTTATGTGATTAATCTTCATACACAAACACACAGTTGCGTGTAATTGGACATTTAATTATTCTGATATGTTTTGAAACTGAAAAATGCAATATTTAATGGAAGTCTTGGACAGAGAGATATTTGCACATAGATGCAGTAATTAATAATAAATCATACGTAGCGCTGCAATCATCTTACATACCCGTTAATGTGATTACATTAAAAGAAGAAAAATACTTGTAGATACTTCTCAAGCTGCGATCGACCTTACAGCAATCAAGACAGTGAGAGCAAAATTAACTTTTGAATGTAATTGAGGCCACTTTTAAGGTATCAAACCTTAAAAATGCTTCTTTGCAGTTTAATTTTAGTAGTCGGGTTCTTTGCAGCATTTTTAACATATTTCATTGGTCATTTGGCCTCCATAAGTCCAGTGGCTGAGTGGTAGTTCATCGCTCTTCCACACCACAGGTCCGACGTTTAAAACTCGAACTGGGCAAGATTGACTCAGCCTTTCATCCCCTTCAATGGGTTGATAAATTTGTACCAAGCTTGCTTGGGAACTGAACACTGGGAGATTCACGCCAAACTGACCACTTGACCGGAGCATCTGCTCATGCACTTCAGAGCTCAAGGTCACTTATACTGAGATGGCCATCATGGGCTGTTGTGCCACTGAATTAAATTAATGGGATTAAGATCAAGTCTACTTCCGTGCCAGTGCCAATCTTTAATTTCAAAATGCTTCAGATAGGCCTTCATCTAAATAGGGTCAAAAGTATTTTTATTATACTATTTATATTGTAGAGAAAAAAATAACGCATTAAAATCATACATAAAAGTAAATTAGATCCTACTTATCAATTTTGCCATATAATAAGGTGCTTAGTCTTGTTGAAAGGTTTATTTTTTCCTGTGTGTGTAAACTGATGCATTTACAATTCAATAACAAATTTCAAGTGTCTAAGTTTTTTGCTGGTATGCTTTTCCAGACTATTTAGCTCGCTTGGAATTTCACAGAGGGAGATCTGCACGCTTAAGGTTTCCATCTCCTGATATACTGCTTGTCATCCAAACCATGGAGGTAAAATTTTGATTCATCCAATAAAATGACTATATCCCACTGAGTCCTTGCCCATGGAATGTATCAGGCTGATAAAATTCCTTTCATCTTCATTTTCTACATATGTAAAGGCTGTAAGTTTCAAACTACTAACAATGAGCTATCAGTGAAATCTATTCTATCAACTCGGGTTTTTTCGAGCCAAATTGGCATTTTGTGGTGGAATATCTTCACTCCTCAAACGAACGTCACTACAAATAGAATATAAATAGTCAGCGAGATAGAGAATAGATTGATTTGGATAACATATAGCGATGCTAGTATTGTTTGAATTGGTAGTCTTTTATTTTTGAATTGGAGTTTGGAATTACTTTCACTTATTCCGAAATTATCGTCTGGAATTATAGCCGTTCTGCTATTAGAAAATATCGGATTTCTCAGGGTCGAGGTTTTGAGGCTGCATTGTACTATATATATTATTTTTTACTAGTTTGTCTTGTCTACATCTTGCGGTATTAAGTTTAACGTTGGATTAAATAAAATGAATACATATTGAATATTATTTTTGACTAAATGGTGCTTGCCTCAATCACTACTGCATTCGGACCCCCCACCCCCCGAGTATCTGGTTAATGGGAGTGACTTCCACCTCAACCAACAATAAGTGGAGGTACTGCTACAAAGCTTTTTCTTGGTATGATAAGTATGCACACCCCATTTTTATAAGTCGTTTTTGAACAGATATTAACACCACAGTCATTACAAATTCAAATTTTAACTTAGGTGTTCTTACATGGCGATTAAGGGGACTTATTTCAGAAATATATCTTTAGATGTTATAGTTTTTCTTTTTTGGCCAAATTTGATCCTTCTCGGGACATCACTATAGCTTCACACTTTAACTCAATCACTCTCAAAACTGTCCACTAATGTCATCTTTTTTTTGTTTGCTTTTGTTTTGGCAATCATGCTTGCTGAAAACTCCTGTTCAGATAAAGCAACTATCACACTTGTTTATTCGAGTTGACAACAGAACTTATGAAGCACTGCGTTCCCCGAATAAAAAAAATCCCGACAATTAATCCTTCTCCCCTTTGGATTTTTATTTATAGAAACTGGATGATGCATTACTTTGCAAACGCAAAATAATGCAATAGTCATTTGCGATGTGACATGCGATTATCTCAAATCTTTCTTTTCATCAAATAAATTAATTTCGTGTAAACAAAATAGTAGCTGAAAACGGAGAAAAAAAACGTTTAGTTTTTTGCAGGTTACAGTTTTTTAGCCTGTCACTGTATAAATCCTCAATTGTCGCGTTTTCCTTTGCGTTCACTGAAAAACGAGGTTCTTTTGGAAGGCTTTCCAAGCTCATGACCCAAAACTTTGCCAATTCTAAACTTTTGGGCATCATTCATCAAACTAAGCCTCTCCTCTAATTTACCGAATACTCCACTTGATAGTGTCCTAATGGTTTCTTGTAAACACATTACACGTACTGTCACTCTTTCAGTTGCAGTGTTTGACTTCCTATGCGTTTACCAATGTATTTGTGTGTGTTGTATGTGTGTGGCTATTTTACTTCGCCCTGTATTGTATTGCTATTTTTTGCTTATTGTTCTGCTAGTAAGTATTGTTAAATATTAATTACCTAATATATATATATGTATATATTTCATCTGCAAAAATTAATTGAACTTTTTGTAATTCCAATTCAGAGCTAAGGGGAGTACTATTTTGTTCGGGCAAATTTTTATTTAATTATTACTTGAATAATACGTTTAAATCTCCAATACTGAGTGAAAAGTATAAACGCTTTTAAAAGTAAAATGTTATTCTTCTTAAACTTCAAAAATATTTTTAATTTTCTTAAATGTTAACCGAGAAATATTTTTTGAAAAATTGCAACCTTATATGGTAACTGGCAGTTTCAAATCAAATGTTCTCAAATGCATTTCTAAAAATAACTTTTAGCTGAAAACAGAATTCAATCTTTGAAATAGAATAACCAGAAAGAGAGTAAAAATATGTAAAATAAGCTTCTCAAACACTGAAAAAATTAAAATTCGAAAAATGATACGTTCACCAAATTCTAGAAAAAGGCAGGTTCAAGGATGTAAAAATAAAATGCCCTTGGAATAGAACAACATTTTCTGAAATTCAAAGAATAGGGAAAAAGTTTAAGTTTTATTTTTGTTTGATCAATCCCTTTTCGCAAAAAAGAAATTTTATGTATACATCTCGTTTTTCCTTAACATAAATTCTGAGAAATTTAAAGTAAGTATTTGGTAGAAACACAAAAAAGCATTAATTTTTCATAAAATAAAGTGTAATTTCATTTTTTATGTTTTACTTTAAAATAATTATAAGTAAATAATTAAGAAAATCAATAATGATTTGAATTATTCTTGATTAACATAGTTAATCTCAAGATTTTCTCGGAATGTCTTAGAATATTAACTAAAACTAATACGCTCTTCTTCAAAAATCCAAAATTTAATTAATCGCAAATGCAAGTATAATTTCTGTGTCATATTTCTTTATTTTAACTATTCTTACCTATTTCTAATCCGGATTTTAAAAAGCCTTCTTTGTGGAGAAGTTTCATGTAATTTCCTTTCTTTTTCAATTCATATACTATTAGTTCGCTCTCTCCCTATATATATATGTTTATTTATATATGTACATATCTTGTGTTCAAATTTTCACTCGTTAATAAAATGCTTTCTATTAATCCATTCAAGTTCAAATATATTTTTTAAAACTTGTAGTGGATAACACTTGATGTTAATACTTCATTAATGAAATTTTATTAACGGATAAATAGTAACAAAAAATTATAGTCCAACACCATATATAAAAGGCGAAGCCCTTCATTGTGTCCCTGTAGCGCAATGGATAGAGCGTTGACCTTCTAAACCAAAGGTTTTGGTTTCGTATCCCACGTGGGATGCCCTAGTTGCTAAGAGCGTGATTTATTTTTACTATACATTTTAATAGAATAATTAAATTTACTTAATGAATAAATAGTAATAAACAAACACAAAAATAGTTCAACACCCCTTGTAGAAAATTGCAAGGAAAATTGCTATCTGTTTTGTTTTTTAATATTGTGATGCTGTCATATGTATATTCATATATTGATGTTATATAACTATAACTATTTAATAAAAAGTAACTAAAATAAATTTTTTTTGCGTTGACTAAAGCAGGAGTTGACTTAATTTTTTTTGTTTTTCTTACATTACTTATTACATATTTAAAGACAAACTGAAAATAATATCAAAAGCCAATGATTATTTATGGAAATGTGTTTTTTATTGGAAAACTTTCATTCCTCATTTTTAAATAAGGTTCAGTAAATGATTAAATAGATTTGTTCATCTATCAATGCATCAATTATGTAATACGAATTCAAAACAATTATTTTTGTAATTAGAACAAGAATTGAATTTGTGCAAATGGGGAAATTTGTCTTTGAAAAACTAATTGAAATGAAAATTACCATCCAAGAAATATTTTGAAAGTTTAGTAGATTTAAGAGTCGGTTTCGCATAATTGAAAAAAATTTTAAAACAAAAAAAAGAGAAACTTCAGATTTGCTACACATTATGTTTTCTCATGATTTTTCTGTGTTCGAGCTAAGAATGCCAAGCAAATATTTATGTAATAAAACTTCTGAAGTAAGTACCACAATTTAGGCATCTAAAATAAAAAAAACCTTTTAAAATACTTAAAAATTTAGAAATATGACTGTTATTCCAGTTTTCATGAAAAAATATTTAGTGACTTTTGAAATGCATATCCGGCATTTAATGTATGTTATTCGAAAAGAATTAGTTCCGGCTGCCTTTAATATTAACTTGAAATGGTTCCCTCGATTCAGACAAAAAACACAATGTTCAAATTCATGAAATTCAAACATTTTCTTTACTGCTAGAAGAAAAATAATTTAAGAAACCCGAGTTTTGCATGAAATTCTTGGAATTGTTTTCTCGCGAATTTCTTATTTTTAGTAAAACAATAGAATATATTCTTGCGAGTTACATATTTTTCTGCTACTTTAAATGTATGTTATATAAATCTCATTTAAAATATTTCTCATTACACAATTCAAAATTTAAAAAAAGATAAAGGTTAGAATGTTGTGCATAAATAATATTTTTTCATAAAAATCACATGAGATACTTAAATTTTTTTTTTGCTTCCTATGTAGTAATTAAAGTTTTTAAAAATTACCGTATATATATATATATATATATATATATATATATATATATATATATATATATATATATATATATATATATATATATATATAGTATATAACACGCACCTATACTTTCAAGCTGAAATTTTTAATTTTTAGGTGTATTCGCCGTATAAAACGCACCCGTTTTTCATGAAGAAACATGAATTGAAATGCCCAAGGCTCTTTTTTTTTTAAAAAAGTTGTTCGCGTAAAAGCCGCAGGTTACGAAATGTCTCGTTTCACCATACTGATCTTCTGCTTAGAAGGCAGTTCAACAATAAAACCCATGATTATTTTTAAAAGAAGAGACAAATGTAAATGCCAAGTTTCCCAAAAGGTGAGATGGATGGACGAAAACGGGGTAAAATCCTGAATCACGATTATTTCAACCTTTTAACATGTACTTCAATAAACCATTCAAAGCAAATTCAAAACTATTATGAGATATGTGGTTGTTAGAAAATGAAAAAAAAGCCTTTTTTTGCAAAAGAGACCAAATTCATTCACAGAAATCACAATTTTTACACATGCTTATCTTTTCTTTATTATTAAAGTTATCATTTTTATACCCGGTATATATAAAGCGCACGTGTAAATTTTAATCTCACATTTTGTATTAAAAGTGCGCCTTATTAGCTAGATTTTTCAATATTATTTATTTTAACTACATAAATAAAGTAGTAAAATGTTCACTGATTTTGATGCAGTTCTAAAAATAAATAAGATCGCATAAAAGAGGAACCAAGATAGTTAAAATTGTTGATACGCCATTTAAAAAGGAAAAAACAGGTGGAAAAAGTATTTCAAAATATTATTTTCTTGTAACGATGGGCTATCCACGACGTCTATCCTCTTTAACTCTAGTTTTTACTATACAGCCAAATTGGCATTTTGAGCTAGAACAATTCAACGCTGCAAATGAACGTCAGAGCTAAAAGAAGTATAAACAGTCAATGAGAAAGAAAATAGTTTTTATTGGACAACATTGCCGCGCTCCGGAATTATAATCGCTTATTCCTGAATTGGAGTCCGGAATTATAGTTGTTTAGTCAGTCAAATATATTATGACCAGGATGCCCATTTGTCTGACCATTCGTGATGAAAAAGTTCAATTTAAGTTATTGCCATTACTCAAAGAATTTGTGTAAAATCACAAAAAAAAAATAAAAGAAAGAAATTGGAAGCATAATGATCTGAGCTGCAGATAGATTTAAACATATCATGCTTTTTGCGTTAAAAAAGAAGTCTAAAACTCTAAGCAAAGCATTGACGAACTTGAAGAAAACAAATATTAACGTATTTATATTATTTTCTTTGCGTATGTTCTGTTAATGAGAACCTGGTCCTCTTTAAGTTTCAAAAATGATCGGCTGGCATCATCTGCAAATTTAATGCTCTTGAAAACATTGAAAACATAAGCGGAGAAAATATAACACAGAAGTCTGCGCTGAAACATACGAGAGCTGTGGTAGCTTAGTGTTACGATCACAAACACGTAGTCAGTAATTATGCTTAGTTTGTTGATTTTTGTTTTAGTTTTAAAGTTACTCCTTTTCAAACTCACTTTTCTTTTTCTTTTGAATTCAACCCTTAGTGTCACTGAAAACCCGACGTATAGGGAAGCTGATGCACGTTAACCCATTAACGGGCTGAAATACAATTTTTTGTGATAAAATACTTGATAAATGTAATGTTCTTATCCTCTATAGACATTATTTAATCACAAAAAATATCTAATCGAGGGGTTTTTTTTCCTGGGTTGTGGCTAGACGTTATAGCCACTGCGCACTTAAGACTTTTACTTACTTTTCAGGACAGAAATAATGAATCACATCACAATAAACTTTTTGTGAAAAATTAACATTTATGCTAATAACTATTTCATAACAATTAAATACAAAGCATATATGTTATAAAATAATAATAGAATAATTGTGCAACATGGAACACACTTACTAAAATATACATTGAAATTGGTATAAATCCACATTTTCTATATTATTTAATTTTAGTATAAAAAGTTAGAAATAAAGTAACGTTTTTGAGGATTTAAATTTGTTATTTCACAAATATGATAAGCTACTCATTGTGGAACTTTTCAAAGTAAATAGGACCAATTGCTAGAAGGAACAGTGGCACGCACAGAAAAGCTATAATGAAAGATTATCGAACCGAAGAATCTCGTACCACATATTGTAAACAAAGTTTGTTTATATTTCCCACCCCCAACATCCTCACGTGATTCTAAGTGCTCTCTCTCAAAGAGGAAGCGAGAAAATTTCAAGGTCGTTTTTCTGTTTGGAGGCAGTGGATAGAGCCTCTATTCACATATATAAGCGTTCCAAAAACCTAAATAAAACCTTTTTTTTTTAGTTGCACATTTGCTTGATTCATTCAGATGAGAGAAAAGTATATTTAAGACATGTCGAATTTTTTTTCAAGTATGAGAAATTTTATTTATAGTAATCAAAATACAGTTTATAGATTTACACTGAGATAAACTGTTTTTAACTATTCATCAGAGGACATGAAATGCAAATAAAGGTATCGTGCTGTCATCTGTATTGATTTTAATGCGTTTTAGCTTCAATTAACGCATATGGATAGACTAAATATCCAACATCCGCTTGGAGAAAATTTTTTTAATATGTGGCTAGAGACCTATTAGCCACTCCCCGCTAAGGGGTTAAATCTGTCGCGGCTCAAAGTCCTCGCGTTGGTGAGGTGTGAAAGTTAGGAGAGAGGAGTGCCAGCTCAAGTGTCATAATTGTAAGTGGTTCAAAATTACAAGTTCTGTCACCAATATCCCTTATTTTGTTTTATAAAGCAGTGTTAATACACACTCTCACAGAAACGTATGAGATTTTAAAATCTTGAAAAAACTGGCGATGTGTCTTTTGAAAAATAGTCAAGTCTTTCAACCGCATAGAAAATTAAAAATTTTGTTAAATATTGAAAGTTTTATTTGGTGCAGAGAGAGATTTACTACTAGTAGTAGTACACGAGTAGTTATATTAGTGATATATATGTATAAGCACTTTGGAGTAGGTTTTATTATGAAATTACATCATTTTCATTCATCACTCATGAAACTAGTTTTGTGATTATGTTTCGTTTCAGAGTTAAGCATAAAACTAAATTTACCCACAGCATATTCGCTTTATTAAAATTGAATGTTCATTAAAATAAACATTAATGAAGTTTGCTAAAATAAACACATTTATATTATAATGAAAAAGTTTGATTTTAAATTATATATGCTTATTTCAATAATCATTAATTTATCTTTACTCTGATATCTAGTATAAACATAATTTTTTGAAAAGTTTCATAAATATGAGTAAAATGTGTATGTTTGTTAAAATTACAGCAAAAAAAGGAAAATTTTAGAATAAACATCTTATTGTGTTGCTAATTACATTAGATTGTTTGAATTTTTGTGGAACATAGTAATACAATTTAATCGTGTGTTTAACAGGAATCATTTGCTATTATTAAATAAACCTCAATCACATTGAAATTTTGAAAAACATAATACATATCTTAAAATATCCGAATACCTTTTGAATGAGCAAATTTGTTCAAAATGCATGTACGAATGCATATATATATTTTTTTTATTTTATTGAATAGAGCTATCTTTCGGCTTTACAAAACATACTTTTTTCTACGTTATCTACAGGCCAAGTTACGGTCAATTTTGTAAAATTAGAAAAACCGAAAAGAGTGGGTCTTTAATCTACCACAAGTGGACATTTAAATTGTTCTAAAATCATGGCGAATTTG
Organism: Trichonephila clavipes; assembly: GCA_019973935.1. NCBI lineage: Eukaryota > Metazoa > Arthropoda > Arachnida > Araneae > Nephilidae > Trichonephila > Trichonephila clavipes. The sequence goes on along the minus strand of BMAU01020730.1, from coordinate 303,323 downwards.
ATAATTTGAAATATTATAAATGTAATAGGTGATAGGTGTACAACTTTGCTTCCGCCGTTTTTTCCGAAATCCGAGGCTTTATTGTAAAAACTGATTATACATTTATAGTACAAAGTATTGTCCATCACTGGCCACTACTTTCTCCCATCTTTCAGGGCGGCGTACGAATCCCGCGTTGAAAAAACTGATCATCTTTTGAAGTGATCCACGAATCGATCCAATTTTTTACTTCTTCATAAGACAGGAAATGCTGGTCAGCCAGGCCGTGTGCCATTAATCGAAACAAGTGATAATCCGATGGACCAAGGTCTGGAGAATACAGCGGGTGAAGTAGGACTTCCCATTTCAACCTTTCCAAGTATGTCTTGACCACTTTCGCAACATGGGGTAGAGCATTGTCATTCTGTAAAATCACTTTATCATGTCTATCGTTGTACTGGGGCCGTTTGTCTTTCAATGCTCGGCTCAAACGCATTAATTGCGCTCGATAACGATCGCCTGTGATTGTTTCAGTTGGTTTTAACAACTCATAATACACTACGCCGAGCTGGTCCCACCAAATACTGAGTATGACCTTGGAACCGTGAATATTCGGTTTGGCCGTCGACGTGGGAGCATGGCCGGGATATCCCTATGATTTTCTGCGCTTGGGATTATCGTAACGAGCCCATGTTTCGTCCGCAGTCACAATGCGATGAAGAAATCCCTTCCGTCTTTGCCTTTCAAGCAGCTGTTCACAAGCAAACAAACGCCGTTCAACATCTCTCGACTTCAACTCGTACGGCACCCAATTTCCTTGTTTCTGAATCATTTCCATGACTTTCATGCGTTTTGAAATGGCTTGTTGCGTCACTCCCAATGATCCTGCCAATTCTTGTTGCGTTTGACACGAGTCTTGATCAAGTAATGCCTCCAATTCTGCATCTTCAAAAACCTTCTCTCTTCCACCGCCATGCTGGTCTTCGACGTAAAAATCACCGTTCGTGAAGCGTTGAAACCACTCTCGGCACGTTTTTTTCACTAATAGCGGCCTCACCATAGGTATTTGAGAGCATTCGATGAGCCTCAGCCACAGATTTCTTCATATTAAAGCAGAAAATTAAAACCTCCCGCAAATGACGAGAATTTGGCTCGTAAGCTGACATGTTTAATCGAGAATAACTTTATGATGCAGACACAAATCGACTAATATTTCGATGGCGTTATATTTACAAATACCTAAGCTTATTGTATGACATATGTGATCTATTTATTTTGACTTCCACTTACCGCTACAGCCATCTATTGCAAAACGGCGGAAGCAAAGTTCTACATCTTTTATTTACATAAAACTTTTTAAACTCAATATTTACATTATTTTCTAGAAAATGTACTAAAATATTTCTTATTGTATGCATATTTTTTTGAGTTATGGCTCGTAATATAAATAATGGTCTTATAAAGAAAGTCACTGATTAAGAAAGTCTACAACATTTACATTTTAATAAAACATCAGAATTTTAGTACATTTTATATATAATTGCATCTAATCTGTTTTAGTAATACTTTTACTGATATAAGTTTATCACTTTTTTTCTAATTGCTTTGAAATTTTTCAAAAATATTGCTAAATTTTTCACTTATAATTGTGATTTTTGTAAAACTTTGATATTTTTTAATATAATATTGTTAGTTATTTAAATATTATTATTTACTGGTATTGATTCCTAAAAAAGCGTTTATAATGTTTTAGTGTGCTGTTTTTTAAGAAACTTCTTCGAACGTGTTCGCATACCTTAACAGTAATTAAAATTCTTACCGTCCACATAAATTATGGTTAAACAAAGAGTCATCAGGAACGACTCTATATTTTGAAAGAACTTTTATCTTTGTGACACTATTGTTATTTTAGGAGAGAGAGAGAGATTTTACTCTTATTTCCCATGTAAGAGAAACAATAGATTATGAAAGCCATAAACATCTGAATCCGATATAAGAGCTATAAAACACTCTATTACTATAAGTTGTTTATGCTTCTATAGTATATTTTCAAGTGTTTCTCATTCTTCACGTGAAAAATATTGAGTGAAAAATAGAGTGAAAAATATTGACTCTCTTAAATCTTTTTTTTCAATTTTTTTCAGAAAAGTTTATTTTAACTTGACAGATGTCTCTGTACTTTCATTATATTATGAGTCCAGTAGATTTCTTTTGGAATTCTCAGAAGTTAAATTGAAAAGAATCCATGCTGTGCTTCTTCAACTGATGCGTGTACGGATCAGGTTGCCAATAGCACCTGGTACTTTTCCATTTGAAATAAAATGTTTCTTTTTTTCCCCCCAAACTTTTTTTTTCTGGACAGCAGCATTTCGTGTCGACAGGAGCAGGGATCAGACAGTTAATATTTGTTTTCCCGGTTTTAGCAAATAAGGCGAGAATTGCTGTGTATGTCATGGAAAAAAAAGGGTGGATTTTTTTTCCTGGGAGAGAGTTTTCACTTTATGAAATCTTTTAAAATGCTCTGAAATACCGTGAGAAGTAGAAAGCTGAGACTTTCTCTCGACGTGAGATCATTTATATCTTATCGTGTTTCTCCTGTCTTTTCATCAAGTCAATTGACTGCTGCGTCAAATAAAATCCAGAGTTTATTTGGCTTAAGATGAAACTGAGTTTAGTGGAAGAATTTGATATACACTTGAATCTGTAGTGAAGAGGTTAAAATTGTTTTCAAAATCAACGTTTCAATTCAAGTTTGAAATAAAGCTTTATTTAATTTATTATGTAAGTTCTACTTCTGATAAATATTTCTAGACTTAATAAAAACAAATACCTGTTAAGGGGACACAGTATGATATATGAAAATTTTTTTAATTTAATGTGAATATCAAAACTTTTTGGTTGTCCTCTACTTATATGTATTATGTAAAACAGATTTTGTGCTCAAATTACCATAAAAAGCTAATCATTTAATTTTTAACTCTTTATCTATATATACACCGATGGTACTTATAAGTATCATTCAATTTAAAATTACATAGAATAACCATTTTTACGATTACTCTGACGATACTTAGCAAAAATATTCTTTTAAATCTACTCTTCCGAGATATATGACAGCACGGGTTCTATGACAGGTATTTTAGCGGGGAAGGCGAATAGTTTTAAAACATGTGTTCCGTTTCCAGCTGGCATTTGGATCAGCTTGCGATGATTGTCATTTTTGTTCCGAAAAAGTAGTAATGTCAAAAGGTAAGTTTTTTACTTTTTTTTGGTATGTTAATGAAGAATTTAGAAAATCATTTGAATATTTATTTTAAGTGAACAGTGTATATAATTAATTTTACAATTGAATAACTTTGTGGTACTTTAAGTACCGACAGTCACTGGATGTTACATCACGAACTTAATTTGTTTTTCTTTCGTCCGTGTTATTTATTGTTTGTGTGTGTGTGTGTTGTAGAGTCATCACCATAGTGCAATAGACTTATGCTTTTTCGGCAATTCATCTTAGCTTAAGGAATCCGACTACGTTCGGAACCGTGATTTTTATCGGCGCATAAATGGATAATTTTCATGATATTTAGTGTCTCTTAGATTATAATACATGCATAAAATTATTTTAAGGATATTTTGACAAAAAAATTTATTTAAATACAATATTTTGGCAAAAAATTAACTTAGAATAATCTTTTTTCTAAATGTTCTTCTTTTGTGAAAAATGCTTCTATTACAATAATATTTTGCCTGTATATAGCTCAGACCTCTGTTCAGAGGTTCAACTAGAATTTTTGAAATATATAAATTAGAAGTGGGTTTATTCATATTTTACGACAACAGAGGAGAGCAATTTTAAGAAAAAAACGTGAATAATTATTTGAATTGGTGGTAACTCTGAAAAAATAATGTGAATTTTTCGAAAACTCTAGTTGAGCTTCTGTAGAGAGGTCTGAGCTATATACAGGCGAAATATTATTATAATAGAACCATTTTTCACAAAAAGAGAACATTTGGAAAAAATATTATACTAAGTTAATTTTTTGCCAAAATATTATATTCAAGTCAATTTTTTTTTTGATCAAAATGTCCTTAAAACAATTTTATGGATGTATTCTAATCTGAGTGACACTAAATATCATGGAAATTATTCATTTATGCGCTTTTTAAAATCACAGTTCCGAACGTAGTCGGATGATTTAACTTATTTATTTTGCCTTTTTTATTGCTTTATTTTAACGTTTTCAAAAAATTGGGATCTTTGAAACTTAGTTTTTGTTTTGTCACACAATTAAATAAAACATCTTTTCTTATTTCAAAAATTAACCACATTTTTATTTCATTATGTCTAACTGAAATTTAAAAGTAGTTGGAGATTTTTAAGGTGTTATTATTATTGTTTCCTTTTCTTAAAATGTGTGGAGAAAAGGAGCTCAGTCTTCTAGAGGCTTTGGATTTATTACAGAACCTACATCTGAAATCAGTGATGGACTAACAGAAGATTTTTCAAATGAAGAAGTCCTAGCAAATAATCTGCTGGGTTTCGTTAGATTCTTAAGATGACGATTAAGAGACTAAACAAGACTCAAGGTGTAGTATATCTATATATATATATATATATATATAGATCATGTTAAGAAAATACAGCATTTCCAACCCTAGGATGCACTACTTTAAAAAACATTCAATCGAAACCTTACTCCAAATGCACAACGTGTAATGAAATTTTATGTATTAAGGAAAAAAACTTTCTTTGAATATTATCAAATAAAGTTTATGTATAAAAGCTGTTTCTACGTGTAAAAAAAGTAAAAAAAATAATTGAATAATCTTTAAAAATATTAATATTTTGTGCTGTAAATTATTAGAGTTATTATTTTATTTAGCATTTTTAAGAGTTAAAACTGCGTTAAAAAAGTCCTTCGGTCATTTTGTGCTATGAGAATATTTTAGGCCTTTGTGGATTGACGGTACATTAAAGTACCAATTTAATTAATTAGCTCTACCGGATTAAATTTCTCAAAATAGAGTATTTTATTTATGTATATGCCTTATTTTTTAATGTAGTGATTAAAAAAATATTACATGAAAAAAATTACAGTAAAGCATAATGTGGTAGATAAAGGGTTAAGGCAAATTTTAAAATTTATGTTGGGATTTTAAAATATTGCTTCTCCTACAAAAATTGACATACACCCATGAAATCTGATTTACAGTTACGTCAAACTATGTATAACAAAAGTTGGTATGGTTTTTGTGATAGCATGATTCATATTCGTAAAATACTTCTTTTTATGAATGATTATTGAAAATTATTTGAAAAACATACATAATTCTTAATTTAAATACATTTAAAAAATAAGTATTACTTTGATTCTCTCAGAATCACATACTAACTTTTGTTACATGCAATAAGTAGAAAAAATATCAAAGATTTTGATACAATAGAAAGAAATTTAAATGAAGATAAACTAGTTATTTTTCTTTTGAGATAATTGAGCTTAAAATTTTTATTTGCCATTGGGGTGTTAATAAAAACAAACTTAAAAGTTAGCATAATTCTGTGTTTTTTACTGCCACTAATGTTTTCTTCTTTCTATCTTTTATTTGCATCTATTTTTAATACTTATAGTAAGATTATTAGTGCTATAGTTTGTCCATGGTACTGAAATACATCTCATCCGGAATTTCCTTTGGAGGTGAATCCATTTCATTGAAGACATGCATTTAAATTCTTGAAAATATTCAATAAATAAAAGAGACTGGCAAAGTAATGTGCAATTTGTTGATTGAGAAGAAATGAAAACTGAAAGATAATCCAAAAATCCTGATATTATCTCTGGTCCCATTACAATGTAAGAATTAGCATTCAATTTGAGTGTGCGTCTTAAAAAGAAGTACGAACATGAAATTATTTTGTTAGCAGGAGAGAAATTCTTTTAATATATATAACACATTATTCAATGCATGAAGAGTCTAATTATAAAAAAGCAAACATTTAGGGTTTATGTGTTTCACAATTATAAAAGGAAAAATAGTGAGTATGAAAACTTTAAAATGGAAGTTTAAAATATGACTCTTCCGTTTTTGTATTTTGTTAAGTATTTTTCTTATTTATATGCAATAAAAGAATGTATCATTTTTGGAACATTTTGGGGGAAGAAATTGACCGCTTAGAGGTTAAAGATCAACTCTTTAAGGATATGTGTTTATTTAAGTTAATGATAATGTGCTTATCGAAGTTACACATTTGTGTCTATTGAAGTTATATATGTGTATCTATTATTAATATAATTTTATGAATCATAAAATAAAAAATTTGAAAAATCAGAAAATATGATTTTTATTTTTAAATAAGTACTACATATTTAAAAAATTATCATTAGCAGTAAATTGAATGGTAAGTAATATTTTACAAAATAAGAATTCTTTTTTTAGTTGGTATATAAATACTTTTTACTCACATTTGCCAATCGAAGAGAACAAACTTGGATCTTCTTTCGGTAAACATAATAATTTTTAGCATGCAGAACTGGTTTGTTGTTATATTACTTAAAACCGTTTTCCCAAAAAGATCTTTAAAAAAACAATACCTTACCAACTTCGTACATAAATATCCCTACATGTTTTCCTTTCTATCCTCTTCAAGAAATATTTCTCTAACGAGAGCAGAAACTTTCTGACAGGATAAGATAAAGCAGTTGCTGTATTATTGGACATTACAAGGTCAAAAGGTCAAGAAAAATACAGCATCATTATTAAGGAAAAAAGTTCTCATCGCGATCGTCTGAAAATTATTTGCTATTAGTGAACTTTTATCCACACGTGTAAACAATCTACTGCCATTTTGTTGTTTGCAGAAAAGAACAAATAAAAATCGGAATGAAATCGCATCTTTTTATCGGTATTATTTTCTTAGATCATTTCTGACTGTTTGAAATATTTGTTTCAATTCTAAAGATTTGAAATACTTCATTCAATTTAAATAAGTTTAAAGATAATAGATACATAACACTTTTATTAACTTTAATTTTTAGAAGACAGGGAATGCTTTTTTATCATGAAATTCCATTTTGAAACAATTGCATGATGGTGTCAATTAAATATAGTGTTGTAAAATATACTTACCCTTTTTGTAACATTAGAATATTTTAAGTGATAAATTCTAGAACTTACTTTATTTCTTTTACAGCTTTTTGTTTTCGGCGTATTAAATTAATAATTACAAAATAATAAATTTAAAATCACTAATCCAGTTAACAATGATCCAGTTCTGGTTAAAAAAATAAAAGTTAAAAATTATTTAGCATTATTTCCAATATAATTGGTCATGTTCATCCAGTTTAATTTCATTGCATCATTTTACTATACTCAAAGGCTTCAAAATATCTTAGTATTGTAACACTAAAGTAAAAAGTAATTAATATTTTTTCCTTAATTACATGAAATACGTAACTAAACAAGAATAAAAAGTATTTAACTAGACAAGAGCAGTGCAATTAGTTTTATTTATTTCCAGCAAAATAGACAAAAACTTATAAGGAGACACAAAAGAATTATTTTAAGAAAAATGTTTTTAATATAATTAGGAGTTTGTTTTAAGAAAAATCAAATTAAATGTCAAATGTAGTATTAATTTCATTATTTGCTTATGGTATCTAAAAGGCACAAATTGTTTCTTTTAGAAACTTTTTTGAATACATATCCTATTTTGTAAAATATATGTTAATATTCATCAATGAAAAATGATTGTCCAAATAGTGAACTTCCTATCCTTCCCTGTAATTTATGATTTATCATGTTCTTGACAGTCCTCAAGTATACTTTTAAGAATAGTTGATTGAATAAGAAAATAATGTTTTAAAATTTTAAAGAAGCAGAAGAAGAAATAATTCAAAGTAATAAATAGATTAGGTCGATTATGAATGTTTAGAGAAGTTTCATTTGTTGATTTCCGAACCATGAAGAATAAAAGCGTAATTCAGCCAATTTATATAAAATTACCAAACAATCTTAATAGCTTGCTAAGTTTTCTATCGTAATTCATATAGAATTAGTTTCATTAAAACTTATTTTTTGTGAAATAATTATAGATTTGATGCTAAATCACTTCAACCTCTATAGAAGAAAATTATAAAAATAAATTCACTTTAGAAAAAGAAGCTTATTTTATTCCAATTCATTTTTAAGTTTTTTTTATTTGAAACCTGTTTTATTCAGAATAAATATTAATAATTTTAGAAAGAAATAAGTATCCTTACTCTGTATTGTCACTGGTATTTTAATGCTTCAGAATTATTAAAATAAGTTTCTGCCCTTCTACAAATAGCAATTTTCTGGTTTTGATTTTACTGTAAATTAGAATAAAAAATTATACTTTCATGTATCATTTCTTTGAAAATTTGTTATTTTAAACTATTTTCAGCGAAAAATATTTTTCGATTTACATCTAGAAATTACTGAAATTTAATGTATCAGTTTTGTTTGAAAAGAATTTTACATTGCTAAAACCTTTCATGAATAATGTAAATTTGCTTCAGGTGATCGAAGTCTGGTTTGCTTCTTAGGTTTCATATATTTTAAAATTGAAAACCTAACTTTGCCAAAGAATTTTCAACTTTTTTCTACATTTTGAATAAATTTAACTCTGATATCTCAAGCATATGTTTTCAAAAATATTCCAATAAAATATTTTCTTCAGAATCTAAATATTTCCTTAAGCACAACAAAAATGTCGTCTCTGAATCTTAAAAGTAGTGATTCATAATATTCGATTTCTTATAATTATAACCTTTAATGAACCGGAATAACTGTGATTTTATCACTTGCTCCTTCTACTACCTCATATTATATATATATATATATATATATATATATATATATTGATGGGAGGCCGCCGATCTTGAATTTTTATGTTGAGTGATTGGAGGACGAGATGGGGACCTCGGGTATCCGAAAGCCCTGTGGCAGAGTGGAAAATTTGTTCTCCCTATTTTATATACTCTACTGATGCTGGTTCTCCTACGAGAGTGTTCGTGTTTTTTTTCTGTTTCAGGACATTATGCCATAGAGACTTCTGTGCATTGGGTCTAGATTGCTCCACGAGATAGTATCCTACAAAATGTTGAGACTGTGACAATGTTTCACCTGGCCTTTGCACCACTGGAGGAGCCCCCGCGGATTCAGACCCACCGGTTCTTCATTTCACGAGAGATTTACTGCATAGAACAACTACGTCTCTATAATGCTGAGGACTGTGACGTTATGCTTCAGTGAACAGTCGTTATTAACCTGGAGTTTGATGACGGACGACGTGACTGTTGAACTGTTGTCATGGTTGCAATCACAGACTTACATGTTACGTTATGCTTCACTCTCAGCCTCAGGAGTCTTCATTAAGATTGGACGTTTCAGTTATCATTCTTCAAGGAGTGGACATTCGTCCTTGACCAGGAATTTGACGAGGGACGACGGGACTGTTTGAACTATTATCGCTACTTTTCATGAATGATTTTTTTGTGTGTTTCTTTATTTCTAGTTTTCTAAATCTGAAAGAGGGGGAGGAGTGATGGGAGGCCGCCGGTCCCCAAGATACAATTGCAGGTTTTATATTTGCTCTGTTTACAGGAAACGGATTTCTAAGGAATTTGGGGGTGCGTCGGGTTCAACGGATCTGATGCCCGGCAAGGTTATGTTCTTGCGCTCCAATCAGGGTGGTAGATTGGACGGTAATGAATCCGTAGCGGATTCTTTTCGAAGTGATCTGGTGGGTTTTAAAAGCTGGTCCGGAGAGAGCGATCTCTTAGCTCTCAGCCAAGCCAAAAAACTCAAAAACTTTCCACCCAGATGAAGAACCATAGCCACGCCTTTCGGATTCCATCGCTCGACCAATCGCCATCATGCCACTCAGTAGAATGGAAAGCACCACTTTTGCCATGCCCAGCATCATAGACTCTCACGATATGGGATTGAGAACTGTTCTTACTGTCCGGACGCCCAAAGAACAACGCCTATTCAATTATCGGGGCTTTTACTCCCTCTTACGTCTGCCAGAAAAAACCTCCAGTCGGGAAGCGCACTCGCTACCCGAGGTCACCCTCGTCGCCCTCTCGTCTCATTTCAGATAAGTAACACCCTTGTAACATTTAACGTTTCTTTCACCAATATGTTAATCAATAAATATAATTGTTACCACTATACGACTTTTAATTTAGTGTACAGTAATTTGTCTATAGAATATTAGTGTTTAATTTTAAACTAAGTTATGATGCGATGTTAACTTAAGAACCTGGAAAGTTAAGAAATCAGTATTTTAGGATAAGAAAAGAAAGTAATTTAATAAGTTATCAACAGCGTCGCATCAATATATATATATATATATATATATATATATATATATATATATATATATATATATATATATATATATATATATATATATATATATATATATATATATATATATATATATATATATATATATAGGGTGCATTGGAAAGTCCCTTCAACCTGAAAATACTTGTGAACTGAGAGAGTTTCAGCTATGCAATTGAGATCAGTGTATGGTAAAGCGACTGCGCAGGACTTAATGCAAATGACAGCAGTGTCCCTAACGACAAAATTTGGAAGATCGGCTTTGCATATCGAAGCATATTGGAAAAAAAAGAGGTAGAGCAAAATTTCCAATTAGAAACTTTTAGAATCTTAATTAATTAGTACGAAACAACATTAATTTCATACGGATGGGGCAAACCGTCGCTTTTATGTCCAAAAATATCCGAAATGAATGCACTCCATTTTGTGTGAACCTTTTAAAGGAATAGCTGTAGGTAAATGAAAAAATGCGCACAATTCACTGCATAAAATACGTACTTACGTCTATAAAATTTGATGTCCTCACACAAAAAATAGTAAATGCGAACAATCTCAAATTGGTAACAAGTTAATGTCGAATCATTCAAAGGTTTTACCATTGCTCACTGTACAGATTTGTATTTGTGAGAGTAATTCTGCATGCGCATTTCTCAATGTAAAAAATGTTTTACTGTTGAAAGTATCTGTTATAAGGTGACATAAATCCAACAGACTTGTGTGTGAAGTTGCATAATCCTGATCTTCCATGCAACACCGCAGGAAGAAATCCAACAGCGTGAAGTTTGGCTTTTGGCCAAAACAATTTTTGAGAAAGTTTAGACTCCAGTGGTCTGGTGTGCATAGGCACAGTCATGTTAGAACTACAATGTTGTAATTCAGACATAGGAGTATCATCATCAAAATCGGATATGATATCCTATATTAGGGCTACAAGTACCTGTTTTCGTTTAATGTATTTTGTAGAACTGAGGTTGCAGTAAGCAATCATTCCAGATACCTCACAAACCGTTAATGAACCAGTGCAATTACTGTCTATTGAATAGTCACCACGAAGTATTTTCCATCGTTCATTACTGGCATTGTGTCAGCTTAGTATCTAATACGATGAAACAGTGCCTCGTCCGACCTAACAATGTTGAACCCCAAAAATTAAATTGAACAAATATCTTATTGTTTTTAGGTATACAGGCAACATTTTATCTTATCCATGAGAAGCACCTGTTGTCTAATTTTATATCACGCTCTAAAATTTTATAACTGTAAAATTTGCTGTGCCTATATTCTATTTCGATTTACAATGCCTACCTTCCAAATTTCGTCATTAGGGACGCTTCTGTCATTTAGATTTGTTTGGGTATAGTCACTGTATTATGTTGTAATTTCTTTTGGATAGTTGTAACTCTCTCAGCTCTCAAGTATTTTCAGTTTAAAGGGACTTTCATATGTATTTTGAATGTATATATATATATATATATGTAGTCGACTCTCGATAGTTAGAAGTTAGAGGGACCAATGAAAAACTTCGAATTATCAAGAGGGTAGGAAAAACTCTCAAAATACACGAAGAGAAGTTTTTTGGTAACACTTTTAAATTTAAAACTATGTAATAAAGCAACAATTGTACATACTTTTTTTAAAGTACATTTTATACAGTATAAAAATAAAACAGAAGTCCTATATTAAAAGAATACACTTATGTCTTGAAAACAACTATTAAAAGAATATACATACTATATATAATTAATCCTTTTGACGAAAAAATATGTTATCGTTTTTGTCTTAAGGCATTCAATCTAACTTTGTCAATAGATTTTTCTAGAACAAATGAAGCCTGTAAAATGTCTGCATCAGCATGATTTTGAAGGAGAAAGTTGCGTAGTTTGTTTAGTGACACTTTAGCTTCTGACAGAGTTACCGGAGTCAACTCCTCCTATTCGTCTTCATCACTTTCTGTATTATTGTGATCCAAAGCCACAATTTCAGCGTCAGATAGAGAGCTCCCCATACAGCAATGTCCGTGTCAACCAACATGAAGTCGTCAAACGTCAAATCTTGTTCTGGAAGAGCTTCCCAAAGGGATGGTTCAGCATTAAATTCAGTGAGTGTATCGTCCACATCAACCAGATTCGGCGAGGCGAAGCCTGACTTTTTAAAACAGCTGTGAATTGTCAAAGGAGTAACAGCTCTCCAAGCCTTGTCAATCATGATTAAAGCTGTTAAAATAGAAATAGTAGCTACATTCTGCTGATTTTCGAGGTTATCCAAAACGCTTTTAACGACTTCACGCCGATAAAAAGTTTTAAAATTATGTATGATACCCTGGTCGAGTGGCAGAAGTTTTGAGGTTGAGTTTGGAGGGAAAAATTGAAGTTTCACATTTGATAAAGATGGTGCGTTATTGTGCACAGTACAGTTGTCTAAAAATAAGAGAATATGTCGTTTCTCTCTTTTCATATACGAGTTCAGTTGGACCAACCATTCATTAAAGAGTTCGGTGGTCATCCATGCCTTCTTGTTTGAACGGTATTTGATAGGGATTGAGTTTATGCCGTTGAAACACCGAGGTTTTGCAGATTTTCCTATGACGAGAGGAGTAATCTTTTCTGAGCCGTCCATTTTTTCAGCCAGTAAAATAGTTAATCTCTACTCGCTATGTTTTCCTCCATGGCATTTTTCTTTTTTGAATGTAAATGTTTTTTCTGGCAATCATTTGAAAAAGAGTCCGGTTTCATCCGTGTTGAAAATGTTACGTGGTTCGTACTCCTTTATTAGATCCGAAAGCGAGTTCTGCCACTTAGAACAAACGTTAATGTCGAGACTTGAGCTTTCCCCGCACATTTTTTTGAAGACTATCCCATTCCTTTTCTTAAAATTTGTAAGCCATCCCTCGCTAGCCGAAAACTCGGTTCCTAATTCTTTGGCGAATACTTTAGCCTTTTCCTTCAATAAAGAGCCACCAATCGGAATATTCTGTCCTCGACACTGTGTTTCATCCATGAAACTAAACACTGTTTAAGACGTGAAAATTACCTTTACTAACGCGTTTTCTCACTCTACTCGAAGATGCACTAAAAATTTTCTCTTTATTCTTCAGAATAGTGGAGAGCGAGCTCAGTGGGATTTCAAATGCTTTGGCTACATCGACCTTCCTCTCACTTTCTTCAACTGATTATATCACATTTTGCTTTCCAGAAATTGTTAAGCACTTGAAGACATGTCGTTCCTTTCGCGTGATAAGTCGACACTGAGGTGAGGTGTAAAGTGGTGGCTCAAGGTTTATCGAAATTAACAGGTAAGAAACGTAAATCCCCACAACTTTAGTAAAATAATTTTTTTAATTTAAAATTTGGAATCTAAAATGAACACAAGGCGTATTCACAGTTCACACTCAGCTACGGGGTATACTTAATAACAGGGGTTGACAAGTATGGCACGTGGAGCAATTCTTAGTGGCACATTACAGCTCTTTTTTTTAAAAAAATAATAGAATAAAGTTAAATCCCTGTCTCTCCTGTCTTTGCTCGTACATTTTTATATAAAGGTTTTATTTCTCACTTTCAATTCTCTGCCATAAAAAAATTCTACTGAATAATCTTGTATGTAGTTTGAGTGCTTTATTTTTTAAAAAAAAACATCTGTTTAAATGTGTTTTATCATTAGTAATAAATAATAAACGCAAATCAAAATTATTGTTCAATACTTGTAAAAGGAAGCATCACTCATTACTGCACAGTGAATAAAAAAAGAAAGCAGTTTTTCCTTTATCCATCTAAAGCTTGGGTATCAACGGAAAAAGAAAAAATAGATGGCTTAGGAATAAATCAAAATTCTGCTTAGCAAATACCGGAAATATAATAAACAAAGTAGTTATTCTATCAACATGCACAATTTGGACGAAAATAAGTTCATTAAAAAACCACTGGTGGGTTAATTAGGTACAGGAAGTGAATCTAACTTCATAATATTGAAGGTTCGAATTATCGAGAGTTTTATAGGATAACTACGAATTATCGCGTGTTGTAGTCTGGCCAACCACAAATTTTACTCCGAAATATTGAGAGTACCAAAACGTATGGTTTTAGTTCGAGATATCAAGAGTTTTTCTAGGGGCTGAGCATATACTTCGAATTAGCGAGAGGTTCGTATTATCGAGAGGCGACTATATATATATATATATATATATAATGAACATACTTCTTTGCCGTACTCCAAGTATCATTACGCGCATCCTTTGGAGGGTAGGCTTTCTGACAACTGTCATAAGACGGAAAAATACTGTACACTTTTTCTTTATTTTTATCTAGGTACCCAGTGTGTAGAGAGTGATGAAAATTAGTCAGAAAGCTACTAGATACTCCAAGTTTTGAAACATTCTCCTTTCCTGTCTGCACAAAATTGTCAACATAGCATCCACCAAACCACAAAAAGCATTTTGTGCTGTGGAATACACAAAAACAATGTCTGTTATCCCAGTTCAATGCAACTTTCGGCGACAATTTTTGGTCGATCCTCAAGACAAGAACTCAATTAAACATTGGCATATTCAACTACTGAAGACAGGTTGCCTATGCAAAGCCAAAAGTACCGGGTGATCGCTTTCGGACATGGTGTACATATAAATAAGGATTACGTAAAATAGCTTTTTTTACATTATTGAATTTTTCAATGTATATGTTAAATTATTGTTAATAATACATACTTAGATTTAAAATAAGTAAATACTTAGATTTAAAATATTTCAGGAAATAAATCTCTCTCTCTCTCTCTCATTTGTAATTTTTTTCTTATTAAATCCTTATAAGGGAGTGAATGTTACCTTGTAAACATGTGTTATAAAAACAGACATTTGAGAAAAAAAGTTGCATAAAAACTATTAAATGAGTTATAAAAACCAAAGTAAAAGAGAGTGTGTCATGAGCTTAATAATAGTACGATTTTCCTTTCTTTTTTTTATCAACTTTGAGGAAATAAAAAGAAAAGAAAGGAAGAGATTTCTAAGAAAAAAAAGATGCTTAACTGTTTTTCGATGCTTAAAAACGTTTTGTAAATTATAGAAATTTATTCTTCTGACTTAGTATTTAAACTTCCCTAAATTGCATATTTAAAGCTTAGATTAAAACAAATTAATCCAGTACTTCCTTTTCTTTTTAAAAAATATGTATGCATAAAGACTTTAAGAACATTGTACCTTAAATGTTTTTCTCCATAATCATAGGAACAAAAGAAATAAATCCTTTTCACAAACTGAAGTTTACTTTTTCCTTTTAATTCGCCAATGTATGCGTTTCTATAAAAAATATTTAAGACTGAGAGAGTTACGAGGGATTGCCCAAAAAATAAAGAACTCATACAAAAGACTTTGAAAAAATTACATTTTCAGGACTACCTGTCATTAATACTAAGCTGGCTTAAGAAATTTAAAAAAACATTGAAGTAGCTAACAGTGTGAGGTTTGATTTTTGTTTAATATTTAAAGAGAATTTGTCTTTTAATTTTTTTTATAAAAATGTTATCTTCTTTTTCAAGAAATTAACTGAATATTTAGTTAGTTATATATTTTACTTTTCTATTACACACCCTAATAAAAATGACACATTGTTATATGCGTTTTGGTACCTATAGAAATACGTGTAGAGTCATAATAGGAAAAATGTATATCTATTATCTCACACAAAAAAAGTTCACTTATTTTAATGAAATATAAGCACGTATCATGTCGTATAATGTTATTGCTACTTTTGTGGATCATTTAAATATCTTTTACGCTTAGAAATCTGAATGTTATTTATAGATCAATAATAAGGAATGTGAAACCTAAAATTTAAAGTAGCTCATTTTTTTCCGGGGGAGTGAAGTGTAAGATTAAAGGTATCCACATTGAGTTTTTATTTTTCTTTAATAATTACCTTGTTTGTTATATCAATGGCTTTAAATTCATAAAGGTAAGGTAAGTACAAATACATAGGTAATTCAAACTCAGTAAAATCTGACTGTTAATTTTACTTAAAGTAGTAGAAAAAATTTTTCTTAACATACTTATATTACAAATTTTGCAGTTTTTCTGCATATTCAGTCAAAAAATGGTTTAAATTTCAGAAAATTTTTATAAGTGGAAAGATTTCTGAAGAGAATATAGTGTTTACTCTTAGAAAAAAATATTAAGATAATTGAGAAGAGATAAAAAGATTTGAAAAGTGGAAAATAAGGGGGGAGAGTAATAAAAAAATATGAGCACATTAAACACAAATAAATCACAAGCAACTCTTAAACAAGAAACTAATCTATTTCATGATACCTATAAAAATTTTAAATTGAAACGTTTAATTCTAAATAACCATCTAAAATTCTACTGCGTATTTAATATAAGTAACATGTACTAACTTTAAATCTCCTCCGGTTTAATGATTTTCTGAAAGGACATTGAAATAAGCTTTGTTCAGTAAGACATGACTAAATAATATTCTTTGAAAGGGAAGTATTTTAAAAAAGACGCTAGCATAAAAACTGTATACAAATAAGTAATTTTACTCTTGGAATTTTACACTTTGAAGAAATTCACAATAAACGTCACTCTGTGTATTTACATAATACGAATAACGTTCCGATATATGGCAAATACAGTTCACGTGATAAGTTCTAACCTACGTGCCCGAAGTACTTTTCGCCAAAACAATGTAAAAGGCGGATTCATTCGGGATAGACGTAATATTCCGGAATCAACCTTCTTCCTGAATATCGTAGCTGCCGCCTTCCGCCAGATTTCATTTTGTTCCAGCACATGACTTCCGCCCCTTTCACATCTCGAAATCTGACGACGTCACGTCATTTTTACTTCCTGCCTTCTTCGCCCGGAAACAATCTACGCCTTTCAATTGGTCGCTTCACTACTCTTCCCTAGCCTCCAGTTTTCATTTTTTTGTCTTCTGTAAAATCGTAGATTTCGAACAGACCTCTAAGAAACTCCTTGTAGATATTGTAAAACTCTAGCAATAAATACTAAGAAAGAATAAGTCTTGAAAAGTCTTTTCACACATGGGAAGAAATATCTTCTATTGGGGTGAAAGGCCTCAATAGAAGAAAAATCCTTAAAAATCTTTATCCTTAAAAAATATTTCAAAGGAAAAGTTTTCTCCTTAAGTAAAGCCAGATAAGTTTCTTATCTATAAAATGAAAGTGTATGCATTATTAAACTTCATTAACTAATTTAATTAAACTTTTATCAACCGAATTATGATTTACTGCAGTTTTTTTTATCTTATATATATATACGCAATATATTTTTTGAATCACTTCATTGAAAAAATTAAGGAATATACATAAACAAAATACTCAACTTTGTGAAGTTTAATCCTTTAGATCTAATTAATTACTGTAAAATCCGGCGTATAACGCACACTTTTAACTCAAAAAAATAAGATCGAAACTTAAGGTTGCGCGTTATACACCGGTTATAAAAAAAATAAGAGCTTTAAAGATAAAAATATAAGCCTAGAAAAAGATTAGATCTCTACATACATTGGAATGTTGCTTATTTAAAAAAATGGCAATCATTATGAACTTATAGAATTGTAGTTCTAAAGTATGCTATTGTTTTCTAAAACTTGGAATAATATCGGAAATAAAGGACTTCAAAACATAAGAGTATTACGCATGTACATTTCAGGTTTCTTCGTAAAAATGGGGGTGCTTTATACGCCGGATTGTACGGTAAGTAAAAATATTCAACTGTAAAGTTAATTATATACATTATTCACTTAAAATAAATAGTCAAACCATTTTCTAAGGTCTTCATTTACATACAAAAAATAAGACACTTACCTTTTGACAATAACTACTTTTTCGGAACAAAAATGACAATCTTCATAATCCAATCAAAATGTCAGCTGAAAATTTCTGCTGTAAAACTATTCACCTTCCCCGCTAAAATACCCATCATAGAATCCGTGTTCCCATATATCTTGGAAGAGTGGATTTAAAAGAATATGCCTACTAAATATCGTCAGAGTATTCGCAAAAATGGTTATTCCATGTAATTTTAAAGTGAGCGGTTCACATAAGTACCGTCGGTAGATAAAGGGTTAAATAAATAACTATACCACTAATTAAATTATAAACTGTATTATCATACGAAAACAATAGAAATAAGAAATATTAAAGACTTTATGCAAAGTGCTAGACGTCTGAAAGACTTCTAAGTTGTATTTATGGATACTGCAGAAATTCAGTAAAATTGTTAAGAAAAGCTTGTCTCTTTTTGTTGCTTGTTTAGTAATCTTTTATTGGGAAGAAAAGTCATTCAGAATAATTTTTAAAAAAAAATATTTGTTGTCCTATGTTTCTATAAAATCAAATTTTTTGAAAAAACTTGTATATTTATAAAAAAATTTAACAGTAAATTTGAAGATATAATAGATTTCCAATAGACCTCAATACAACTCACTGTAGATATTGCAAAACTCTGGCAATAAATACTAAGAAAGAATATGTCTTTTTTTTGTATGTAAGTGAAAAGTCTTTTCACACGTTAGGAGAAATATCTTCTATTGGAGTGAAAGGCAACTTTCTTAAAAAATAATTCGATGAAAAAGTGTGATACTTAAATGAAGTTACATTCTTCTAATCAATAAAATGAAGATTACATATACGCATTACTAAATTTCATTAATAATTTAGTTATATTATTATCTGTGTTACCGTACGGAAATAAGAGAAGTAGGAAATCTAATTACTTCATATAAAGTGCTAGGTATCTGAAAGACCTAATTTATGCTTATGAATACTGCAAAACTTTCAACAAAAATGCTAAGAAAAGGCCGTCTTTCTTTTGTTTTCTGAGCAATCTTTTATAGGGAAGAAAAATTGCTTAGAATAATGAAGAATTATTTTTTACGCAATGTCTTCCCTAAAATTAAATTTGTTGAAAAAATTTGCAAATTTATAGACCATTTTATTGGTACATTTTTAAAAATACTTATTTAGGAGATTTATTTAATTGATGATTTAGTTAAGTAAACAGTTTAACTATTCAAAGAAAAATTATTTTTATCAAAATACTCTGATTCTCTAAAATCACAGTTTGCGAAAGAGATTCTTCTAATAAATATATTTAAGTAACTGACCGCGTTCAGAAACATAGTTTTACAAAAGCAAATTAATGAATAATTTGTTTTGATATTTTGTGTCTGTGAACTTAGAATATACATATAAATTTTTTTTAAGAATTTTATTACAATAGATAATTATTTGAACGAAATTTGTTTGGCAAGAAATGAAGGGAAAAAAATACATATTGTCAAAACATTTTCCTTTTATGAAAAGGCTTCTATACTAATAGTATTTTGCTTACATGTAGCTAAGACAGTGTTTCTCAAACTGTGGGGCGCGCCCCCCTGGGGGGCGCGATAAACCTACAAGGGGGGCGCGAGCATATCGAAAATAAAAGATTTAAAAAAAATTTATTTACTAGAAAAAAGTAAAACAGAATATTTTCTGACAAAATAAAAAATATACACATTTACACGGAAACAATATATATATATATATATATATATATATTATCTGTGCGATTTTACATAATCAAAAATAAAAAAAAAGCTTCTACTTAAAAACCTCATTTTTTAGCTATCTTTGATACTATAACCAAATAAAAAAAAAACGTTTTATTCGATTTGCTGTAATCCCATGATGAGATATTTTTTTATTACGTTTTCTTTTCAAAGGGAAAATGCAACTCTTCCCGAGGAAAGACAAAACCCAGACCCATATATAATGATAAAAAGTTCATCACTGTTATATATTATTGCCATCAGCTGTAGGCAGCAGAATGTATTTGCTACGGTTTGACCTTCGAGCTTACTTGTACGGTTAGTTACGTCCCTGCTCTTATGTATTTGTTTTTCATTTAGGGAAGTTTGAAGAATTACCAAGCCAAGCATAATGAAAAACGTTTTACATCATTTTTTAAACTTCCATATTGTAATAAATACACTATTAATCCGAGAGTGGTCAAGCCGAGCACAGAGTACACGAAATCGGTAATTCTGGCAAAACTGTTTAATTGTTACCAATGGCCCTGACACACTATCCTCCTGTTTGACAATCTTAATGTGAACTAAAATATATTTGTCACATATCTCCCTCTTTTATGGGAGTGACAGACGTTTTTTTACGATCTTAAGGTACTTGTTTTGTCTGAATTCCCAGTGTGATAACTTTTTTCCGGAATATTTTCTGTGTCCTTGAAAGTAGGGGTGAGTATATTTTCTCTTAATTAAATTATTCACTGGAATTACGGTTTTTATTGCGTACTATTAAAAATAATTATAAAAAAAGGATTGGGGTGACTCACAATAACCCCGCTCGACCATTAGTATCGGGTGCGCACCTGCTCCAGGATTAAAACATGTTGAAGTCTTTTCGCTTTAAATATTAAAAATAATACAATTATTCCTCATCAGAATTTTTTTTATTGTTCATTATTCAACATCAATTCTAAATGCTAATTCTGTGAGGCTTAAAATTACAGTTCGCTTAAAACTAATTATAATTTGAGCAATCATTTAAAAAAAATCATTTTACTTTTTTGTAAACATTGTCACGCACTTGGCTTTACTCTCCTTACAATTAAGCAATTACATCAATAATATTTTATTTTCTTATAAATGACTTGTGCAAAGAGCGGGCACTTCAGCCGGTATACTTTTAATGTATCAGTGCTGCACAAAAGTATTTTATAACTAATTAATTAATACTAAATTAAGAACAAGTTTAATAAGTATTAGCGACTTCCATGGGCTTGTCTTACAGAGCAAAGTTTTTCAAAGGAATGCTTATGATTAGAAATTGACCCTCTGAGTTCTTTTTCTACATTTAGCTGATATCTATATTTTGTCTTCTAAGCAGCCACCGCATTTTGCAATATGTTCCAATTTAAAAATTAGAGAAAGGAAAAATAATATAATAATTATCCTATTACTTAATTTTTTTTTTGCTTAAAAGTAACATATAGAAAATTTAATACTTATGTCATGAATTTGTACAGTTTATAATAAAGATTGTAGCTTAAGCGTCAAATTGCAGTATTATTGCATTTAGTACATTATTAATGTATAAGGGGGGGCGCGATAAAAATTGTGATTGAAAAGGGGGGCGCCAGTATTGAAAGTTTGAGAAGCACTGAGCTAAGAGCTTTGAAAATATATTATTTAGAAGTAGATCAGTGTGTGTGTGTGTGCTTCTCTCTCTCTCTCAAACTTTCTATGTTTGCGACCCAATTTTCAATCATAATTTTTATCACACACCCCTTCTGCAATAATAATAATGTATTGAATACAATAAAAATGTACTTTTTTGACGCTAAAGATGCAATACGAATTTAATTATAACGCATAAAAATTATCAAGATAAGTATTAAATTTTGTATATAACAAGATCATGGAACGCACTACTGATTATTAAACTTGTTTTTAATGTATTAATAAATTAATTATCAAAAACATTGGGCACATATTATATTTATAAGTGTTTTTAAACAGTGTAAATGTGTATTTAATTTCTATTATGTCAGAATGTATTTTAATTTGTTTCCTTTCACTAAAGTAATACTTATTTTAAATCTTTTGTTTTCGACTTTTCAATATGCTCACACCCCCAACATAAGGATACATTCCCTCCTATGGGGCGTGTCCCACAGTTTTAGAAACACTGAAGTAGATTTATCCATATATTAAAATATTAAAAAAGATATTTTTTTAAAATATAAAACATTGAAAGAATTCAATTGATTTCAACTCAGAAAATAATATTAATTTTTTCAAATATCCTAGCTCAGTCTCTGTATAAAAATTCTAGCTTTATACAGGCAAAATATTACAATTACAAAAACACTTTTCATAAAAGGAGAATGTTTTGAAAATTTATCATTCTTTCTTCATTTTAAGCCAAAAACTGCTTCTTGTAAAAATATTCTTCAAACATTTTTATATGTATTTTATGATTCAATTGACTTTAAGTTTAAAAAATATTAACATGTAAAGAGTGTTTTTTTTCCAGGTATAGAAGTTTAAGTTGGCATTACTCTCCAAGATGGCGACCGATTTAACAGCTGTCAAGTGATTTATTCTCAGTTTGGTTTGGCAATTCATCAAAACGATCATCAAGCAAGGCGTAGATTCGGCGAATGGGCCCAAAACGAGATTTCCGTTGTTCCCGATTTTCATAAGCGAATTTTGTTTAGCGATGAAGCGCACTTCTGGTTGAATGGCTACGTCAACAAACAAAACTGCCGCATTTGGAATGAAGCTAATCCACAAGTGTATGTCGAAACACCGTTACATCCAGAAAAACTGACCGTTTGGTGAGCTTTATGGGCTGGTGGAATCCTTCTTCAAAAACGATGAAGGCCACAACGTTACAGTCAATGGTGATCGGTATAGAGCCATGATTACTAACTTTTTCATTCCTGAATTGAACAATCATGATGTCCAGGAGCTGTGGTTCCAACAAGACGGCGCAACATGTCACACAGCTCGTGCCACAATCGATTTATTGAAAGACACGTTTGGTGACCGCCTAATTTCACGTTTTGGACCTGTGAATTGGCCTCCAAGATCTTGTGATTTAACACCACTAGACTATTTTCTGTGGGGCTATGTAAAGTCATTGGTCTATGCGGATAAGCCACAAACGCTTGACCATTTGGAAGACAACATTCGCCGTGTTATTGCCGATATACGGCCACAAATGTTGGAAAAAGTCATCGAAAATTGGACGTCCAGATTGGACTACATCCGAGCCAGCCGTGGCAGTCATATGCCAGAAATCATATTTAAAATGTAATGCCACAAGATTATCTTTCGAATAAAAAAAAAAAATCATGTCAATCGAATAATACATCGGAGTTTTATTGCAATTTAAAGCTCTATACCTCTAAAAAACACCCTTTATTTGCTTTTTCAAAATCATGGTTTCGAACGATGTGAGCGAGTTAACGTCACATAATAAATCTACACGAGGGCTTTTAATGACGGGCCTCGTAATTTTGAGCCTTGGTCAAGTGATGAGGACGACACCCCCTCTCCTAACTACTACACCACACCAACAAGAAAGCATTGAACCGCGCCAGATTTAAGGTTTCGAACGGAGTCAGTCACCTTAAAGATTGCCACAAAAAATAAAGTTATATTTGACTTTCGGTATTTCGTTTATGTTGAAAATGTATCACATTTTATTGTAAATTTGGGTTTTTAACAAAGAAAACAAATTAATTGTACAAACTAACAAACAGAGAATATATTTTATTTGAATAAGAAAAAATTAACTAAAAATATTTTAATACCTACGAACAACACAATGAATGATAATGGTAGGAGTTTTAAAAAAGATTACTTTCCAAGAAAACTTTGAAAATTGTTTGATTTTATCATCAAAAAATGTTGATTTATAAGTATGTAAATTATATGCATTGAACTGAATCAAATTAGCATTTTAATGAAGAAATGAAAGTTAAGCTCCAAGTACTTTCACAGTATATTTCTAAGAGCTATTTTAAATCATCTCTTCTAAGAATTTAACATTGAGATTTATATTTTTTCACGGGAATTGAATTATATATATATATATATATATATATATATATATATATATATATATATATATATATATATATACATATAAGAAGAATGAGGAGACGATAAATTTTGGATGAAATTATGGGTTTTTCTTAGAAACAATTTCCGACTTTTGTCTATCTTTCTTTCTTAATAGTCAACATCTCTCTATAAATAAAAATTATTATGACGGAATTTTATCATTTTATGTTTATTTGGCCATGCTAATGACATGTATTGATAACCGTTGATGTTATAAGTCAGATATGAAACAAGTTTCAACAAAATAAATTATTTTTTTCGATTATAATATTATTTTACAGCATACAAGCCATTCGCGTTGTATGAATAATACTGTTATACATTATTGATATTAGGTCTTAGCACTAAGTGCATTTGGTAGTACTAAAAGTATTTTTATAAGCCACCCGTAAGGGGTCTCAGGGGTGTTAAATTTCTCTAGAGGTCTGAAAATATAAACAATTTTCAGACAGGTCTAATTTCTTTAAATTTAAATTAAATAATTCGAATCTTTTACACATTACTTATAAAGGAATGGGGTTTCAGAAAAGTATAAAATGTTTAAAATATAATCATAATTTTAAAAATTATAAGCATATGAATATAAGAAACTTTTCTATAAGAAATATTTATTAAGTTTTACGTCGTGCATGCTATTTTCTAAAAGAGTAGGTTTAATTACTAGCTATAAGTTGATTTATAAATACAAATGTATTCTTAATATTTTGTAGCTACTTTTATATAAATAGAACAATAACTTACATATTTTAATAAATAAAGAAAATACATTTTTAAAAAATATTTAAAAAATTGCAATATTTTACAAATATTTTGAAATACAAAAGATATATAATACTAAAATTAGGTAGGGTTTAAAGAGTATGATGCATTGTGTAATTCTATAAAGTTTTATACATCAGAGGCTAATATTTTAGAAAATAGCGTGCACAAAGCAAAAAATACTTAATATTTATTATATAATTTTCATATGCATATGACTTTTAAAATTATTATTATATTTTAAACATTTTATACTTTTCTGAAGCCCCGTTCTATTATAAATAATGTGAAAAAGATTCGAATCATTTAATTTAAATTTAAAAGAATTATACCTGTTTGAAAATCATTTATATCTTCAGACCTCTAGAAAAATTTAACACCCCTGAGACCCCTTATAAAAAGAACGAGGCTTATATTTCTAAAATGGAAATTGAATTGTTTTTTATGCTTTCATAATCCTCTCCCTCAAAGTAAATTACTGCAAAATCCATTTTTAGAGGATCTCTACTCATCAAAAGAAATATGCTTATCAATTTTCAAGTATGTCTAATAGTTCAAAAACGGGATTTTTTTATCTATATACCCCGTAATCCCCTAGGGAGTCAATTTCCATAAACCCTGGACTTAGAAGATCTCTACTCAACAAAAGAAACATGCTTACCAAATATCAAGTATTTTGGAGAAATAATTCCAGAGATCTCGTGATGAGTGAGTGAGTGCGTCGCTTTTCTTCTTTATATACAGGGTGGTCCCAAATTGTGGTACAGACTTAAAGGATAGGTACAGGACATTGTAACAATCATTTATTGTATAGGAATATCTAGGCACAAGTGACGAAGTAAGGCACAAACACAAAAAAAAATGAGAGACGCAAGGAAAGACAAAATGCTTATTGAGACCTTCGTTGATAAATGTAATGTTCACAATAACCTGTCAAAATTGCGTCCACTAGTAACGATGCATGCTTAACAGCGTTGGTGGAGTGATTAGGGTACACGTTCAAAAATGCCTGGTATTTCACGCTCACGTGCAGCAGCTCCAGATATTCGAGCAACAAAATCCTCATTTGAGTCAATTGGAGTCACATAAGCAAGATTCTTCAGATGTCGCCATAAAAAGTAATCACGGCTGGATAAATCGGGAGATCGGTGTGGCCAAAGGACTAGTCCACCACGCCTGAAACGCGGCATACAGGTAAGTACGCACATCAGTGCTGAAGTAGGCTGGTGCTCCATCATGCTGAAACCACATATGGTTACGAATGGCGATTGGAACATCCTACAGATGTTCTGGTAACACCTGTTCCAGAAAAATAAGATAACATTCGCCATTAAGTCACGGACAGCTCTTCGTCGACCAGCATTATGTCTGGTGTAGTGGAATGAACCAATTTTACGAAATTGACGATATAACCGCTGAAAAATTCTGTGATCCGGCATTCGTAAATCACGACATGTGATACATTCATAGCTCAGATCTGCCGTTACCATTTGCACGGCCGTACATGTTATGCATTTCTGCTTTTTCTGCAAACGCAAAGTCTCCCATCGTAGACGTCAGCACAATTGCAAATGGTGCTTTCCGCTACTGAGGTGTCTCTTGTTGATTGACGGCTAGAGAGCACAACCAACCAATAACTCCACTTCCCTTTTCTTTTATTTCATCTGTTTACGCCTCCATGCGTAACTTGAGCCCATATATTCCAATACAATAAATGATTGTTAGAATGTCCTGTATCTAACCTTAAAGTTTGTACGATGGATTATGAACCACCCCTTATATAGAGATAATCCTTCCATTCCATTATCCAACATGTTTCTTAAGTAAGCAATATATACCGTTAAAAATGTTTCTTACACTTAGTTTTTTAGAAAAAAAAATAAGGTACAATAAATAGTATCTTCTTTTAAATATACTACCATTAATGAGTACTTTATTGTAGGGAAACATGTGTTCAAGGAACTATTTACTGAGAGGATGTTCCTAATATTATCAATATTAGAAAAATGTTATATTGCTTAAATCATATAACTCGGTAAGCATATTATGATTTCTTTTAAAGACAAAGCCTCCTCACCCAAATCATGAAATTAACCTTTTAAAATTTTGGTATGAAACCTGCAATAAGAGAAATTCAATCAAATTCACTAAATAAAAAGTTTTATGCTAAATACTATATTCTATATATGTTTATAAGCAAACAAACTATTTGTTTTCAACTATGACAATCAAATTATACATGTTGCATACTCAAGAAAATATGTTTGAATCTGTAAATTTTAAAATATTACATATTTTAAGATTCTAACAATCTGCTGCTTCGATCTTTCTATGTTTATGTATATATATATATAATGGTTATAAAGGATACAGTTTTATTTAAAACATAATCTGAAGGTTAACACAAGAAAAGAACTGAAAGAGTGAAATGCATTTGTTATGTGTTGACTAATCGATTGTTTATTAACGTAACTTGTGGTGAAAGATCTCGGAATTCTGAGTCAGAACTAAGTGATGAGGACTACATATGACCTTACATCTCACTATCCTCGAGCTTCCACGATGCACCAATGTGAGGAATTTGAACCTCAACACATTAACGTACAACAGTTATTCTACACTGCATGTCATTAGTGGACTTAGGACTCGAACTCACGACTCGATAGAAGTAATGCTGACTACGAATTCGTGACCATTACAACTCAGCTACAAAGGCGACTATGTTTTATTAGAAAAATACTCGCTTTTGAAGATTCATTACACATTTGTTTAGTAAAAACAAATGTTTTGACTTAAACAATTTTATAA
Source organism: Trichonephila clavipes (assembly GCA_019973935.1). NCBI lineage: Eukaryota > Metazoa > Arthropoda > Arachnida > Araneae > Nephilidae > Trichonephila > Trichonephila clavipes. Next base: position 275,760 of record BMAU01020730.1, on the reverse strand, counting down.
CATTACATATACATTTACAACAGTACATACAAATAAGATCATAATACATTGATCCTAATGCATGGATCATAATACATTGATCCTAATGCATAGATCATAATACATTGATCCTAATTCATAGATCATAATACATTGATCCTAATGCATAGATCATAATACATTCATCCCTAATGCATAGATCATATTACATAGATCATAAATGCATAGATCATAATACATATGTCATAATTCATATACATTTGTATAGATGTACATGCATTATGTATGTATCATAAAAATGTATAGATCATACTGAATACACATTTACGAAAATCTAAATCCCACCGAATCTAAGCCAACTCTTAACTAAAAACTCAATAAATTCTACAAAAAAGCCCCGCACAACTCATTCACTTTTAGATGGCCTCTAAAGTAGAAAAATCCTAGTGAGAACTCCCTCCTACTATTATTTTCTTCCTTAACTCATATGATTATAGCTGGTAAAAAATATTTTCACGGGAAAGTTGTGACATATAGTTGAAGTTTTCTCTATATATGTAGTATCTATCTATGTGCGTGTAATAGAATATATGGTCACTGAACAAATAGGGTTCAAATAATTTAGCTTTGTTAACTCATGTTATTAAATAAAAACAAACATTAATAAATAATAAATAAATTATTATTATAACTGGTTATAATACTTTACACTATATATATATATATATATATATATATATATATAGGGTGTGTGCGTGCGCGTGCGCGCGCGCGTGTGTGTGTGTAGGCCAACTTTACACGAGAAGGCATTATCAACACACATAATCACATGAGGGCAATAGATAATCCTCAAGCTAGTGTAAAGTGGAAATCTCAACAGAAGTTAACTGTCAACGTGAGGACAGGATTCTCTGCGATTACGTCTTGGGGCCGTACTTGCTGCCTGAAAGTCTGAATGAACCAACGTACCTTATTTTTCCACAGCAGGGCATTTCTGAATTGCTGCGAAGTATGCCGTCTACACATTTCACTTGTTTGAAATGATGCTCGAAGATTCAAAACAAAAACAAAAAAAACTATTGTGTGTAATTCCCAGTTTTCTAGCAACATTTGTTGTTTTTCGATGGCTTTCCGAAAACCTTTCCACGTGTTAAATCATGTAAGTGATCTTTACACACACTTATCACGTATCCAAATTTAAAATTGTCCGTTTATTCCTTCACATTAATGTTTTTCTGCAAAGTTACCTGCATGCATAGTAATAATAACTTTCAATCCGTCATCTGTGGTATTACGTGAAACACGTCTATATGCAACCAAAATTTTCATATGTATCACTTTTCCATTTGCATCATGCATCATAATTTTTTCATGTTAATGCGCTTATTTTATGGTTTTTGCCAATGAAAATAAGATACATTCTTAGGTTTAATCCACCCATTTAAGTGAGTAATCTTACAGATACATTTATTTTGTTTCATCAATTGATAGAAGTTTTGTATTCAGAACACTTTTCTTTATACATATTGATATCACTCATGATTTTGTTCCGTTTCTTATCAATCAATAAAGTGATTTCCAGCGTTCTAAAATATATCAAAATGACTTATGTTCTATTTAAAATGATAGCTTTAAATTAGTCACAGATAGTGTATTAATAAATCTCATATACAAGATTAAAAGGAAGAAGATAAATATCATCGTAGAGCACCGGTCTCATGATATTTCTGATATTTTAGGAAAAATTGCAAAGATAAATCTGACTAAGATATATTAATGCTCAAACAGGGTTAACTTCTACAATATTCCCAAGTTTATTTATTGTGGTTAGTATTAAGTTTATAATTCTACAAATGTTGATACAATAAGACTTAGTCAAATTATGATTATATTTCATAGAGACAAGATTTTCAACTTTCAATTAAATGTCATAAAGTTACATTTGCGAGTGACTTTACGAACCTCTAGAGTAAACACAAAACTGATTCTTTGTCAGTTATTTGATTACTAACGTAAGGTTACACAAAATATCAATTCAACTCTGTTAGCTAAATAATTTCTTGGAATTTGAAAACCATGCTTTAAATTAAGCGAATCAAGACAAATTTTGGTCCTCAAGACCCCTCTCTCTGAGAAATTAAGTTTGAAGCTCACCAAGGGGAATCAATTCAGTAATTTTTCGCTGAAACAAAGGCGTTAAAAATTTCGAAAGGATATTCCAAGCCTCTGACGCAAGGAACTTCAAAGTGCTTTCCGTATTCCCAAAAGTATGTTAGAAAAATACTGCCACAGGGTGTATTGAAAGGAATTGGTAGAGGAAGATCAACATCACGTGGCAGCTCCATCAAACCGGTAATTAATGGAATTTACTCATCTCTGATTTTTCAGGCAGGGCTTACCGCAGTGTTTCCACTCCTTGTGACTTGAGATCTTGTTTTCTTAGTATACTGTAGCTTTCGGGGATGTCGAGCCTTTCAGTTGCTATATTGAGAATTCAACTGCCAACTTTATTTCAACTTGACTTCAGTTCTCTGCAATTAATTCCAAATTGCAAAATTTATACTTCACTTTCAATTATTAGGCTCTTTACGAATACCCTGAGGTCCTAAATTGCACTAAGAGGTATCAAGTAAGTTATGTCTTGTTCATAAACGTTAAGATACACTTCTGCACCTTTTAATGAGAGGGCTGTGTGATTTGACGTTTCCATATTAAGAGGAAAGGAAGAATTCTCTGACTGTCAGAAACTTCTTTGATATATTTATCTTTTGGGGTTGAGATAAGTTTATCTTGCTCTACTAGAGTAAATGCGGGGTGATAAGGTAGATGTTGGAGCAAATATAAGGAAAAATATATTAAATTTGATTTAATACTTAGAAAAGTAAAGCTGCAAAAATATTTTCTCATTCCCGAATTTCAAATTTATTAATGGAATATTGCATTTCAACTCAACTTTCATCATTTAATATATTTCACTTCAAGGGGATAGCTGGATTTAAAAAAGATTGAAAATATTTGAAGTACGACAAACTGGAAGATAAATATTTTAGAAAGTGTAACGTAATAAAATGTTCAGGTTAAAAAAGGCAATTTGTAAGTGTAACATAGATGTTTGGTCATCAATATATATATTTTTCCCATGTAATTATAGGAAAGTAAAATGTTGCTTTTTTGGTTTAAAGAATGTTCTCTGCAGATATTAAACAGAAGTAAGTTGTTCTTAAAATATTTATTTTGGATTACACTATTAAATACAGTTTATTCCAAACTTGCTGTTACGATAAAAATTTACCGTTAGGTACCGTGAACGTCTTCTTGTAAGTATTGTACATGTTTAACAGAGATGAGATAAAAATAAATCTGATTGTAATATGTGTAAAAACTTATTAATTTAAAAATAAGCTTTTATTTACATAACATTAATTTTTGCTTAACTCAATAATTTTCTCATCCTCAAAAAAACTGCTGGATATTGAATTAATATGCACATCACAGCTAATGTATGTGTTAGCATGATTAATTTTGCTTCACAAAATTTATAGAAGTTTATTAATAGCATTCAATCACCTGAAGTAAATGTTAATTACAGCTGTTATTTCTAATTATTCTCAGTATTATGTAAAATATTTCAAAAATGTTGCTTAATCTTAGTTCTAAAATATTGATTTAACACACATATATATTATTCTAATATTATTTTTCTGCCTAAGGTATCAGCCATATAAATAGTAATCATTTCTTTAAATGCAGCGCTGTCAAAGAAAAACCTAATGGTTTTTTTTAACGTTGTGTATACAAATTATGTAGATAGTTCCCATTTCAATTAATATACTCATTAGTTAACATTAATTCAATACGAAGGGAAAAAATATAAAATTTTGTTTTTACGTTACAAACCAGAAAATATAGTTTTATGATCCTTAAAAACTGCTTTATTTCCATAAATATTCTTCTGGTGAGCTTAAAGGTTATTCAGACTATTCAAAATTTAATTTATTAATTTTCTTCAAATTCTGAATACATATTTTAAAAAACTAATTCTTCTTTGATATCAGTGTTAATTTTTTTTCCAACATGTTATGCTCCTTGCTAGAACTTTTTCTTACGAAGTGTTTAATTTTGAGTTCTACACGAGTATCATACTAATGGGCTTAGAATTACTGATCGAACATACTGTACCAAGCCTTTTTACTTCATACACAGAACAAAGTTCCTTAAAATAGCTATACAGCCCTTGAAAAAAATATCCTATATAAACAAACTAACCACTATTAGAAGAAAATGACATTAATACAATCATAATTTAATTGTATATGTCATGAAACGAAATTTATGAAGTTCCACAAATTTCTAAAAGTTATAATGAATAAAATGAAGTTTATTAACACCATCAAAATTTTTCCCGTCAAGTTTACTGCAAATTATATGTAACATAGTGCTTACGTAAACCGCTCTTCAATTGATCTCAGTTTTGAACTTTTCTTTTAAAATGAACCCTTGTAACTCAGTATTTTTTTTAATTTCAAGAAGAAAAATTAATGCAGACATATCTCAAACTCAAAATATAAAATCAAGTACTGAAAGGCATTAATGCTACTGTGTTGTCCTCTGTTCATCTTACTATCAATTAAGGTATCTGACAACTTGCGACAACTTTTTTTTTTAAATGGAGATATGGAAATTGTTTTGTGGTTTTTAGATTTATTTAGTACACTTTAAGAAAAAAAGACTAAAATTTTGAATAGAAAAATAAATTTTTACTACTAAAATGAGAACAAATGGGTAAAAGTTAGCAAAAAATTACATAAACGGGCCCGCTCTGTACAAACAGTAAATTAACAAATTCTCAATTTTTTTCAATTTTGATGTATTACTTTGTTATTCCTTTTTGAAGTGACCTTCAGTATAACAGATCTTTGATTTTTTACAAAAACTAGAGCACTTCATCTTAGTTGTTATATGAAATTGCTTAAAAAAAAAACCGTGATTATATTCACATAAAGAACTGTAAATTTTGTAATAAAACTTTGATAAATCTGGAGGTTAAAACACCTCTACTGTTATACAGAACATACACAAAAAATTTCAGCAAATTATTTTAAAAACTGCTTGAGGAATCACTATCGCCGTTTGAACTTTTTGAAAAAAAAAATAAATTTTAAAGTTTGGCATCTTATGTAAAGTTATGGCATCCGCTTTTACTAAAACACTTGTAGCTTTTGTTCTAGTGAATGGGAAATAAAAAAGTTGGTATGTTTATAAAAAGCTAATAAAATAGCCTATAAAATAGAATCCTAAAAGAAATTTGTCATTTTTTTTAAAAAAACCCACGATTTTAGGTTAGTCAGATACCTTAATTTGTAGTGTTCCATTGGAAATCAGAGACCAAATATATCACATTTTTTCCTGGGAAACATTAGGAATGCTGTAACTTCTCACCTTCAGTTACTCGATAAGAACTAGGAATTTATATTTGAACATATCTTTATCAAAACAAAGAATTACTTGACTAGGGTTAGACAATCTGATACAGGATGTTGCAAAGCAAAAAATTACGATATTTTTATTATAAATTATATCCATTGTTACCTTGATAATTACATAAATACTTAGTTTAGGTGTGTTTTCGGTTTTGCTATAACTTAAAACGTTTGAAAGTGATGGCAATGTCTGATATAAAGCTAAACGGATGCTATTCTCACATTTTAAAGACTTTTTATCTCAACTTTATACGGCATCCAATCCTTTAAACTACTTTAAAGATTTTTTTTGTTCCTGAATAACTCCAGTTGCATCTATACCTATGAAAAATCATGTGTCTTCGAATATTGTGTTCCGTACAGTTTTCAAAAAATTATACAATAGCTTTTGTTCCAGACCTTAAATCTAATCTCATATAGAATCAAACATCCTTAGAAATCTCAAATAAGTGTGTATGTCACCATTTGAATCCAGTCACGTATTTTAAGACATTGTTATTCATTAGCAGAGAGTTCAAACCTCATGATTTCTTTTAAAAATATATTAAATGAATACACAGTTGTATGAAGACTAATACTAATATCTAGAGAAAAATTTTATGATGTATCACTAAGGAAATGAAAGTTATGAAATGAACAACAGATTCAATAAATCTGCAATTCACCAATCGTATAACGTAGGATATATAAATGAATAATAACATAATACAAATGAAGATTGTGAAAAACATAACGATTCAATAGAAAAATAGACAGTTGTTTAAAGTGAGATAGTGCATTGTCATTTCATGTAGGATGATATCAGGTTACTGAAACAAAAGGGTTAAACTATTTTAATATTATTAGCACCTGTTTTTAAATAAAAACAAGCATTAATAAATAGTAAATTCATTATTATACTTCGTTATAATACTCTGCGCTATGTATAATATATGTGTGTGTAATCACTTAAATTTCTCTCGAGGAATTTGAAGGCCTTTAGCATTCCAAGATTACGTGATAATTAATTTGTATTTTACCAGCCTAAAGGGAACTCTAACCTCGAAAAACTAAAAAGTTAGCGTTTTAAAATCAGGAGGATTCAATTTTGCATTCCCAGCGTAAGCGGATCTATCATAAAAGTCTTTACCGGAAATCATGATTTTAAAAGCTACCGGTTGACTATGACCGTAAATAGACGACATATCTCGAGAGCAAAAAAAAGAGCGCTTTTGTATTTTGTTTACTTGTGCGCCTGATTGTTGTCCTTCTGCGTTTGTTAGTAAATGGGATTTTAAAATAGCAACGTATTTCCTCATCAATCTATTCAACGACTGCAAATATGAAATTTATTCCATTCCAAAATGTCATATTAAAAATTAAAAATGCCTTAAGTCGTCAAATTATTTTTCATCTCTCTCTCTCTCTCTTTATTATATATATATATATATATATATATATATACAGAGAGAGAGAGATGAAAAAGTATTAGTCTAGTATTTCTTCACTTTTATTTTATTATACTATATTTATATATATATATATACATATATATAATGCTATTTATACATATATATATTATGCTATATATATATATATATATATATATATATATATATATATATATATATATATATATATACACTGCTGGACAATTGCTAAGGACGGATCACAAATTGCTATGTAGTATAACATTAAGAGAGACATGAGGCCTATAGTAGGATAAAATATAGTTGCGACACTGTTCAGACATTAGAATAAAGAATATTTATTGTTCTGGAAAGTACAAAAGCTGTGAAACATCTGAAAGAAAAAAAAATGTTCATTTGATCTGCGTACGGAGAAATGGAACAATGCATCTAAAAGTCAGCAGGCACCTTAAAGAAAGGTATTAGTACGGGATATGTCCACCGTGGAGTGTGATGCAACATTCCACACGTCGTACCATACTTTGCACAACATTATCCAGCAGCTGTTGAGGCAATTTATCCCATTCCTCTGTGAGTGCACGGATGAGGGTGTTCTTGTTTGTCGGAGGATAGTTTCGACCAGCAACTTGCCTCCCCAAAGCATCCCACACATTTTCAATGGGTTTTAGATCTGGAGAACGCGTAGGCCATACTAGACGTTGAACACCCTCCCTGTCTAGACAATCCTGAACAGTGAGTGTTCGATGACATGTTGCGTTGTCGTCCATAAAAACAAATTTATCACCAACAGCACCACGGAAAAGACGAACATGAAGAAGTAGAACTTCATCAATTGTATCGTTGGCCCGTCATAGTTACATTCGCAACCACATGTAGGCGCGTGCGGCCATTGATCATGATGCAGGCCCACACCATGATACTGTATGTCGGATATCGATCCTTTTCCTGGATATTTTTTGGACGATAAGCAGTACCACTCTCGCACCAGATCAGTTGGCGTCTACAATCCGATGACAGACTGAACCTACTCTCATCTGAGGATAGTACGCATGCCCAGTCCTGTTCAGTCCAATTGTGATGCTCACGACACCATTGCAAACGGGCAGTACGGTGCTGTCTGGTCAATGGGACACACACAACAGGTCTGCGTGCGTATAGTCCTCCTCCCCTCAAACGTCTGGCAACAGTTTTTCGGGAGATCTGCTTTCCTGAGGCAGCAAGAAACTGATTTGCCACCTGCTGAGATGTGGTATGCCTGTTCCTTTTTGCTGATAGGACGATATATCTCTCTTCTGCAGGCGTCGTACTTCTAACACGACCTCCCCCGTGCCGTTTACTGCACATTCCAGTAGTTTTAAATGACTTCCACAGCCGTGAAACAACGCTGTGAGCGATGTCGAACTCCTGGCAACATGTGTTATTTTTCGCTCTTCTTCGATCTTTCCAATAATTCGGCCACGCATAAAATTATCTATGTGATGTTGGGAAGACATGCCAAAAATTTTAAGTTTGTCTATTAAATCTTTCCTGTAAAACTTTGACTTGAAACAACAACTGTCCACACGCGTCAAAACCTTTAAAGCTCTTATGAACGCTATCACGTGATAAACAGACGTGGAAAAAATTTGCATACTCATACTTCTTCTTACTAATATCCCGCACTTATTCTAATTTTCCACATTTTGCTTCCTTTCATTTTGTGGTTGTTATGGATGACAGTGTTATCCGTCCTTAGCAACTGTCCAGCAGTGTATTATGTTATTTATGTATATATATATATACATATATGTAATGCTATTTATATATATATACATATTATGCTATATATATATATATTATGATATATATATATATACATATATTTTATGCTATTTATATATATATATATATTATGTTATTTATGTATATACATATATATATATATATATATATATATATATATATATATACATATATATAAAGAGAGAGAGAGAGAGTTATACATATATGTATTTATTTCTAAATATATAATAAAAGTGAAGAAGTACTAGAACCTACAGTGCTAAAGAAGTAAGAAATTGGAATTCAGCAGACAAAACAAATGTTGATACAAAAAAAGTCTTTGGACTAAACTGGAGACCTATTACGATTTCTAAAGCTGTCGCTGAATTAGGCCAGCGATTTTGGGTTAGCAATGCTTTGCGGATCCAACCTTCCCCGTACAGCAGAAATTTTCGACATAATAGAAAAAAGAACAAGAAAAAAAGCCAAGTTGAAAAGTTAAGCCTAATACAACACGTGGATGATGAACTTAATAATATAGTAAAAAGTAGTTGAGAAAAGAGAACAATAATGAATCTTTCAAGGACAGGAATAAAAATTTTTTATAGAAAAAATTAGGAAAAATTTGTATAATTTTTTAATATGTAAGACTTTTTTGTAGTTCCTTTTTTGTATTTTTCTATAAATTCGATCCTCATGTTTAGCTTTTATATTTTATTACGTTATTTCTTGTTACGTTCATTATCTATTATTTCTTGTTTTTGGTACATTATACAAATTTCTTTCATATATATATATATATATATATATATATATATATAAATCACAATTTCACAATTAATTAAAAATTGATACATATATGTATACATATATTTATATATATATATATATATATATATATATATATATATGTGTGTGTGTGTGTGTGTGTGTGTGCATGATGTTTCAAGTCAACATTGAGAACTTTCTGTAAGAAAAAGAGTTTATTCTGTTAGCAATCTGAACATCTTTTCGTAAAGCAAAACAAACGCCAAGAGACCCGAAAAAATTAATTGGGCTGCATACTTATTTCCTGAAGTGTTAAACAACACTTTTTAGTTTATGCTTTCGATTCGAAAGTAAAGTGTGGGATCGTATATGGAAGGGCTTTAAAATTTAATGAGCTGGGATTGGAAATATTATGTTTAGAATATATTTTCTGAGAAATAATTAAGTGTTATAAGGGGTGTGACCCAATGTAATAAAGGGACACGCGGGGAAGGGGTTCTTAATTAAGTCCACTAGTTAATTAAACACGTTTATTAGACAAACAAACATTTACATACATAACTAGAGAACTAACAGTTACAATATAATTGAAAGGGGTCGGAGCGCGTGCTCGTACGTCCTTACAGTTCCGAAGCTTGGCCATTACTGAAGATTGTTCTAGCCGCTAGAGGGCGCGATAGTCTTTCTACTGTTCATATGAGAAGAGTTTAAACTACGGGGGGTTACAATCTCCCCCTATGGATCCGACGACGTCCCGGCGAGGAGACATAATTAGCTGTTGTAGTAGTAGCTCTTGTTGAGGGATGGATGGTTCTGTTGGAAACTGCTGTTGTAGCAGTCGACGGGCTTGGAACATGTTTATTTTGTGATGTGGATGTAACTTTTCGTGGTCGGCCTCTTTTCCGAAGTGGAGCTACCGGAGAAGTGTTTATATCTTTAACAGGTGTTAAAGCAGAAGTATGGTAAGTAGCAATCGGTTCAGATGGATTGGCAAGACTTGCGATAACATAAGAAGTCGGTGACTTTTGGGTGAGAATTAGATATGGACCGTCACGCTTTGGCATGAACTTGAAGTTTTCTTGTTCTTTGCACTACTGATGGGATGTAAAAGTAACCCAAACTTTATCTCCAGGAGAATAATAGCCTGGACGGCGATTTTTATCATATTGCTTTTTTCGTTGATCTTGCTTTGTTTCTATTCTTTCTCGTATGTCTTCAGTAATAGTTGCAAATCGTTTTAAATAAGGTGTTATTTCGGCAACAAAATTGTCATTGTGAACGATGCTTTTGAAATCTTGCACCACATCGTCTACAGTACGTAGCTCTCTCCCGAATAGTAGGTAAGCAGGAGTGTGACCTGCAGTATCACAGACAGTTGTATTCATGGCAAAACGTATGACTGGGAGTTTGGAATACCAACTAGAATGATCGTCTCCAACAAGTATTGCAAGTCGGGGTTTAAGGTCTCTGTTTTTTTCGCTCTACTGGATTAGATTGTGGTGAATAAACTGGTATGAAGTTTTGACTTATATTTAAAGTAAAGCAAATCTGTTGTAGAACAGCACTGACAAACTGCGTTCCATTGTCACTGATAATTCGTCTTGGTATGCCATGACGCATGAAAACTTCTTCTATCAGAGCTGTTGCACATTGACGAGCACTGGCTTGAGAAAGGGCAAATAATTCAACCCACTTCATGGCACAATCCTCGACAATGAATATCCATTGTTTACCTGTGTCAGTTTGAGGCAATGGCCCAAATAAATCAATAGCAATGACTTCAAATCTCTGTGAATAGACTGGAGTTCTAAGCAAACCGGCAGGTTTTTGGTTTGTAGCCTTAAAACGAGCACATTTTGGACATTTCTTAATATAATCGGATATGTACTTTCTCATGCCTGTCCAATAATATCGTCTGGCGATTTTCTGGAATGTTCCCTCTTCTCCATAATGTCCAGCCATCGGATCATTATGATGTCTTTCCAATATCAATTCACGTTCAGCAGTTGGAATGACTAACTGAGCTTCTGCAGAATCAGCATCAGGAACATAACGATACAAAACACCTTGATTCATCAAAAATCCACGTTCAGTCCAGTTTGCATATTCTTCAGTTTTTAGAGGGGATTCAAAACTGTCGATGATTTTCTTTAAATTATCATCTTTAAACTGCGCCTCACGCATGTCCTTACAACTTCGTGTAGGCATATCAGCTATCGCGTGATATTATTTTCGCAAAGGATTCTTCTTTCTTGAGTAACTGGGCGAGATAACATGTCTGCAACGACATTTGCTTTACCAGGAATATACTGTACTCTCAAGTTGAAAGACTGGATTTCAAGTGCCCATCTTGCAAGTCGTCTGGTTGGAGATTTGAGGTTTAGAAGCCATTTCAGAGGTTGGTGGTCGGATGCCACGGTTATTTCTGTTCCTTCAATATAACCACGGAATTTCTTCAGCCCATACCACAGCAAGGGCCTCCCTCTCTGTGGTGGAATAATTGCGTTCTGCTGGGGTTAGCAGTCGACTAGCGTATTCTATAGGATGTTCATCAGATCCTTCTCCTTGAAGTAAAACTGCTCCAAGGGCATAATTGCTAGCATCTGTTCGAATAATATATGGCTTAGTACCATCTGCTTGCTGTAACACAGGAGGTGTTGTAAGACTGTTTTTAAGGGTTTGAAATGCATTTTGTTGGTCAAATCCCCACTGCCACTTAACTTTCTTCTTGTAAGATAACTTAGTGGACGTGAAATCTTCGCAAAATCTTGAATATATCTTCGAAACCACGAACAAGTTTGCAGAAAAGATTGTAGTTCTTTGACGTTTTTAGGGTGGAATATCCAGTATAGACGCAACTTTTTTCTGGATCAACTTCTATTCCTTTTGTGTAATCCAAAATCCAAGATATTTAACTCGAGAAGAGGCAAAATGGCATTTTTCTCTATTTGCTTTAAGTTTGAAATGTAAGAGTCTTTCAAAAATAGTTTTAAGATCAAACATGTGTTTTTCAAAAGTTTCTGACAAAACAATTATATCATCTAGATAAGGTAGTGCTAGAATGTCTTCCAGACCATTACAAAAACGGTTCATCAGTCTTTGAAACGTAGCAGGTGCGTTGCGCAAACCATATGGCATTCGTAAGAAACGGTAAGTGCCAAAAGGACATACAAATGCTGTCTTGTCTTGATCTTCAACATGCACTTTAACTTGATGGTATCCTGCTCGCAGATCAAGTGTAGACATGAAAGGAGTGAGTTTTGCTTGATGTAACAAGTCATCCATTCTAGGAAGAGGATAGGTATCTGCGATTGTAATTTCATTCAATTTCCTGTAATCAATACAGAGGCGAAATGTTCCATTTGGTTTTGGTATAAGTACCACTGGGGAAGCATACGGGGATTCACATTCTTCAATTATGCCTTCTGAGAGAAGTCTATCGATTTCTTGTTTTAATATTTCCTTCTTGGAAGGATTCATCCTATAAGGTGGCACTGCAACTGGAAGATGGTTTCTTGTATTTATACGATGTTCAATAAATGGTGTAGGCTCTCCCCTGGTTGAAAGCATTCTTCATACTTTTCCAATAGTGACTTTATTTCTTCCCGTTGTGGAATTGAAAGGTTAGTACTTTCATTTTTCCGAAGTTGACAAAGATGTGGTTCAGGGTCAACAGTGAGCAGAGCATTGATATTAGAGGCGCTTTCACAAAATTATATTTTCTGTGAGACGTTTCAGTGAAGTACCATTGTTTTCTTTGGAGATCTAAGACGATCCCTGCAGCTGTTAAAAGTCTATGCCTAGAAGGGTTCTGTTACCTCTAGCATTTTTCAAAGTTAATAGTTCCGTGGGAATGGACTTTTCCTTGACTACTAATGTCTACAGAAGTTGTCAGTATTTCTGTGGTTTGAGTACGACCGTCAGCAAGAGTCATCTGCATTGTTTTCTTTCAAAATTCAATCCTTTTTGTTTAAGTAAATGGTATAATTTTTCACCAGCCACTGAATGTGTAGCACCAGTATCAGCACAAAACTGCTGCTTCTGTATTACAAATGGAAATTTGATTATACTAATGGGATTACTTTCACTAGAAAACTATAAAAGTTTGATTGATTCAGACTTGATGACAAGGCATCATCTTTTGTCGAACTGGGTTGCAAGTGTGGCATCTTGATCGAATGATTCCAGCAGCACCACATCCATAGCAAGATACAGGAGTTCTGTCTTCTTTGTATCAACGATTTTCTTTTCAGGTATTCTGTCTTTGGAAATGGGATTCCGCCTACTGTTACTGGGAATCCCGGTTTCCCGCCTACTTTGACTGGGGAAACCAGACAGAGAATGTTCATACGACAACTTAGGATTTTGTGTGTAGTTACTTCTCCAGGGACTGGAATTCATTTCTTTTGTTTCCTGCTAAAGTTTTTATTGTTTTTATTTCTCATGTTTTTAACTTCTTCATACGAATCTAGCTTATCCACTAGTTGTAGAGGATTGTTCCAATAACACCACTGGTCCAAAAAGTGATCTTTGTAATCTTGAGGGGTTTTCTTTTTTATTTGGTCCGCCACAATCAAATCTTTCAATTCTTCAAGCGTCGTAACTTTTGATTCTTTCAGCCACCCATCAAAATATGTTTGCAAGTCAAAGTAGAAGTCACGCCAGGTTTTCACAGGATCTTTAGTGTGTCGGAAAACATCTGCCGAAATTTTTCTGCACTTAATTTAAAGCGTTTTAGAAGAATTTGTTTGACTTTATAGTAGTCTTGAGCATCGGCAAAAGATTCTTTAGTGATTAAATTTGAAACTTCAGTTGGTAAAAGACCAACAAGGTACACCACCCACTGTTGAATTGGTACTTTTAAAAATGTTAATTGCCTTTCGAAGAGGTCTAGAAAAATTGTTACATCATTTGTCTTTGGATCAAAAATCGGTAATAGCTTATGGAGTTCTAACTTTGGCATATTGGAGTCTGCAGTTGTAGAATTACATTGGAGTTTTTGCAATTCAAATTGTCTTTGGTTTTCTTTTTTTCTCTTTCAGCCCGCAATTCGAGCTCTTTTCTATCACAAATAATGCGATTTAAGCATTCACACGTAAATTCTGCATCATATCCTTCACTTTTAAGATTGCGTCTTTTATGTCAAGAATTTTAAAATTGTCTTGTATTGATATGTCTAGCGTTTCCGCCAATTCAAGGAGGTCCTGCCTGCGACCTTTTGCTAAATAGGCCATCGTGAAATGTCACTTCAAATTAATTACAAATTTATATTCTTTGAACTTTAAATGTAATTTAACAAAATGTTATTAATGAAATAATAATACAGTATTATATATATACCACATAAAAGTAATATCTCAATTTCTTACAATATGCAATTTGAAAAAAAAATTTTCATGAATCACGAAAATGAAAAAAAAAATAAAACTATTTTCGTTGTTTTCAAGCTCAATACACAATCAAAGTAAAATTACTATCAAACATTTAGCCAAAAATAAAAACTTATAAAAGCATGTTAAAAATCATCACTAATCTAAAACACAGTTGAAATACATCATACCACAAGTAAAAAGAATCATATACGTTCTCATAAATAAAAGTTCTACTTAGCCGAAACAAAATTTCCTATTAGTATTCAAAAAGAAAAGTTATTAGAACTCAGTTATAAATAACCTTGAACTGTCTATTTCTCCTTGTTTAAATTTATTCTCGCTTACGCAGCATAAAATATCTCATCAGTTTCATAAATGAATCATAGCTTAAAAATTAATACTAGCAAGAAGAGAAAACGGAGATATATATATTCTTTTTTTTTCTTTTAAACCACTAAATATATTATTTAACTGAGACAAATCTTTCAACATATAATGCACATTTTACACTTAAAATTATACACATAAATGAATATTTTTTTTTGAAAATAGCATATAACAATACAAAAAATTTTCCAGCTTACATGCTTTCAAACAAGAATTGTAATCATTCAGAGAAAATAATACACATAAATACATATATATTTGGTTTTGTGTTCTCACTTAAGCTTTTAAGTAAACAACGTTATACTTATTAGTTTAAACAATACAGGAAGTATATTTTAAATACACATTGAATATAATTTAACTGTATATTATGCTGTTTAGCAAATTACACAATTACATTTCTTGAAATAAGAAAAAAAAGATTTCTTAATTTAATTCGAACAGGGCGTTCTAAATTTAAATCAGTAAAGAATGTTCTCTATGTCAGAACAATGAAGTCAATTTTTAAGAAATTAAAACTTACACAATTCTTTAGGATGTTAAATCCAATTTGCATTTTGGCATGCAATGGTTAATTTAGTATTATAAAGTATAATACTTAAAAGAAAATTCAAAGTAAAAATTTTACTTGTTCTTCAGGTGAAGATAAATCCAACGATTTTTTGTTAAACGTGCTCATTCTACAGGTGAGAACGGAACAATAGCGGTTAACCTGAAAATTAATAGCGAGCAACAGCCAAGCCTCTTTAACTATAGAAACACGTTGGGCGTCAAATTATAAGGGGTGTGACCCAATGTAATAAAGGGACACGCGGGGAAGGGGTTCTTAATTAAGTCCACTAGTTAATTAAACACGTTTATTAGACAAAACAAACATTTACATACATAACTAGAGAACTAACAGTTACAATAGAATTGAAAGGGGTCGGAGCGCGTGCTTGTACGTCCTTACAATTCCGAAGCTTGGCCATTACTGAAGATTGTTCTAGCCGCTAGAGGGCGTGATAGTCTTTCTACTGTTCATATGAGAAGAGTTTAAACTACGGGGGTTACAGTGTTTAATTTAAGACTCGAAGATGTTATGGAAAATAAAAGTTAAATGGTAAATATGAGATACTGTTTTAGGTATGTTAATTATACTTACATATATATATATATATATATATATATATACCAAATTCATAATGAATTATACACAAATCCTATATATTTATTTAGAATTAATCATTTAAAAATCGATTCTGTCTTACACAAATGAGTCATTAGTTTAGTCATTTGCATCTGGTTAAACTTGAGCTGGAAACTGTCTATCCATCAACGAAACTTTAGATATCAATCACAAATGTTCATTGGAGTCATTCGATTTCATTACTGAAGCGCTAATCTATTTCTAACGTAAACGTTTCAGACATAAATTAGCTCTTTTCCTGAAAATTTAATTTAAGTTTGCATTAAGATGCCATCTCTTACACCTTTTTATCTAAAAAGTTTCTAATCGAAATCATGTACGTTAACGAGGAGTATTATAGAAATTATTTAACATTGATCTAAAGAAAATTCAATGGAATCTTTTAAAAATAATGAATGATCATTAAATACCTTTTCCCACAATGAATTCCTGAATTTTATGCTTTATCCCGAAAACGCATAAAAATAAACTTTTAAAATTCTAGAAACCAGAATTAATGTGCAGACTTAACGTGGGATCTTCTGAACTTTGCAGGAGATCGTATATTTGATTTGATATTTCAATATTTTACTTCGTGTAGTTGGCGGATTAATAAAAAATTCATTCACTCGAAGTATAAAGTAACAAATTCTTATCTCAGTGGGTGTTCAAATAATATTATTTCTTATGTATCCATATTTCTGGAGATGGGAATAAAATCAGTATTACTCGGTTAAGAATAACTTTCTTAGATTTTTCTGCAAAATAATCCAAATTGGAAACCGTCACTATTTTTATAACTAGAAACCCACACATAAAAATATTGATTTGTGTTGAATATTCTGAATACTACATCTTAAGAGGTCTCTGGGATGTTAAATTTCTCTAGATGTCTGAAAATATAAACGATTTTCAAACAGGTATAATTCTTTTAAATTTAAATTAAATAATTCGAATTTTTTACACATTATTTATAAGAGAATGGAGCTTCAAAAAAGTATAAATTGTTTAAAATATACTAATAATTTTAAAAATCATTAGCATATGAAAATTTTATAATAAATCGTAAGTATTTTTTTGTGTTGCGCACGCTATTTTCTAAAATAGTAGCCTCTGATGCATACAACTTTACAGAATTATAAAATGCATCATACTCTTTACACCCTACCTAATTTTATCATTATGTATATTTTGTATTTCAAAATATTTGTAAAATATTGTAATTTTTAAATATTTTTAAAAATGTATTTTTATTTATTAAAATATGTAGTTTATTATTTTATTTATATAAAAGTAGCTACAGTGTAATAAGAATACATTTATTGTCATAAATCAACTTATAGCTAGTAATTAAAGCTACTATTTTAGAAAATAGCATGCGCGTAGAAAAACTTAATAAATATTTCTTATTGAAAAGTTTCTTATTTTCATACGCTTATAATTTTTAAAATTATGATTATATTTTAAACATTTTTTACTTTTCTGAAGTCCCATTCCTTTATAAATAATGTGTAAAAGATTCGAATTATTTAATTTAAATTTAAAAGAACTATACCTGTTTGAAAATTGTTAGTATTTTCAGACCTCTAGAGAAATTTAACACCCCTGAGACCTCTTAAATCTATCAATACTCAATTGAAACAATCTAGTCAATGAAGAATTTCTTACTTTTTCTAAGGGGTTCTTAGGGGTGTAAATTTTGTCTCGAGGGGTGAAAATATAAACAATTTTCAAACAGGTACAATTCTTTTAAATTTAAACTAAATAAATCGAATCTTTTACTCGTTATTTACAAAGGATTATGGTCTCAAAAAGTATAAAAAGTTTGAAATATAATCATAATTTTAAAAGTTATAAGCATATGAAAGTAAGAAATAATTATTTTGTAATAATTATTAAGTAATTATTGCGTTGCGCTCGCTATTTTCTAAAATAGTACCCCTCTATGTATAAAACTTGACAGAATTATAAAATGAATCATACTTTTTAATCCCTACTAATTTAAGAATAATAAATTATTTGCATTTCAAAATATTTGAAAAATATTGAAATTTAAAAAAAAATGAAAATGTAAATTTTTATTTTTAAAAAAAATAGAATTTATCATTCTATTTATATAAAAATACTACAGTGTAATAAGGATACATTTAACTTTACAAATCAATTTATTGTAATTAAATCAACTATTTTACAAAATAGCGTGCACAACGCAAAAATTACTAAATATTTATTACAAAATTATTTCTTATTTTTAAAATTATGATTATATTTCAAACATTTTGTACCTTTTTGATACCATAATCATTTGTAAATAAAGGGTAAAATATCCGAATTATTTAATTTAAATGTAAAAGAATTATACTTGTGTTTGAAAATTGTTTATTTTTTCATCCCTGGAGACAAAACTAACACCCCTGAAATCCTTTTGTATAATGAACAAAAACAATTTAATGGAAAGAGTAGTTGTTTTTTAAAAAAAGAAACTAAGTTTTTCTCAAAATTTCTAGATGAAACATGTTGCTTTTTTACAAATAATTGATTTTTAGCAAATAAACTTTCCATCCAGTATCATTGAAAGAGTTTAAAACAGAAAGACTCAAAGGGGCTCATCCCTTGCAATTTTCTTTTTTCCATGCAATTTTGAATCGTGTAATCCTAATTACATATAATTACACTTTTATTTAATGTTTTCATTTTTCACAGAGCCATTAATTAATAGATATTATTTTTTGAAAAATGGAATTTTACAATAAATAACAGAGTCCATTAAGAAGACTCAGTACGATTCAATGCACAAAAATTCAAATAAATTTTTCTTATATATATCCTAAATTATTCTTTATATTATTTTCTATAATCTCCCAAAATTTGAAAGTTTTAAGTTAAAGAAATTCAGAGTAATTCAGTATTTCATCATAAAAACTTTAAAAAATAAAAACTCTAAACTGATTTTTCTCAGAAAAAAAAATATATCTTTTATCTTCATTTAAAACTCTAAGGCTTTTTTTCTATTGTGCCAAATATATCGAATTATTTTTTTTACCTATTGCTATTAGCTCCTGAAACAAAGTTAGTATGCATTTTTTAATTACAGCAGTACTTGTTTTTTTTAAAAAAAATGCTGAATTTAGAATTTAATCATCTTTTCGGAAATTTTCAACCGTTAATAAAATACTTTCTATTCATCCCTTCAAATTCAAAAATGCATCTTTTTAAACTTGTAGTAGAGGACAATTGATTTCAATACAGTTTTTTTCAAATATTAGTTCATTAATTAAATTAAAAAATGTATAAATAGTAACAAAAAAATTATTGTCCAATAGCATGTATGGAAAGAAAAATCGTTCGTTGTGTCCCTGTAGCGCAAAGGACAGCGCCTTGGACTTTCAAACTCAAGTCCATGGGTTTGAATTCAGCTGTGTTAGCCTAACTTCTGAGAATGTGATTTCTTTTTATGATCTTTTTATTAGAATAACTAAATTTAATTTATGAATGAAAGGTAAAAAATAGTCCAACACACCATATATAGAAAGGAGAACGGAAAATTGTAAGGAAAATCACTTTCTCTAATGTGTCACTTAATATTGTGTTTATGTCATATGTATATATATATTTATATCAATTGTGTAACTATTTAAGATATCCGACTCCGTTCGGAACCGTGATTTTGCAAAAACGTATAAATGGATATTTATGATATTTAGTGTCACTTAGAAAATGTGTCTTAAATTGTGTTTTAAGAATATTATTACAATAAAAAATTATTTAAGTACAATATTTTGACAAAAAATGAAAGTAGAATGACCAATTTTCAAAATATTCTCCTTTTGTGAAAAATGCTTCTGAAATATTTTGCTCGTATATAGCTCAGATCTCTGTACAAAGGTTCAACTAGAATTTTTGAAATACATAACTTAGAAGTGGGTTTATCCCTGTTTTACGACAACAGCAGAGAGAAATTTTAAGAAAAAATGCCGATAATTATTTCAAATGGTTGTAACTCTGAAAATAATGTGAATTTTTCAAAAATTATAGTGGAGCCTCTGTACAGAGGTCTGAGCTATACACAAGCAAAATATTATTATAATAGAAGCATTTTTCACAAAAAGAGAACATTTTGAAAAAGGTTATTCTAAGTTAATTTTTTCCGAAATATTGTATTTAAATAATTTTTTTTGCACTATGTCGTCCTTAAAACAGTTTTATACATGCATTCTAATCTTAGTGACACTAAATATCATGAAAATTATCCATTTATGCCCTTTTTTAAAATCACTGTTCCGAACGTAGTCGGATACCTTAATAAATGTTAACTGAAATAAAACTTCTGTCTCTCTTTCTCTCTCTTTATTGACTTTATTTTTTTATATTACTTATTAACTTATAAAACTTTTTTTATATTACTTTACCCCTTATCATTCGATAACTAGAATAAATTCGAAGCTGATATAGAATTTATGGAATCTTGAATAGCGTAGAATTTCTCCAGGTAACTGCGTACGTCAGTGAGTGAATAAAACCATGATCCATAAATGGACATTTCCTTTGCATTCTCGTACTGTGTGGCGTCGAGAATTCATCCCCCGTTGAGCAGTTGGCAGCGTCCCCGACAGGAAATCACAGTGGCCTTCGCCTTATAACTGCTTAAAGGACAGTCACGTGGCCCGTCACTTTCATTGGAACGTCAGAGAAACAGAGGAAAAGGTTATTTATAGCTTTCGAATGACACATCTCTGATCAGCTACGACTCAAACTTTGGAAGTCATTAACTCCGTTTTTTTCTGAAACAAAACTCTTTGTCTGGCTGCGGACCACCAGTAAGAAAAAAGAAAACAGGAAAACACTAAAAGGACAGAAAAACCTATATTTTAAAAATATTGGTATAATTTATTTTAAAGTTATTTCTTAAAACCCCTGTCACTAAGTTGAAATGAGTTATATTCAAGCGAGAACAATCAAAAGAATGATATATGTGAGCATTTTTAAACATATACCTCCGAAGCTCGGTAAAGTTCTCACACAGAATTTTGTTTTCTACAGTAAATTACTGATAATTAAGCTTGTACATATCGAACTTCCTTATATGAAAACAATCATTATACGATTGTTATTAATGTTCGAAATAAAAATGTCGAAAAATATCTTCCGCATATAAAAAAAATGATACGTATCGGTCTTCGAACATTTCGGTTTTTGATTCAAATTTTTTCTACCTGAATTCCCAATGAACTAATAATAAGCAAATGTAGTAGCATTCTTCAAAAAAAGTAACGGTCGAATGGAAAATGGAAAATCAAATATAAGTTTATAATAAATTTCTGTTTCTAATTATCGAAGAACATCATTCGATTTACATAATATTCTGCTTAAGCATTACAACCGATTTCAGTTAGTCCCTCTCAGTTAGTTTAAACCATCTTCATTGGTGTATTACAGTTATTTTTCATATATTTACGCCTTTTTCTATATTGTCTAGCCATCTGTTACGGGATCAGCGTCTTTTTTTTTTTTTGCCTTCTGGTTTCAAAAATCACCATACCAAAATAAATGGTCAAGCCATCTTTGTTGTGAAAACTTAATTACTTTAATTAAATTTTGTTCTCGATACTTCCTTTGGAACTCAAAATTGTAAAGTATTCTCCACACAGATTCCATTTTCCTTCACTGCTCCAAAAATTCTCAATATTTTTCGTTCAAATATCAATAAGTTTTCCTCATCCAGTTTTCTCATTCTCCACCACTCACCGTCATATAAAACTATGGGTCTTATAAGTGTTTATATATATATATATATATATATATATATATATATATATATATATATATATATATATATATATATATATATTAATACTTCATTTAAATTCCTGGTGCATAGTATAGCAGTACAGACAAAAACTACTCAATTAACTTGTATCATATGTATTGTATATGTGAATCTATTTTTAATACCTAAACTGTAATGATAAATAAAAACGGATTATTTAAGATAGTTGTGCGTAATATAATTCATACTACATTTGCTTATAGGGAGAAGTTCGTAAATTTGATTTTATATATATTACCGCACACTATCATAGATTGCACTCGTAAAAAAAAAAAGGCTGTGGTAAATAAGTTGTCAAGGTCACAAGCTCACGAACGGCGAGTCGTAAATTCGTGTTCTGATGACACTGAAGACCCTCCACCTAGAGGGGTTGATGAACGTTCAATTTGTGGAGGCTCAAAGTCCTCCCGTTGGCGTGTTGTGGGAATTCGGAGAGGTGGGAGCCCTTCAGGTGCCGTCCTGACCGAATCCCTTAACAGGGATTAAAAATAAAGAGATCCGTTTCAAGAAACCTCGTGTTGATTCACAGGGTAAATTAAACCCACAGGCATAAAATAAAAGAAAATTATTGAAATCAGAAGCACAATATCCACTTAAGCTATTGTCTTTTTACCCAAACATAGAAAAAATAATATTAAATTTCAGTTAACACTTGTTATGTATAATCAATAACAATATTCATAGTAACCAAATAACTATTTATTAAAAAAAAAACATTGAGAATTTCATAGATATGTACATTTAATATCACGAGTTACGAAAGACTAGGTTATTGGGAACCCAGCCTTCACTACTGGATTGTTATGTACATAACGTTAAACGATTTTGGATTTAAAATAAATAATAATGGAGATAGTTTATTATCTCATGCGTGTGGAACTGAATTTCCCTTCATTCATTTTAATATATTTACAAAGGTATATGTCTACATATCTAGTGTGTATATGCGTGCATGCGTATAATTTTATATAAGAGGTTTACACAGTTACTATCTTTAACTATCGTCTTTTTAAGAAGCAATAAAAATTGAAACCTAAACATTCAACAAAGATGCATTTTTACATTGCTAAATTAAAAGCTTATATTTTATATTTTTCTCATTTCAATTCTAATAAATATTCATCGAAACGATTGAAAACTTCTTTTATTTTAATCTTAATTCCGATTCCAAATGAATAAATAGATAATTAGCTTAATTCATTATGAATTAATAAGTAATTTAATTAGAAAAATTGAAGATTTCTGTGAGAGGCATTATTATATCTATAAGTTTAATCTAAATTCAAAACAATGGCACTAAAGAGAGTTCAATTAGTAAAACGGCTAACGTCTTTTGAAAAGGAGTTAAGTCATAGCAGAAATACTTGAAAAACAAATTACAGTCCTTGCGTGTAATTAAGTGTGCAAATGTATAATCTCATTAATTTAAATGCCTAACACTCTTTAGAGTCATAAATGGTAAATAAATCTGGATTGGTTAAATTTATGACAAAAAAAAAGAATTGGTTTTGAAAATGGGGGGAAGTTAATGAAGTGTACCAGAAGGTAACCCAATATTCATGATTAATTATTCCTTATCTTGTGTATTTTGTTTCACGTTTGAATAACAATATATTTCTAGACTTTTAGTTATTTTTGTTTGGCGATGTTTTAGGTACTTTTCAGACATTCCGAATCGAAACTCCTCCTACGCTCCCTAAGTATGATTTATTCATGATGCAAAGCCAGAGGAATTTGAAACGAAACTCTTGCATAAGTATTGTAAAATTCTCTGAAACTTATATTTGTATGAGAATTCTTGTAGAATTACGTATTTTTTAAGTATCATTTGGAAAATATGAGAAACAAAATTGTTTAATTTTAATTAATATTTTCATCCAGTATTATCAGGTTCGATTCAAAAACACATGTAAATTGCTTTTATTAAACTAACTTCCATCTAAGCCGAAGATCTTTAACAACTTTAATTCTACAAAATAAGAATTAATTCATTTTAAGATAACTTTGTCTTACACACATTTAAGGAAGTAAATACATTTTTTCAATTTCTACTATTAGTTCACTCTCCCCCTATATATATGTATACATATATTGTTCAAGTTTTCAATGGTTAGTAAAATATATATTTTTTATTCATCCACTCAAATTCAAATACAATTTCTTAAACTTTAGTGGATGACACTTGATGTTAATCCAGTTTTTTCAAATACTAATTCATTAATTAAATTAAATTAATGAACAAAAAAAACAAAGATAATAGTCCAACACCATATATAAAAAGATAATCGCTCGCTGTGTTCCTGTAGGGCAATGGATAGCGCGTTGGACTTTTAATCCAAAGGGCACGGTCCTAATTTCAGAGAATGTGGTTTCTTTTTACTTTACTCTTTTATAGAAATAATTAAAATTAATTAATGAATAAATAGTAGCAAACAAAATTAATAGTTCAACACCATATATAGAAAGGAAAAGGGAAAATTGCAAGGATATTCACATTCGATTTTGCCACTTAATATTGTGATTCTGTCATATGAATGTACATATTTATATTAATTATAGTTATTTTATAAAAAGTAATACAGATAAAGTTTTCTTTGTTGACTTAAGTAGGAATTGTTTAAAACAAAAATTTGTTTATATTACTTGTTTACTGTACGCTTTTTTATTTGTCGTTACGATTCTGTAACATGTAATGAATCAGTTGTTTCTAATGCCACCTGATCCGCAGCGCCAGATAGATGCTCACGAAATACATCGTGGCTAGAAGCTAGTTTTTCACGCCTGACATAAGTTGCAGCTTTGAGCACCATGCATGTGACAGTACAATTTGGCTCGGTTTCACCCCAATTCTGATGGTCATGTAATGAAGTAATAATACTTATCTGCAGCTCATAGTTGTTCTGATTGTGGCGAGGAAATCTTTGTTCAAAGCAAAAGACACGTAAGGTAATTTAAGGGCAAACATGAACCTATTTTAGTTAGTCATCAATAAACTGTCACAGCCTAATTTGAAAATAAAATTATTGTTTATTTTCTAAACAATTTGTTAGTGAAGCAATAGATTACAGTTCATATGCCAAGTCGGTGCAGTCAGTCTATATTCTATTCTCAACGCCACCGGCGTTCATAGTCTTTCTTTCCACTCCAACCTCCTTAGCGCTCTCCTCCAGTACGTTCCAACCAGGGCTCTCCTCTCATACTTTCTCGATAAAGGGCAGGGCGTTTTCCTTTTTCTCCATCCAGAGCCGGGCTCCTCTCTCTAGTCTGTTTTTTTCTCGTATCCTGAAAAAAAACATTTTAAACACTAGGGGTGGGTCCACAACACGCCCCTCGTCCCTTCTTATTGGCAGGTCACAAAAGTCTCTCTCGGCCTTCCTCGTCCTATTTGCGCATAACACACCAATACACACACGAGCCGTCTGGCCCAAAGCACCATAATTCCTTGTCCAACATCTGGACACACTTGTCCATCACGCCACCTGTTTCTATTATCCCCTTCTCTCAACACCAGAAAAGACGACATGATTCTTTTAAGACAGGCTTCGCCTATTGTCAATGGGGTGCCGGCTCTCCTTTATCATTATAGCGGCCAGACTGGATGTCGTCACTCCCCGAGTTCAGACAATAAACAATGACCCCATGGCCACGTGCACTGGTCATTTTACAGCTGGTGGATCTATAAAATTTGGGGACAATCGATGAGTGTGAGTTCACAACAATCGAAGACGTCGTACTTGCAATTTAGCAGCTGGTGAAGCTATAAAACTTATCGTTAATTGAAGGATGGGGATTAACAACAATCAACGACGTCACACTATATTGATATTCCACTCTCCAAACTTATGACATATTGTGGGAAAGGGAAGCCATTACTATACAATATACGAGGTGTGACACAAAAAATGAGATTTGTCCAATAAATCATTGTACTTATAGGATAAGTTCTGCGTGACAATATTATCTTCAAAGTAATTCCCTACAACATTCAAATACTTAAGCATTCGCTACTGCTATTGCTAATAAGAGTTCTGGAACGAGGGTTTTGGAAGTCCCTTTAGGAGATTTTCCGTTTTTGCTGAACCTCTACAATTGAGGTAAAATGGGTTCCTTTTCTGCAAGAGTTAACTGTATAAAATAAAAAAAGTCTTATGGGGTTAAATACGATGAATAAGGAGGATGTCCCATCATAGTAATGTTCTTGCTGGTCAGAAACTGCTTTACAGATAGGGTCATGTGAGAGGATGCATTGTCTAGTTGCACCAGGGATCCATCATTCCCCAATACTAGCCCATTTTTCCCCTACTTTTTCACAAATTTAGTACCTAAATGTATTAGTCTTGATTAACAATCTGACCACTGATGGGAGTGGGAACCCACTCATATCACGAGTTTTGGCTATTTTTTGGTCTGTATTCGCTGTCCTTGAGCGTCCAGCAAGTACATCAACTTCCGCACTGACCCTTCCCCCTGAAAACCTCTTATACCATTCAAACACATGTGCACCAGTCAAAGTTTCATCTCCATAAGCCTTGGTTAATATTTTAAATGAATTCGTGGCTGATTTCTTAAGTTTTACAAGAAACTTGATGTTGACTTGACATTTTTCCGGCTGAATTGCACGTGTTCACTTCATGATGCAGTACTCCCAACTGACGTGATCGATTAAGACAAAATTTATCACATGGATAGAGGAGGTGTGTGGAATGACGTCGCCAAAACAGTTTTTGCCAGATCTACTCCTTTTTCAAGCTACACGCTTAATCTTGGTGTTTGTCTGTCACACATTGTATACTGTGCAACAACTCACACATTTTTTTCTTTCAACTAACGAATGATGCCCAAAAACTAACTGCATAACTTCTTAGTTACCTTTATGTTATAGTGACAATATTTCAAATTACAATTTCGCGTTGTTCTTCTTTATTGTCCTTTTTTTAAGTTCAATTCCCAAAAGATTATCGTAAATTATTTCAAGGTAATTCTTCAAGGGAATAGCTGGGAATGAAGTAGTAGAAAACCAGTATAAGTATCTTGGGTTGTTTTCTTTTTGTTTGTTCAAGGAATGAAAAAAAAGTGTAATTTCTCCGCAACAAAATAGAAAAATTTTCAAAAAATTTTACTTTTGCAATTAAAATACATTTATCTGAAAAGGAGTTCAAAAATCTTCAATGAACGTCTGACGGAAATCAGGAAAATCAAACGCAATCATTGGTTAGGAAAATAATAGTAAAATTTGCGTTTCAAGGCTCAAAGATTTATTTCGAAAACGTAATTTCTTCACGCATTTCAAACTTTGCATTAATCATTAAATTTAAACAAAGAATGAATAAAAATACTTTTTATAATGTCCAGCAAAATCAAATAATATTTTAGATAATGATAGTCTTTAGAAAGAAGAGAGAAAAACATAGAGCCAAAGCTTGTGAATTTAGCGCAGCTTTTTTTTAGAATATTGATTACCATGCTATATGCTATTCATAATGTCCCATGATAGGAAAAAAAAACATCTAGACTTTCGAACTAATAAAGCGGGCTCCCCACTATAACTCTGTCAACATTTTTTGCTAATATAACTTTTTTTCAGATTTAAATAAGTATAGTTTCGCCGTTTCAAAATTCAAGTGCAAAAATTATTAAACTATGCTGCAAGCAAATATTATATTATATATATTATAGCTAAATATCTAATTCTTTCTTATTAATATAAAATACACACTAATCTCAATACATGTATTTAAATCATTTCGATAAAATTAAATCTATTTTCCAAGATGTACTTAAAATATTTTTACACAATTATGTATGTTAATTTTTTAGCAAATTAAACTTTGGATGTAATTATTTTAACCCTGGTTCAACAAAATTTTCACATTTCACTTCGACACTTTTTAAAATTCGATAGATATGTCCCATTTCACTTGTTACCGGAATATGGTATTATAAAGGAAAGCAGGCTTGAAGCTTCAATCGTGTCAAAGTATTATTATTCCCCGTTTCCTCCATTTGGTTTTGTCCTTGCATGTTCACTGGAAAACCCATTACAACACTATCAGACACAGCCATTAACACATGGCGATTTCTCTGTCTACTCGAGAATAAAGGTTTAATGCAATCTACTCGTTGAAAAGTGGGAACGCTTCAATTTCATTTCCAAGTTGAACCAATTTAGAGTTGGGTTGTGATAAATAAATTCATAAATCCAAAGGAAAATCTATTTTAAGCTAAAATAATCACACATAATATTAAAAAACATATATTTCATTATTATCTTAATATTTCAAAGTATGTATAAAATGCCATATAATGTAAATTTACAAAAATGCTCTAAAATTGAACTAACGCGCGAATAAGTTGCAATATGTCTAGTTTATAAAAAACTTACTTATTACACGATATAAACGTACCATCACTTAATTCAATTCCAACTATTAATTCACTCCTCCTTATATATATATATATATATATATATATATATATATATATATATATATATATATATATATATATATATATATATATGACTCTGATGCTTACAAATGTAATAGATACTTAGTTAAGCTTCTACACAGTAAATTTGGCAATAATAAAATACCTTTTTACAAAAGATGTGGTGACAAAAGATGTAAAACTTGTAAAAGGATCCATAAAGTGCAAAATTTACCTTCTGTAAGAAACATAACTGTATTTATTTATTGACATGTAATAAATGCCAATTTAAATATATTGGTCAGAGATCTAATAAAATTAATATTAGAATTAATCAACACAGGCCAGATACTAAATACTTCACTAGTATTAAAAATTGATATAAAATAGAAATACGACACTTTAGTAAACACGGTTTCGAACATGTTTCACTCAATATTAATAAAGTTTTTCCTGATATTAAAGAAAGATTATGGTACGAAAAAATTACTGTATTAAATATGTGATAATGCAGTTTATCCTTATGGACTAAATGTATTATACCAAGGAAAAAAATATTCTAAATGCAAGCAAGCAAAACTCTCAAGATTATTATTACAATAACGAGATTAATAAAATAACTAGAAAAAGAAAAATTAGAGGGGCTAGAACTAAAAGATTAAGTAGAGATAAAAATGTACTTACAGATAGTAAAATAGATATTTGTATAGCTTTGATATATATAGTCTAATTCTCTACACAAACAAGAGATAAACATCCATCAATCACATTCGAAAAACACATAGATAGTAGGAAAATCACACAATGAAGGACACGTGAGCAACCGAGATTAAAAATTATAAAATGGATGCTGCAGTATTATAAACATTGCTGACTTAGGACAGCTAATATATAAAAAAATTATACAAAATTGGAGTTGAGAGAGAGAGAACATGTTTTTTAGCCAACCAACCTTCCCCCTTTATGTAAATAATACTGAGCAAAAACGTATTGAAAGTAATGGATAGGAATATCTAAATCCATTACAAGATAGAGGTAACTTACCTAAAAATTGCACATAAAAATACAGAGATAGCGATAAATCTGAGTGCAATAAATAAATTATTGCCACACATTCTTGACCCTAATGCAGATTCAAAGTATGAGAATGGCTGAAATGTAGCACTTAACAAAACTATAAAAATAATAGAAATAAAAATTAAAAGGTGAGTTACAAATTATATATATCATAACTTTAGTGACACTAGATATATATGAATTAAATAATAATAAGTAATTTTAACTAATATTAGAATATGGAGGTAACTATAACTAGGAATTATGTAAATTTATAGTAATAAAATATTATTAATCTAATAATTTTTAATCCTTACTATTTCTAATAGTTTTATTCATATAACTACTAATAAAATTAATTGTTTATTTCTGATTTAAGCAATATTTAGTAAAATATTTATAGTTGTTTATAATTTCTGATATATATATATATATATATATATATATATACAGGGTGTTTCAGCTAAGATGTTACAAACTTCTAGGAGAGGTAGGGGACAACAAGACGACTCGAAGTATATAGGCAATGCTGGGTCGGAAATGCTTTCCTAAGGCTCCACGCACCGACAAAATTTAGGGTGCAAAACTTCAACTGGTGTTAAAAACGGGAAAAATTATCGAAATGCTTTGGGTTTTGGTCAAAATTATTGTTATTATTTATTATTTCATAAAAAAAATTCTGAACAATATTGCTGCTAAAGCATCGCTAGAGGGCGCTTTAGACTTTGGAACGCTAGGAAAAAAAATTTTCAATATTTTTTTAAGTTTTTTGATGGCTTTCATAAGTTGAAACTTTAACTTGAATTTTGATACCAGATTTGGTATCCTCCGGGGAAAATTGATGTAAAAAATCGAACATTGTTCAGGGCACTTAAAGCACAAACGGTGCTAAAAACGAGCAAAATGTTGGATTTCGGTGCGGTTTGCACGAAAAGCATTCCGTTACTGACTAATTTGTTCAAAATAAATTTTGACTTGGTAGCCATTAATCAAAGCCAGAGGGCGCTTTCAGACATTGCAACTTGGAAACTCATTTGGATAATTTTGTGGTTGGTTGTAAGCCGAATAATTACTAGCAATTTTTCCTCCTAAATGAGATTCGAGTTGGTCTGTGTTGCAAAAAAGTAATTTTATAGCAAAAAATTTTAGTAAAAGAGGGTAAAAAACACAAGTACCAAATTACAAGAAGTAAAACACACAAGGAAAGATTCAAAATAGGAGAAAAAAAGCTGTTTACTAACTGGTATGCATAATCATAAAAGAAAAAGTAAAGAAAAGAAGGAAAAACTGTTGTCAAAGGAGGTGTTCGAACTGACGCCCGTCGCATGTGATGCAGGCTTCACATCTTCGCTTCATGGAGCGTCGAACATTCGATAACATTTCTGAGTGTTTCGTATTTCCCCGGCTGCTGCACTGATGCGTGCTACAAGTTCCTCGGCGCTGTTTACGGGTGTTTCGTACACCAACGATTTCATTTGCCCCCAGAAGAAATAATCCAGACAGGGAAGGTCTGGCGATCGGAGAAATCAATGCACTGGACCTCCACGGCCAATCCATCGTTCACCACATACTGCATCCAAGTGATTCCGAACAGAAATACTGAAATGTGCGGGGGCTCCATCTTGCTGCAACCACATGGAAGTACGAGTCGCAGCGGTAACGTGTGCTCTGTCCAATAACTTTGGCAAAACTTGTTCCAAGAATATCAGGTAGCGTGGACCAGTCAGGTGACCAGGCAGAATGTAGGGTCCTATTAGATGATCCCCTAGAATGTCAGCCCATACGTTAACCAGGAAACGATCCTGTGCAGCCCGAGTACGTGTTACATGTGGGTTCGCTGCTGCCCACGAATGGCTGTTATGGGTGTTGAAAATACCCCCTCTCGAAAAAGACGCCTCATCAGTGAATAACACGGATGCTTCAAAAAAAGGGATTTGCAATTCGTTGCTGCAAGTACCACTGTGGAAAGGCCTGACGAGGTGCAAAGTCACATTCTTTTAGTGACTGGACGTACTGGTAGTGAAATGGATGCAGGGCACTATCATCGAGAATCCTCCAAACGCTACTGTATGAAATCCCAATTTCATTAGCGATACCTCGTGTACTTAAACTGGGAGTGGTCTCTACCATATCTAGTACAATTTCCTCGTTCAATTCGGTACGTGCTGCCTTCTAGAATGAACCGGCCCCACATAATTGCTGGTGTAGGCGAGCAAACATGGTATGAGCAGGAGTCCGCCTGACAGGATGCTTTTCGGCGTACAACCTCTGAGTGGCTCGACCGTTGCAATCTGTGGCCCCGTGCGCCAGAATCATATCTGCTTTCTCTGCGTTCGTGTACTCTGTCATCGAACAGCCAGTCTGTGTGCGATGGAAATAAAGCTTCCTTCCAGCGGACTCCTTCTTATCGTTCTGTCCCTCTGGCGGCTAATTCAACTCGCGACGGGGAATTTTGCATATTCTGCCTTTAACACTCTCTCGCTAAAATTTTCGCCGAGAACCCTGCTCGCTTTATTCACTGCCACGACACTTGCAATTCCTGGGCTACGTATCAGGCTTTCGATGGTATTACTGCTTCAGGAAGGCATTTCCGGACCACCTTTTTTATGTTATTCCGAGTCGTCTAGGTGTACTCGACCTCGTTGGTGGAAGAGTACACCTAGATGACTCGGAATTACATAGGAAAGGTCGATCGGAAATGCCTTTTTACTTGTCTGAAGCACCTCTGGTTTTAAATTTGGCAACAATGTCAAAATTTGTTTTGAACAAATTAGTCAGCAAGGGAATGCTTTTCGCGCAAACCACACCGAAATCCAACATTTTGCTCGTTTTTTAGCACCATTTGTGCTTTAAGTGTCCTGAACAATGTTCGATTTTTACATCAATTTTCCCCGGAGGATACCAAATCTGGTATCAAAATTCAAGTTAAAGTTTCAACTTATGAAAGCCATCAAAAAACTTAAAAAAATATTGAAAATTTTTTTTTCCTAGCGTTCCAAAGTCTAAAGCGTCCTCTAGCGATGTTTTAGCAGCAATATTGCTCAGAATTTTTTTTATGAAATAATAAATAATAACAATAATTTTGACCAAATCCCAAAGCGTTTCGACAGTTTTTCCCGTTTTTAAGACCAGTTGAAGTTTTGCACCCTAAATTTTGTCGGCGCGTGGAGCCTTAGGAAAGCATTTCCGACCCAGCATTGCCTATATACTTCGAGTCGTCTTGTTGTCCCCTACCTCTCCTAGAAGTTTGTAACATCTTAGCTGAAACACCCGGTATATATATATATATATATATATATATATATATATATATATATATATATATATATATATATATATATATATATATATATACATATATGTAATAATTCCCTCTAGCATTCTTTTAATTAACTCTTTTAATAATATTGAAATAATCTTTTAATTATTTGGTTCTACACTAACACCCTGATTTTAATCTTAATCGAGTACTCTTATTGCATCAGACATCCCAATCCCACCCATTCTACAGTGCGACGTTAATATTCATTCAATCAATCAATCAATCCCACCCATTCTATCCAATCAGAGCTGTTATTACGTCATAAGTACTTGTACTAAAAAAGCCGAAACCTTGTGTAATCTCGCTCTCTGCTCTCTTCCTTCTTGCCGTCATCATGTAAAACTGTACATAGCTGCTTTTTGTGTTTTTGTGTTGTGCGCTCCAAGATGTTGCTATTGTTTGTCTCCTGTCCACTTTGCTTAATATCGTCGCAAGTTTGTGTGTCTCGTCAACGTGGAAATATATATAAAATATGTCCTAAGCATTGATGCGTGCTTCAAAATAAAGATGTCTATTCACCAAAGATGTGTTTAATGAAAACCTATAAACACACTCCACAAAATATACCACTCGGCCAATATTTTACAGAAAGTCGGTAGGATATTTCTACGCGTGAAAGAAAAAGTTTGTCCAAATAATTAACCAAAATGACTGTAGATGTCTGCAGATGTGTTCATTCAAGTGTTTAGAAAGGGAAAATTCCCGTTTTCTTGCTTAGTCGAAAAGCTGAAATCTTCCTAACCTGCAATAGTATGTCTCAGAAATCAAAAGAAAGTGCTTCAATTGAAATTATTTTGAAAGAAATGATGCTGATATGCGGAAGAAGAAAAGTAAAAAAAAAAAAATACAAATCAATCATCATGCCTATGTTTTGGATATATAGTTTCAGAAAAGTGCAGCGCAAGCGATTTTTTCAACCCAGTGATACGTTTTTATTTCGTTATAATTATTTCTGTTAGCTCTAAATTGAGTGTTTATTTTCACATTGTGGTTTTTGAATGATTTAATTTAAAATGTCTTCGAAATGTGTTATTAATAATATGACTGATGATATAATTTACGAATAAATCTGTAAGTTTTAAAAAGTTATCCAATAATCCATTTTGATCCAAATTCTGATATTGATATAAATTTATGGTTTAAAGATTTTGAAGAATTTTATGTTTTGAGTTTTCCATATTAAATGGTTTGGTATGGGGTAGTGGTACAGTTGTAATTTTTATATCTATAAAAGCCGATGTCTCTGGAAACACCTCTCTCGCTCTTCGATCTTTTTCTCTGTAGTCATGTAGCGAATACAGCGCGTTCTGTGTGTGTCTTTGTCTGTGTTGTGTCGTCCATGTTTAGTTCTTGTATGTGTAATGCCGTCCCTACTGGATCTTCATGTGTTTCTGGAAGTGAATAAAAAGAAATTTCGATTTCCATGAGTTCCTCTTCGATACTATCGTATTAGACCATGCTCCACGTAACATAGAAAATCACACCACCGGCCACGCCCAACCATTGGTTCTCCATTATTAATCAACCACTCGCCACGTCTTACAATATATTTACCACTCAACGCAATTGTTCCAGAGGCACACACATTTCATATATATATATATATATATATATATATATATATATATATATATATCTTGTTCAAATTTTCAAGCGTTTTTTTTAATAAAATAACTTATATCCATCCATTCAAATTCAAATACATTTTTTTAACTTGTTATGAATGACACTTGATGTAAATACAACTTTTTCAAATATTAATTCATTAACTAAATTAAAAAATTAATAAATAATAACAAACTAAAATAAAGAATTCAACAGCATATATAGAACATAAAACCATTCATCGAGTCTCTGTAGTGCAATGGATAGCGAGCTGGCCTTCTAATCTAAGGGTCATAGGTTCGAATCCCACCTGAAATGGTCTAATAACCAAGATTGGGATTTTTTTATACTGCACTACTTTATTAGAATAATTAAATTTAATTAATGAATAAAAAAAGAAACAAACAAGACAAAAATAGTCCAACACCCTATATAGAAGGGAAAATGGAAAATTGCAAGAAAATCGCTTTCAATTTTGCCATTTAATATTGTGATTCTTTCATATGTATATACATATTTATAGTAATTGTAACTATTTAATAAAAAGTAATTGCAACAAAAATACAAGCGAAAAAGTAATACATAAAATTTTCTTTGTGTACCTATGTAGGAATTGACTTAATTTTTTTTTTTGTATTATTTGTTTTAAATGTTAAATTTGTTTCAAAAAAGTTTATAATGCGATCGTTTTTAAAGCATAAATTAAAAGATATTTACAGTTTTAATAACTTCGAATAGGAGTACACCATTCACACAAAATCAGTAAAATGGAAAAGTTATGCATTTATGAAATATTAAATATGGGATTTCAATTTAATCAAAGTAATCTTTTACGAAGTTTTCATTAAATATGTCAAAAAGTAATATACAAGGTTTTATTTCAATATTTATTCTGATAATGTCGTTTAGACTACCGCAATTTCTACTTTATATTAATGTGTACTATTTTTTTTTAACTTTACCATTATCCACCAAAATTCTTGCAGATAAACGAAAATTTTTATCTCCTTAACAGTGCTGCTACACATATAAAAAAGAAGTAGAGAAGCTATGTAGCATTATTTTGGAACTAAATATTATGAGTGTTTGTATCTTTGCGGAAAGTGACCTCATGTTATTTGAAATTTCATTAGTTACGAAAATTAACGTTGACAAATTGATAAAAATTTTGAAGTGTTATTTCGGAAACTGTTTATAAAAATAAAAAGCTCATAGAGCAAATTGCATTCACTGTTTGCTATTTATCAAAAATGTGTGTGTGTGAACTTACACAACTTTCAAATAAACAACTCAATTGTATACTAAAGACCATAATAATATTAGTTTCTACAGCATGAGTCGGCAATCTGTGGCATGTGGTACAATTATAAGTGATACTCTGCGCTACTCCAAAAATTTGTCAATTTTTAAGTGGATGGAAGTTAATAAATTGGTAATGAACATCTTTTGACAAACATCTTGATAATTATGGATCTTTACGGAATTATGAAAAAAATCTGAAAAATAACTTTAGAGATAAATTTACAGTTTTTTTCTAATTTACTGAATGTCATTGCTGGAGAGATTTGCTTGTTTGCAGAGAGAACATTGCTTGCCCTCTGCTTTCCGCTGTTGGTTCTACATACCTAAGTAAAAAAAAAATCATATGAAAAATATTTCAAGTCCACAAAGGAATGTTTTTCATATGAGGAATATTTGACAGGTGAAAACTCAGAATCGAGTCAAATTTAAAGTATCACATTGCACCCCTGATTTAGCGATATAGTAGAGCGGTACAAGCACTAGGTTAGCACTGAAATTTTTATTTAACCATAAAAAGGTGTGACGAATCTATACGGAACTTTATCACTAACCTTCTGAGTCGACCTTTTTAGGGAAATTTAATTCCAATCAACTCCAAAAAGCGGACAGGATTCCTTGTTATACAGATTAGATTAAGTATTTAAGTCAAACGAAATAGTAAAGTTTGAGCAGTAGGAGATAGAGATTGAAGCAGAAAGTTATCGTGGATTTAAATTGAAGATTTCTTGTTAGAGATATTTAATCTCAAGAACTGAGATTCCGAGTGGTAAATATTGATTTGTGTTTAAAGTCTCATTAAAGTTTTAGGAGTGAGATTAAAGTTAAATGTTCAATAAGAACATTATTAAATATAATTCTGGGATCTCTTATCGTGGTAATTTCTGCGTGATCGTTATTTAATGTTTAATTAATGAGATCATTAATTAAGTTAATTTAAAGGATATTATCTTTAAAACCTCATAATATTATTTAAATAAATTTGTTAATAAGTCTTTGATTCTATTTGGATAAGTTAACCAAATAAAGAAAGTTGTTTATAAAAATGGCTACTGGTTCTTACATGACTCCTATTTATTCTCGTTCTCAAAGTGAGGTCCTAGGAGACCTTCACAAAGGGAAATACTTATATTTTATATTTTAATTTTAATAAATATATTTAAAAATAATATGTGTACAATATTAGTTTTTTTATTTATGTTTTAGAAATTGTTATATTTTATGCTGTTTATTTTTTATGTTAAGAAATATCTTTAACTGATGCAAAGTTAATGTATAATAAAACTGTAAATATCTATGTTATATTGATTTCTATTCTTTAACTCAGCATGCATTATCACGGGAATCGAATTGTTTCAAAAAAATCTTACTGTGTGGCACGCTGAATCATATTGGTAGATTGGTTTGGCACGCCACAGCTAAAGGGTTGCCAACCCCTGTTCTACAGTAACATTTTTGCATGTGAATTAAATGTTACACCATAAACAAAATTATAATTCGTTACTACCAAGTGTGCAGCAAAAGGTATTGCATGATTTTACGGTGACTACGCATATGGCAAGCATCATTATAAAATTTCTTTGTACAGCACCTATATTTTATTATGATGAGATGCTTACATTAAATAGGAATAACATTAATCAAGAACATTAATCATGTGACGAAGAGATTTATCATCCTACTCTCCAAGGTTCCACACCAAGTCAATGGGAGAGGACTTTGAATCACTTAAGATCTCGCAATTTCGCAGGTTTTTAGTAGAGTCAAGATTTAAACACGCTAGTGCAAGGCAGAATTTGAGACAAAGGGTTTTGAATCGCAACATTTACATTGAATTAAAATTGAACTTCAAATTGCAATTGTTTTAAATATAAAAAATAAAACATTACAGATGATTTTTGGTTGCGAAAGTTTTTAAACGTACCAAAATAATCCACAACAATTTATAATTTGCTGTTACACAATAAAAATGTAGTTTTAAAATATTGGGGCTTTCATGTAAACTTTAAATCGCAAGAAATATTTGAAACACTTAAAAAATTATCTTTAGAAAACCAAATGTTATCAAAATGAAAACTCACTGAAAATACTGAGTAGCTTAACATAAAAACTCACAAACCATTTTTTTGAATGAATGGCTTGAAAAAAATTCCCAATTTCAATAATATAGTTGACAATTGTGCATTATTGTATTTTTTTTAAAAAAAATTACATTATT
Source organism: Trichonephila clavipes (assembly GCA_019973935.1). Classification (NCBI taxonomy): domain Eukaryota; kingdom Metazoa; phylum Arthropoda; class Arachnida; order Araneae; family Nephilidae; genus Trichonephila; species Trichonephila clavipes. The sequence goes on along the minus strand of BMAU01020730.1, from coordinate 237,683 downwards.
ATTTAAATTCCTCTCTTATCAAATTAGTTTTCTATTCTTCATTTTTAGCACTTTTTACTTCATTTAAAGATGATGGCTTCACTAAAATTCTTGAATATATTTTAATTTGTTAAATTTGTCTTGCATTTTTTAGGCTAACAGGATAATATTTACTCTTAAAATACCTGTTTTCCTTTTGAAAATTTTGTTAATCATACGGCATTACGAGGAACGGCAATGACTGCAAATAATTTAAGTATGATATTTTATTCGCTTTTTCCTTCAAAGTCATGAACGAGATAGAGTTATTACCTAACTAAATTAGCAATTTAGTACACTAATATAAACTAATTCAAAGTCTTATTTAAAAAAAAGTTAATTCTTATTTTAAAAATTAAAACCTATTTGTAAATTTGTATATATATATATAAAACTCTTAAATACTAATTTAATATCAAAATAAGGAATTAATTTAAGACTAAACATTCATACTAAAATCATTGCGATTAGTTTTGCATCAAATGAGCAACAGAGCAAAGTATTACAATTATCAATGATAATACCGAAGCTTTTTTTTTTTGAGAAAAAAAAAACACATTAACACTAAATGAGAGACAAACGAATTTTTAAGGAAGAAATTAGGAGGATTTTATTTTTTTTTCATTTTTATTTTAGAAATTAAAAAATAAATATATGTTTTTATTTTTTTAAAAAAATGACGTATCTTATAGCTCAAAGGTGCAAAATATTTTCACAAATAGCATTGAAAAACAACATTTTTCTCTCGAAAAACTCTTTTTAGAGTTGGATTTGAAAAATGTATTGAAAGCGCTGAAAGACATTTTTAATTTTCTTTTTTTTAAACTTGTAACTTTAATTTTTTATTTAAACCCTTATTTCCAACATTTGTCAGACATACTTTCTATTTTTGTGAGCAACAGTCCACATAAAAAAAATAAAATTTTAATTATGTACTATATACTGGAACAAAAATGTTCTTAACATCATTTTTTCCATGATAAATAATGAGCTAATAATAAAGTATTATACTTCTCGATGGTCTTGCCTATTTTATAAAGTAGTTTCTATAATAATACAAAAAACCACTGCCTCAAAAAATTTACATGAAAGGAAATTTGCATCAATTTCACATATTCAAGCTCAAAATTTCAGGACTTAATTCCTTAGAAAAGATTGATTATATGTGTATCGAATCATACATGTATAAGGTTTAGAAAAGAATTATGATCAACTATAAACCATACAAATTTAAAAGTAACTACAGGATATAAATTTCAGATATCATCATTAATTTATGTTTCAGATTTTACTCAGAAGGTATGCGCATTAAAACAATCACACTTTGAGAGAGAGTATTAATAAAAAGCTTTCTTTAAAATATTATTTTCTTTCCCATAATATAACAGTATCGTGATTTGCTTCGAAGCCAATGAAATAAGGTTCTTTTTCTTTGAGGGGGTCGTGAAGTTTTTGTACAAAAAACTAGATGAAGTATGGTGACCAAAACTAGAATTTCAAACTTAGATTATTTTTTTTTTTGCAACTCAGAAGTATTTGCTTGACACTCTTTCTACACTTATGACTTCATAGAAATACATATATTCCTTTAAATATTCAAATGTGATAATTCCCTTAAAATTATTTTTTAAAAAAATATATAAATATAATTACCTATTACCAGTAGTATTTTGCACGTTTTTTATAAAACTTTTCCATGGCTTTACAAACTTAGCATACAAACTTGTATCATTTTTCATAGGTTTTTTTCAGTGAAAAAAATCTCAATGCATGGACACCAAGAAAATCTTATTAAAACTTCATATTTCATGGTAATATTCCCTTCGACCATGTTTGATTCTATTAAAGAATGTGTGTAATTATAAACGTTGTACTATAAGGCAACACGAAAGCTATTGACCACGGAAATCGTGATTTCGAGCCACGGTCAAGTGACAAAGACGACACCTCTGAGCCGGTATCTCCCTCTCCAAACTACCACACCACGCCGAAGGAAGGACATTGAGTATCGACCCCCTCTACAAAGCAGAACTTCAGTGGCACCAGGACTCGAACCAACCACACTCTGGCCACGAGTCCATGACCATAATCACCAGGCTACCACGGACACTTTTAATAAAGAGAATAACATCTACTTATCGGGATATCTACCTGAAAACTCGCGGTAATCTAAGTCATTCAGTATAAACGAGAAATCAAATAAAATTCAAACAATTTAATCCTACTATTTTGGGCTCTTTTATCCAGATGAAAATTCTATTAGGGAAACATAAAACATAATTTAATGCGTCAAAGTAGTAAACAAGTAATATAAAAAAAGTCAATTCCTACTTAGGTCAACAAAGAAAATGTTATCTTAGTTACTTTTTATTAAATAATTCCAATTAATAAAAAATATTTATATATGTATGACAGAATCACAATATTAAGTGGCAAAATCGATAGCAATTCTCCATTTTCCTTTCTATATATGGTTTTAGACTATTATTTTTCTTTGTTACTATTTATGCATTATATAATTAAATTTAATTATTCCAATAAAACAGTAGAGTAAAAAAAACACAGTCTCAGAAATTAGGCCAGCCCAGGTGGGATTCAAACCCACGACCTTCGGATTAGAAGTCCAACGCTCTATCCATTGTACTACAGGGACACAACGAAAGATTTTCCTTTTATATATGGTTGGACTATTATATTTGTTACTGTTTATTCTTTAATAAAAGTTAATTAATGAATTAATATTTGAAAAACTGTTTTAACATCAAGTATCATGTACTACAAGTTTAAAAAAATGTATTTGAACTTGAAAATTTGAACGAGATGTATATATATATATAAGGAGAGTGTGAACTAATATTGTAGGAATTGAAAAATGAACAAAAAAAACCCGAATTAATTTTCACTGCCTTATTTTATTGCGTGACTTTTCTAAATATGAGTACAGCATTACTTTCTAGCACTATTGTTTAGTGAGTTTTTTTTGAAAATCGAAGCTAGAACATTGCGTTCGAACAAAATTCTCAATATGTTAATTGCCCAACTGAAATAGATCCTTGTTGCTTTCACTATGCAATTCTAATTCGTGTTGATATACCGGGACCCAACGTAAAGCATGTGAAGACACCTTTGAATGAGATTCATTAGACGAAAATTATGCCAATCTGTCAAAGACTGGCGTTAAATGAGGTACTTCAAACATGCACAAGATGTGTAAATCAGAATACAAGTTAGAGCTTAACACTGGTACTTGGAACAAAAGAAATGTCAGAAAAATTTTGAATCTTTCGATGCAGTTTGGGAATTCAAAATTGGAACAAAAATATACTAGGAAATTTGAAAATAGAAAATAAACTTTTCTTTTAAATACACAACAAAAATATTAGCTGTTGGGTAAGATTCCGTAGCATTTATAAAAAAGAAAATGGAGACTGGCAATGTATGTCGTTGCTTGAGAGAAAGTCGCATTGCTGAAAAAATGATGGAATGCTTCATAAATTAAAAAAAGCAAAGGATTACATATCAGACTGGTATTTTTAAAAGTTATACCACGTTTATTGGTTTTAAATTTAAAAAATGGAGCTAAATTTAATTTCTCTTCAAATTAGAAAAAGTTGATAGTAAAATATTGAAAAAAATGTAAGCAAACTTAATACATTTCGTATTAAGTTTGCATATATAAGCAAACTTAATACATTTCGCACACATTGGAATCTTTCCCAACTTGATGTTAATAAATTTACTTTCTAATTATTGACAGCTTTGGATCAATTTTGCTGTTTAAATAATTTCTATATTAAATTATAATATATGCAAGAATTTATACTATATTTATTTTTCATGTGTTTTATTGACTATTTTAATGACTTTAATCTTTCTTCTCAACATTTTAATTTTAGAAATTGTCATTTACTTAAAACGTTAAAGCGTTTTTTTTATTTGCAATCAATGCAGAATTTTTTCTGATTGTTTTATATATATGTTTTATAATTCTGTGTATGGAATAAGGATTAATAAAAGGATAAGTATGGAATAAGGATTTTTTTTTGCCAAAAATTAGATACAGCTATTTTAAGTGTTATTCATAATTATTGAGAGATAAAAAGTTGTAAAAAAATGTAATTATTACTAGTATTACTAACTATGTACTGAATTATGAGAAAAAACTTTTAAGAGTCTGAGAAAAAATTCCTTAGTTACATTTAAGCGTACTAAAGTAGCAACTTAAAAAAATTGAAATACTTAGAAAATTTTTATTTTTAAATCATTTTGTTTCAAAATGTCATTTTTCTTCTGAGAATTATTTTGTGTGCACTTAAGATGGTCTATGCAAACTTAACCATGCATTGTGTGTGTTATATTAAAAAAAATTAAACTTTTTAACAAAATGATATAAAAGGCTTTTTAAAATAGAATCGCATTTAATGTAGTAATATTTACAAATTGATATAGCCATCAAAATAAAAAAAGAACTATAACCAACTTTAACATAAACGTTACTAATATTTCAATATAATAAAAGAATGGTGAAAACACACTCCCAAACAGATTAGTATAAAAAATATCTTCTGTAAGTCCTTAATAAAATTAAATCTTGTATTTAAATATTCCTGAGTTATTTAACTTATATTTAGTAGGGTTGTGAAAGCTTACAAAGAAATAAATTTCTAGGTATCGGATAAATGTAGTGGCCGCGATAGCCGAGTGGTATAGGTATCGGACCGTGGCTTGCTTTGTCATGGGTTCGAGCCCAATACCACTAAAGACCCGCCGTGTAGGGCAGCGATGCACGTTAAATCTGTCGAGAGCTGAAACGTCCTCCCGTTGGTGTGGTGTGGTAGTTAGGAGAGGGAGGTGCCAGCTCAGGTGTCGTCCACGTCACTTGACCATGGTTCAAAATTACGTGGTCCGTCGCCAAAACCCCTCGTGTAGCTGAACAGTGCGACGTTAATATTCAATCAATCAATCGGATAAATGTATGCTGACTTATTTTTTATCATAAAATCTATGCATTATTACACAACACAAATGCAAAAATGTAATTCAAAATGAAAAATAAAATTCTTTGTGTTATAAGAAATATGATTATATATAAGATATCTTTTTATAATTATAAATCATTTAACACTGTTTTATAAAATATTTATAGCTGAAACTCCTTACTAACATTAGAATTATTGTCTAAATTTGAAGAATTTTTTTAGCAATTAAAAGGGTATCAGGGGTGTTAACTTTCTCCAAAGGGCTGAAAATATAAACAACTTTCAAACGGGTATAATTCTTTTAAATTTAAATTAAATAATTCGAATCTTTTACACATTATTTATAAAGGAATGTAGCTTCAGAAAAGTGTAAAATGTTTAAAATCTAATCATAATTTTAAAAAAAAATAAGCATATGAAAATAAGAAGCATTTCTGTAAGAAATATTAATTAAGTTTTACGTTGAGCATGCTATTTTCTAAAATGTTAGCTTTAATTAACAGCTATAAGTTGATTTTTATAAAGTTAAATGTATCCTTGTTACACTGTAGTACTTTTATATAAATAGAGTAATAAATTATATTTTTTTAAAAAAAATAAAAGAATTACATTTTCAAACTTTTTAAAAAGTTTTAATATTTTTAAAATATTTTGAATTACAAAAGATATATTATTCTTAAATGATGCAGGGCATAAAGAGTATGATACATTTATAATTCTATAAAGTTTCATACATCAGAGGCTACTATTTTAGAAAATAGCGTGCGCAACGCAAATATTACCTAATATTTATTACAAAATTATTTCTTATTTTCATATGCTTATAATTTTTAAAGTTATGATTATATTTCAAACATTTTTTACTTCTGTCAAGCTATAAGTTCTTATAAATAAGGTGTAAAATATTCGAATTATTTAATTTAAATTTAAAAGAACTATACTTGTTTGAAAATTGTTTATATTTTCACCCCTCGAGACAAAATTAAGACCCCTGAGACCCCTTTTAAAATCTTTAAGGCTTTACAGGTCTTATATTTTTAGAGTCTAGAATTAGTTTATCAATGAGATGTCTGTTCGATAGATAACTAATCATGTTTGAAGGAACAATAAGTTAGATTGTTTTCATATTTATCTAAATGTTTCACCCTCATGTGCTTAATTCAATTAATGTACTTAAGTTGTAAATCTTGTGAATATTCAATCTGCAGTTTTATCATATTCGTGACAGGCATCATAGCTTCCATCTTGATTTGGGTCATTTCTTTATTGATATATCCAATTTTAAAATACTACCTTAGAACCAACTTTGTGTAAAGGCTTTGGATATTTTAATATATTACAATTAATATAAGTAACTGAATATGTGTTCTCATTATAATATTTATAATCCTATTCCAAAACAGTAAATTTTAATATTTTTGAAACTATTGAAGTTATTTGTTATTAGAAAATATATTACCTACTATTTATTAAAGTGTTTTCTGAATATTTGAAGTTAGTAACGTTTAATAACAAATATTTCAATAATAATTTATTTTATCAGAATATTTTACTAATGTATTTATATTAGAAGTTATTCTAGTGTTACATTACATCTAATATTACATTGCATTTTATATTACACCTAAAATATTTATATTACATTACATTGCAATAAATAACACATATAAAGTTTCTTGTTCTTCTTCTAGTATAGAACTTCTTCAAGAAGTTCTTCAAGTATAAAATTCCTTTTTAAGTACTGTTTTATACTTTTATAGATAAAAAGCTTTGTTTTTATTTTATAAGTAATTTATCGTACTTTTTTTTCTTTTACAATAGGTTTAATACAAACAAAATGATTTTCAATCTCATATTAACCAACGCTGCAAGATATTATGTTTTAACTCCAACTAAAGTATGAGATAAAAAAATACTCCATTTTCAAAACCTAAAAATTTATTTTTTGGAAGAAAGGAAGAAAAATATATATCAGAAGCCATCGATGCGTGTATTCCCCCTGAAGGAAATGTATAGCAAAATAATTATTTCTAACTAATGTGCAATCCGTTTATACATAGCCTACTTTGAGAAGTACAATAATTCATTTTCCTAGAGAAAATGTCTAGATCCAATTTTTGAAAAAATAAAAACATGAGAGATTAGTTCACAGCCCAGTATCAAATACAATGTAATTCCAGAAACTCTTTCAGAGATTTAAGCAGTAATCTATAAAATTTATATTTATTAGAAAACTATTTTTAAATTAAGTAAATAAAACTTATTTTTCATCCAGAGAGTGCTCTATTTTTATTAGAATAAAATCCATCAGGATCTATTTCTATTTAAGCACCTCTAACAAGCTTCTATTAAACACTTCGAGCTGAAAGCTATTGGCAAACGATTATTAAGGTAGTTTATTTTCGTCTAGAGGTATTTGAAAGGAGAAAATTTGGGTATTTTAACGCTCTTAACGCCTTCTAATCGATACGAATTAAATTTTGTGCCAATAAATATCGCGCATTCAGTTCCTAGATTAGATGAAGTAAAACAATTCTTAGCATATTTTTGCAAGTACATGTAAAGAAAACAGCTCAAAATTTACTTATGATTTTTATATTATATTGTATGTATAAGACTTTTTGGTGGTATATAAGTTCCGTTAATGTAACATGGCATTAAAAAAAAGAAAGAATATTATAGCTAATAGATAAGGAAGCAATGAAAATATGCTAATACAAAATTCAAATGTTGCTTCTTTTTTTCCCTTAGTGCAATATAAGAAAAACATTTTGAACAAATATACGAAAACTTGTAACAGTAACTTTAAAATATCTTTAAAATAATGGAAAAATAATTTATATATAATGAAAAGTTAATGAAAAAACCTATATTATAAATATCGATTTAAAATTATATAATAGCATAATTCACACTGATTCTTTACAAATGAAATAAGAATCCCTCCTAAACAATTAACCTCTAATGTTTAGTTTTAAGGTTTAAAATGAAAAAAAAATTCCTTTTAATAACATTAAAATAATAAAATTTAATATTGGCTGTAATAGTACTATATTTATTATTCAATAAAATACAAACAACACTTATTTTAGATTATACTCAAAATAAACATTTGAACTCACATTGCAAACATGTCACATAACTATTCATTTTTATATGTTTGTCTTTATTCAAAAAGTTAAAGAAAATAAACATTTTAAAATCAAATTTAAATTACATATTAACTTACTTGCTTGCGAGAAGTCTTTTGTATTACACATGTTCCTTTTGAAACACAGCATCTTAATAATTTCCTTTTTATAGCTAATTCAATCTTAAAATAAAAATAATCACATATAGTATTTTTTATTACAGATATCAGCCGTGTTTAGCGATAACATAAACAAAATTTATTAGATTCGATGTTTTCAAAAAAATTAAAAGAACAAAACAAAATTAAACAAAGAGTGTTATTGAAAATACTTGAATGTCAAATAGTTTTCAAGAACTGGCTAAAAAGTCAAACATGTATAACTCGGCATGAATTTCAGGATTTATAAATATCTAAAACCAAATAAGGCAATATTTACTTGAAATAGTTTAATTATTACTTACAATAGAGAACGTTTCTTATGTTCCTTTATATGCTGCTATACCTTTTAATATAATACAAACTTAAAATAAATACTCAGGCATAAAGCATAAAAGTCCAAATTTAGTTGCTGACTTGTTACTTTCTTTAAATTTGCTAAATACCTTATGTTATACCCAACTACTGAAAAATTCTTCAGACAGATAAAGATGCAATGATAATTTTGCTCCATTACGTGATTTTAAATTGTTCTAAATCAATACACTATAGCATTTTACTTTTCTCAACCAATGTTTATAATTCATTGAAAAAAATATATTAAAACTTCTGGGAATTCAAGTATTTTCAGAATTCTCTCTGCATGCAAAAATAAATTTCTCTACCCAAACAATAAATAGTTCAACATTAGCTAATATGATCAGGATAAAAACTGTTTAAAAGAAATTGTTGAATAAAAAGGTCTTTTAATTTTAACTTGTATTATATAAATGCATTTAATTGGAGTAAAATACATGTACTATAATGCGGTATAAATATACTGCATTATAGTAAAAACATTAGAGTAACCAACAATGACTTTTACAAACATATTCCTTAGTAAAAAATAATACTGTAATTAAAAAATAATTCTGAAATTCCCTAATGTCAAAACGGGGAAAAATCACGTGATGGTGAAGAATTTCAATACTCTTTGAAATACTCATTTCTATCTACATTGATGCAGAAATAAATACTTTTCTTGCGAAAGAGATTTTTAATTAATATTTAAACAATCTAGAGTTTGAAGCAAAATGAGAATATGGTGTTCTAACGTACGAAAACAGTCGTACTAGAGATAAATATATTTAATCCTCTAGTGGACCATTTATTTCGCTTTTGAATTTCTCACAGATTTTTTATGTTTTATTAACAATTAAACAATAGCATTTAAAGAAATATATTTTATATTCCCAAATTTTATGTTTACATTTAAATTTTTAGGGTGGGAAGAATACTTCCCAAGCAATCATTTACCGTCATAAATAAAATTAAATTTAATGGTGATTATTTACCATGAAAAGATGAGAAATATGTCGCAATGCACAAGGGGAAATCACATTCAGCACACATGTAGCGGGTCCTCTTTTCTTGACCCTTTCTACTACATTTCCTACGTCGTCTATAGTTGAAAAGCATCTTTGGCATATGATTCCCACACTGGCCAATTGCACATTATTCGAAACTACACACTTATTTGCTTGGAAGCTAGCAGGACGTTCTTTCCTTTTTCTTGAGGAATACCTATCCATTAGCTTACGAGCTAATGCTATACGAAATGTTAGCTGGTCTGAATTTCTGTTTCTTTTGTTCACTTGCTACAGTACGAAACTATTTATGATGGCAAGGTCAACAAGAAAATGAAAGATTTGTATATGTGAATTAGTTTTCCTATCGTTATAACAGCGAGACCAATACATTATAATGGGTATTGCGTTTTCCGCAGGTGTATTTTGTAAGATCATGTAGAAAGGAAGTAATCTTCCTAAGGCCCAGGAAAGGGTTAAGTTTTATTTCACAGCTAAGATAATACTGTCTTTCATACATTGCCATCTATTTCGTATTACTCTCGTCTGTAACGGGCTCTGTTACCTGATCTTTCTCAGTTTCCGCGCCTTTTCTTCCTCCCTTTAAGGGGACTTGGTACCCTAAAAATCACAAACCTATCGTTTTTTATATTTTCATTTAATCTTATTCTTTGCATTATTATCTTTCGATTGATATATCACTTGTGCATGTCGGAAAGTTAGAAGTTGAATAAAACTTCATTTGAAAACAAATTAGGCAATTCAGCCACACCCCTTTTAGAAAAAAAAAGCTAAAAATGCGTTATGATAAAAAAATCTATTTTATAAATAGAAATAATAACTATAAAAAAATGTGTAGTATTAAAAGCAGAATATTTCGAGGCAATACAATAATGTAATTTTTTTCTTCCTTGTGAAATGTGTGCATGTAAAATTTTAAATTAAAGTATTTTATATTAATAATTTTATAATTTCAGTTCTTATTCCTGATATATTTTTCATACAAATGTAATACTTTAATATTATAAGAAGAAAAACAGCTAAAATTTCTGTCGTGACAGAAAATTTTTTTTTTTTAAAGTTTTTCTTGAGTTCTCTTATGCAATTAGTACTCTCTAAAAGTTGATCATTTATAAAAATGTGTGGGTTGAAAACATATGAAAATGCAATTATTTTAAAAAGAAAAACGTATAAGTAATATCTTAAAAAAGGTATTTTAAGTTAAATTAAGCTTATAATAATTATTTTTCAGAATTATAAACTTTAAAGTAGTTTTCTCAGTTTGTGTTTTTCGAAAACCTTAGTGCATTCAAAAATGCTACTCCTTCGACAATTATTTACCAATCACTTCAATTTTTTTCCTGTGCGTTAAAAATAAAGCATGTAATAAAATTAGGGATCCGTTTTGCTATAAACTGAATACTTCTTTTAAAAAAAATAAAATGTAAGACATGTTGGCTTTTTCGTTGATTTTTAGCCTGTATATCAACATTTTATTTTTTTTCTCGAAAACGAATGAAGTTATTCTAAAATCGATCCCTAAAGTTGTTAAGAACATCCATAAGAATATTATTAAAAATTTCAGGTCAAAAAATTAATTTTTACAAAAGGAGTAGGATTTTAAAATTTTCCCAATTTTCTTCAAAAAATTTAAATTTTTAAAATTGTGTGAATAATATATGAAAATTTTCATCTGGTAACATTTTCTTGAATAGAAACATTGTATAAAATGTTAAAATATAATTTTTAAATACGTAAATAAAGAAGTTTGCTCAAAAGAGTGCCAAGTCCCCTTAATCTGAACAGTCCTCATTGGCTTTTTCATTCCTGACAGAATCAACTAGTCTCTAATCCCTATAATGTTCACTACAATGTGTAGGTAAATTAATGGTTTAGAGTGAAAGTTAGAAATGGGAAGTATCAACACAGGTATCGTCCTCATCACTTGATTGCGGCTCAAAATTCTGAGATCCTTCGTCAAAAGTTCTCATGTTGCTTAGAAGAGGGCAACATTAATAAGTAATTAATTTTTCCAAAGAAGTTAAAATAAAATACACAAAGTTTACTTGTGGATTTATAAAAATGCTTTGTTGTAGCAAAAATATGCTTGAAGTTTTATCAGTTACTAAAAATTGATAGTGGTAGCTTAATTTAGCATCTGAAGGCAGATAAAATTATTTTAACAGTAAAAGAAACATATAGAAAGAGCCACAGTCTTGCATTGAAATTAGGACTGTTTGTATGGTAGTAGAAACTTTTAACTAAAAAACACTTTTTAACACTGTAATAGAATATTGCAACTAAAACTTTAACATTTTTATTTAAGCGTGTAAATTGAGTGCTTGTTTCTGATCAAAATTCTCAAATAAATTGTGCAGTATTAAACGGGCTTAAAATGTATCTCATGAGTAAAATTATAATTAAAATGCTGTTTTATTTATTTGTTGATTTAATTACTTCAAATACACATATGATATTACGTAACCACTTCTACTCTATTTAAAACACTGGTATCTAAATAAAATTGAATTGTATTTAATTTTTAGTGCATAAATCACATAGGAAGTTATCTGAAAACAATTTGCCTTCAAGTTGTAAGCAAAATATTCTTTAGTTATTACTAACAGTTTTATTTTTAGTCTACTAGCCAGTATGGTGCGCTTGTATTTTAATCGTTTAGTGAAAAATTAACGGAGTCTTAAAAACTATAGCTAATTTATATTCATTAACTCTTCCTTTGATAAAATTAAAAATTTCTATGAATTAAAAGAATAGCGCTACATATGTTGAAATTTTAAAACACAAAATGAATATATGAATTATTTATTTTCAGATTAATGGAAGAAAATACACAAGAAAAATAGATTTGCAGCATACATATCTTCTTAACTGCTGTTTTGATTCATCATGCTGTTCAAATTCTTTTTTCGAATCTTCAAGATGGATAAAGTGGAGAGAGAATAAACAAAATCAAACTCTGCTTTCGTTCATGCGTTTCTAAAATGCTTGTTATGTTCATTTCTTTTTATAATGATTCAGAAAAAGCTCGTGTTACAAAAAAGGAAACTTTCGTTGTCCATTTAATAATCAATTTCTTAGAATTTTTCAAAAAGTATTTTTCTGTATGTTTTATAGAAAATTAACCGCTCAGATAAGAAATATAAAGTTACTGAGTTGTTTACCAAACTTATGATGTATGATCATTATTTTCTTTGTTAATCTACAAAAAAATTCAATATTATATCAAGATAAAATTTTAAATTTTTGAAGATTTGATAAAAACATTTGCATTTATAGAAAGTAGAACGGAAAAAGATTTAAAAAAGATAATATTCCTCTTTAAAAATATTTTAATAATAAGAGATTATAAAGTTTTTTTTTATTTTTGAGAAGGTTTGATTCTCTCGAAGAATTTTTTGAACTTAATTGATTTACAGTTATATTCAAATGTTATGTATTAGTATCCCTAGAAAAATCTTTAATTTGAGCAGATTTTTTTTTTCTTATTTTGCTAGAAAATTTTCTCTCAGAGAGAAAGATTTTTAAATGATTAATGAATTCATTTGTCGTACTATAGTACACATCTTCGAAAATCAAATGATGTTTGCATTTAAATATTGAAACAACTATTTATTTCATATATTTTAAATCATGTTCTCGTACATTTAGTGTCATAAATTTAGTGAATGAATGGATGCACTTTATTAATCTTATTAAAACAATTGAATATTTAAACATATTTTTATGCATTAAAAAGTTTAAATTGTCCTATTCTAGACAAATTTAAAAGTATAAAAAACTATAAAAGATTTATTTTTATAGATATTTCATAGTACGGAATTTTTACAAATGATACATCTGATGACTATTGTAATAACTTAATTTAATTAGTAAACTAAAAATGTATTTAAAGCATCATACATAAAGCGACGTTTTCACAATTAAATTTTCCACTTGTATTTATGTCATTAGTATATATATATGTATAAATTATTTTAAATTACATAAATCTTCCATTTAATAGGGAGAATCTCTTTATTTATTACTATTTCATAGGAAAATTTTTCTACATTCAAAAGAATGTACATGTGTTGCATGTGTCACGAGACTTTTAATAATATTTCAGAGGTACAACTCAATTAATTATATTGAATTTGTTCTTACAACATTCAAAATAATCAAAGTAAAAAGGTTATTTAAAAATTAAAAAATAAGTTTAATCTTTGTTATAATATATTTTTCTAGTTCAATATTATCTAGCTAAGAGTCTTGATTCAAGATATTTGTGCATTTGTGTTGCACTTATGGATATCGTTTTAAGCAACGAGAATCAAGAAACTGATACTTGAACCATTTTAAGTTTAAACCCACACCAAAGCGCTAGTTATAACAGCTCGAATTTTTTATTTTAGGAATCATTTAGTCTCTTGAAAAACTAAGTGTCATCAATCTATGTAAGTACAGAGATATATCTAAAATTAACTGATTTTTTTCCAGATTACTTCATGCTTATTCAAATTCTACAAAGAGCTTAGCAAAGAGAGTTCAAGCTTGAAGTAGTCTCTTGAGAAAAAGTGATTGATAGCCATAACTGCAGTGAATGATTTAAAAAAGAACCGAGGCCATCATTGAACTCAGACTTCGAGTACCATTTGAAAATGTTCGAACACTTTTGACAGTTCTCTATATTTTATGGCCAACCAAACAGACAAGGTTATTTTCTCAGTCTTTGGAATTTTTGAAATAATGTTCGAATCAAACAATAGCGGCACTGGCAGACCCTTCAAATAAATCATAAACAAAAGCTTTCAACTTCTGTAGAGTAAGTGTATCTGTAATACACGTAAGAACGTTTGCGTAATGTGTAGAACGTGGAGCTGAAATATATATTTATAACTGACCATTGTCTTAAAAAGTTGTTATTCCTGATAGTTGTGTGCCTTCTAAAGAGAACGATTCATTGTTGGGCATCTTTTTGGTTTTCACGATTTTCGTTTATTTCTTTTACTGAAATCGACACTTACTCTTACCTTTAATAGGCTTTCAATCCGAAATATCTTCCCATAATAGCTACTTTTCAATCTGAAATATTTTCCCATTATAGCTACTTTTCAATTTATCGATCGTAAAAATATAAATTCCTGTTTCAATATGAAATATATGTACGTAATAATTCTTGATCGAACTATAAATCATAAAAATCTGATTTCCTCTTGTTAAATTTCCTACAATTCTAGACAAACATAAGTGATGAATTGCGACCTCAAATACTACATTCTATTTTTAGAATGGCATTTCAAATAATTTAAATGCGTCATTCATGTGAGACAATTTGTGAAGTAAAGTTTTAAGTCATTAGTTGTCCAAAAATCATTAAGTTTCGATTCTATTTTGCTCGCAAAGTAAACGTACTTAAAGCAATTTGCAAAATGAGGATTTTAAATTATGGATGAAAGAAGTAGTTGAAGGATAAAACAATAAGTATACCGAAACAATTTGCGTACAATAATTAAACTTAAATAAAATATATTTACATATATATACAGAAGGTCGTTCACACTTTATAGAAACGATTTTGTAATATATTTTCTCGCTTGTATTTTGAGATAAGACTTTGGAAACTTCAGAATAATCGTCTGCTAACGTTTTCTTTCGATTGGAATGTAAAATAAAAATATATTTTGAAAATGGCTCCTAAAATGTATAGATAGCTCGAAGGTTACGTTACTGCACTTTCCGAGGAGAAATATAAGTGTTAACAAATTATAAAGAAGTGTAAGAATCTCGATTATTGCATTTCAGAAAGAGGTATTTGCAATTCATTAAATTTGAAGAACGAAAACATGTAGCCGAAGGTAAAAATGAAAAAATGACCACGAAACCTCATTCTGACGGTTATCATTCCACGAAACCTCATAAGACGGTTCGAACGCAGGCAACTATCAAGAAAGTAAAATCTGTTATCCTAAAAAAAATCCACTGACACAAAGATTCATCGCATCGAAACTAAAAATGTCTAACGGCACTAAAAGTAAAATCATTCATAGAGATTTAAAGTTAAAAAAGATGTTTAAACTTAAAATTCATTTGCTTTTGCAAAAACATATTGTTGAAAGAGAAACTAAGTGTAGAAAATTATAGGAAAAACACCTAGCTGCTGACAAATGGAAATTTGTGGTACCACTCGATGAGGCATGGGTATATTTAAGTGGTTGTTATAAAAGAAGATCAGTTTTCTATTGCTCAAATGATAGGAATGACCGTACGAAATGGCTTCGTCAGTATACAGAAAAGTTCTCAAAGGGATTCATGATAAATGCAGGATTCTGTTATAACGGCAAATTAAAAATTTAAAAAAGCCTCAAATAAAGCCAAAATTAATTCACACACACACACTCTACTATCAGCAATATATTTTTAAACCAATTTTTGAAGAAGAATTTGCAGTCTTATATGGAAAGGACATTGATAAGGTTGACAAAAGGACATTGGAAGTTTGGAAAGGACATTGATAAGGTCATATGGATAAAACTCAAGTCACACGTCTAAGTCAACTGCCGCTTATTTAACAAAGAAAGAAACAGGTATAAAGTGTACCCAATTTGATGAAATACCTGTGAAATCTCCTGATACTTCTATAATGGACTTCTATGCTTTCGGTTTATTAAGGTATCCGACTACCCTAAAATCATGATTTTTTTTAAAAAAATTGACAATTTTTTTTATGATTTTATTTTATAAGCCATCTTATTAGCTCAAAAAAAATACCAAGGTGTTTTTAGTATCCTTTGATTAGAACAAAAACCACAGGTGTTTTAGTAAAAGCAGATGCAATAACTTTACATAAGATGTTAAACTTTAAAATGCGTTTTACTCGAAATGTGTTTTTTCCGAAAAACTCAAACGGGGACAGTGATTGCTCAAAAGGTTTTTAAAATAATTTACTGAAATTTTGTGAGTATGTTCTGTATAACAGCAGAAGTGTTTTAATATTCAGACTTATCAATCACTGTTTTATTACAAAATTTACAGTTCTTTTTGTGAATACAAACACTGTTTTTTAAAGAAATTTCATATAACAGCTAAGATAAACTGTTCTAGTTTTCGTAAAAATTAAAATATCTCTTTTCCTGAAGGTCACTTCAAAAAGGAATAGCAAAATAATACATCAAAATGGAAAAATTGTGAATTTGTTCATTTACTATTTGTACAGAACCGGCTCCGTTTATACAATATTTTGCCAATTTTTAGCCTTTTTTTCGCATTTTAGTAGTAATAATTTATTTTTCAATTCTTAATTTTAGTCTTTTTTTCTTAAAATGTACTAAATAAATCTAAAAACCACAAAAAGTCTCCATATATCCATTATTTTAAAAAAAAAGTTGTCGCAAGAAGGCGGATACCTTAAGGAGAGCCTTAAGAAAAGGGCATCTAAAAGCACTGAACGGACTTAGGAAAAAGTTCAAGGCCAATGGAGTATAATTGTCAAGACAGTTTTAAGAAAAAGTTTACTTTCATACAAAATTTGAGCAAGAGCTATAGTCAAGAATCATGGCTATCAGATAGAAGCAAATTGCCCCCAAAAATACGGCACTTATAGATAAAAAATAAATATTAAAATCGTTTCCATAAAGTGTGAACTACCTTCTGAGTATATATATTTCTTAAATAAAAATTTGAAAATTAATTGTAAACCTTTATACTTTTGATTCCATTGCAGACTTAGTACATGTTCTGGGAGCAGGTATCTCTTTATAGGGTGGCACTAAATAGACGGATACCAAATGCCATAATTTAATTTCGATGCCCAGTTTCCCTCCAGAGGGAGGCACATGACCTCAGATGAAATTGTACTAGGGATTTAATTTTGCTCAGTGCAGCTAAGCCGAACAGGCACTATAGCTATCTTTAGCATGCCGCATAATTATACTACAGGAATGCTTTCGATTTTTGCATCATAAAAGTCTACTGACTTGGATGGGGGTCAAACCCGTAAACTTTAATGTACAAGGCCGGCGTCTAACCAACTGCGCCACCCACCTGGTAGTAATGAACATCTAGTGTTTGTAAATAAATTTGCATAGTCAGATGAGCAGATAAAGTGATTTACTGAGATCCAGGAGGAAAAATGCATTCGTGTATGTATGTAACAAATTTTCAGTGGTTACACACTGACTCATTTTTTAAACTTAAATGTATAATTTCACGGGAAATAAATTTGCTAAAAGTTGTGAGTAATAGTTCTTTAAAAAACTTCTCTTTTGTATCCTATTGAAATAAAAATCTCTTGCATTGAAGTCATGCATAAACTTTAAGCCTTTCCGTTGAAGTTATTAATTTAAACTCTTTAGCCCTTTTGAAGCCCAGTTTGAACGCGGTGATTAGTGAAGCAGAACTATGTCAAAAGTGTAAAAACTGAAACTTTGGATGATAAACCTCATATTATTATGTCAATGACAGCGATTGATGGAACGTATTTTTCAGTTTCTGAAAAGCCTGGTTTAAAGCGCAACTATTTTCAGAAAGAAGAGACATATTTCTTCATCCATTTTTTGGCACCGATTTATTTCGACAATTTTATGATAGGAGTATTCTTTTAGTTTATAAACAATATTTGATTATCCAGGCTATTGTATATCAGCATACTTATAAAGAGTCAATTTAAAACTACACAGCACTCGTTACAAAGAAAAGTAATATATATAAAGAAAAATTTAGTCAATTCCTACTTAGGTCAACAAAGAAAAATTTTATTTTAGTTACTCACATTATTAAATAACTACAATTAATATAAATATGTATATTCATATGACAGAATCACAATATTAAGTGACAAAATAGAAAGTGATTTTCCTTGCAATTTTCCATTTTCCTTTCTATATAGGGTCTTGAACTATTATTTTTGTTTTTTAATATTAATTCATTAATTAAATTTAATTATTCCAATAAAATAGTATAGTAAAAAAGAAATCACAGGCTCAGAAATTAGGCCATCCCAGGTGGAATTCAAACTTACGACTTTTGCATTAGAAGTCTAGCGCGTAATCCATTGCGCTACAGGGTCACTACGAGCGATTTTTATTTTTATATAGGGTGTTGGACTATTATTTTTGTTTGTTACAATTTATTCGTTAAGTTTAACTAATGAATTAATGTTTGAAAAAATGTATTAACATCAAGTGGCATTCACTACAAGTTTTAAAAAATGTATTTTAATTTTAATGGACGAATATAAAGCATTTTATTAACGACTGAAAATTTGAAAAAGATATATATACAGTCAGGTCTCGTTTTATGCGGTAGATACGTTCTACCGAAAAACGCATATAAAAAAATCGCATTAAAAAAGACATTACTTGAATGGAAAAAGTAGAGATACGTTCCTTAGTTTTCTAAAATAGCATAAAACCAAAACAACTAGTTAAAATTAACTTAAAACCGCATAAAAAAGAATTGAAGAAATAGGCTGCATGATTAATTACTTCGAATGTCTGAAAGAAATTCATACAAAAGCTAAAGAAAAAAAAAAAAAACTTGTATTCAAATCTTAATTCATTCTATTTTATGGAAAAGTAATACACATAGTTTTACATTTTTAATCATTATAGCTATCTGATAATGGTTGCACCGTTTGCGAAGTGGTTCCAAATCACCTTCATCATCAGAAGAGACTCTCTCTGCAATATATATTTGCGGTAAAGGCCACGGATTTTCACAAACTTCATTCTCGTTCTGTGTAGCTCTTCCTTTTCTGACAATGTAATCAGTAATTAAACTTTGCGATGAGGATTCTTTTTATTTTTTTATATAGTTTACGATATCCAGACATGCAGTTCTGCAGCTCACGTTGTAATTTAGAGGCTCGTTCAGAATTGGGGTCATTAATAAGAAAATGATTTTCTTATTTACTGCAAAATTGAGGACCTTCTTGAATTAATTTTCCAGTGAGGGGAGTTGATTTTTCTTCCTCATCATTATCACCTTCTAGGCCTACGACGCCGTCTACAGTTAGATCTAAAGTTAAATCAATAATATCATTGTCACTTAATGCATCATCCACAAGCAATTCATCTATATCATCGTGGCTGAAGGTATTACAACCATCTCCTCCAATTTCATATGCCAAATTAATTATTTCATCTGATAGTGTCGATGTTTGAGTAGTTGTATTGTCTGTCACACATGCTGGTCAAATCTTTTTTCAACAGGCATTTAAAGTTCTAGGTCTTATTTGAGCGGAAGCAGATGCAACATGAATTAAACAATCAAAAATAGAAAATTGTGTTTCTACACATCTTTTACTGTTAAGGACTCATTTTCTTGTTTATTTAAGATGAATTTGTACGTTGTCTTAATATAATATTTTTTAAAAGTTGCAATTATGCCTTGATCTAATGGCTGAATAAGGCTTGTTGTATTGGGCGGAAGAAATACCAGTTGAACATTTTGATGTTCTAATTGTGGATGACTTGCTGCATTGACAACAATTAATAAAACTTTAAAATCGAGAGATTTTTCCTTCATATAGGCATCCACTTCTGGTACGAAACAATTATTAAACAATTCTGTAAAAAAAGCTGTTGTCATCCAGGTTTTCGGGTTAGCCATCCAATGCACGGGCAGTTGTTTTAAATATTTACCTTTAAGGGCGCGTGGTCTAAGAGATTTATTTATTAAGAGAGGTTTCAACATCCGATCTCCTGATGCATTGCTACAAAGTAATAAGGTGACTTGATCTTTACTTTTTTTATGTCCACTTGCAGTTTTTTTCATCCTTTGCGATGCAAGTATGGTTAGGCAATCTTTTCCATTAAAGTCCTGTTTCATCAGCGTTAAATACTTGATCGGCAGAATAGTCCCCATCTTCAATAATTTTCGCTAGCTTCTCTGAAAATATTTTTGCTGCTCCTTCATCTGCTGTCGCACTCTCTCCCCCCTGTTATTATAATATTATGAAGTGCATTTCTTTTTAAGAAGCCATCCTTTTACCCATCCTTTGCTAGCTGAAAATTTATTTCCAGCTTGGGAAGTGGAAGTTGATGGTTCGGACTGTTTCATTGACTTATAAAACTGAAGAGCTTTTTCTTGGACTAAATAACCACTTACAGGAATCCTTCTTTGAACTTGTTCCTCAATCCAAATTGCGATGGCTCTTTCCGTTCTTTCTAATAATACATCCCTTGTGTACGATGCAAATTTGGTGCTTAATTTTGTACCAGAAATGACCAATTTTCTTATTGCAGCTTCCTTCTTTTTAATTGCTCTGACAGTAGATTCGCCTAAATTAAGATGTTTTCCAATAGCCGTAGATCCTTCTCCTTTTCCTAAGCGATCTAAAATTGCAATTTTCGTTTCCAACGAAATTGACTGTCTTTGATGTTTATTTCTCCCTTGGGCCAAATAAAATCTTAGAAAAGAAATTTAAAAAAAATTACACTTACGATTTTCTGATGAAAAATAAAATTTTACGACACTCCCCTTAAGTCCAGAAATCAAAATTTGCTGCTTATTATATTGCAACATAAATTCGCCACTTATTAAAGTGAAACTTTTATAAAAATGTACGAGGCACCGCTAAGAGAAAATATAATATCGAAATAATGATATCGTATCGGTATACTACTGAAATAACGAATGCGAATCTAAGACTGTCGCAGCCGAGCCGCAGACGTAAGCACCAAAAAGATACGGAAATTCTCAGAATACTACGATCTACGTCTCAGTATAAAAAATAATAAAAATAACAAAAATCTAGAAATGTTTGGAATACAAACCGCACAACTTCAAAATCGCATAAAAACAATCCGCATAAAAAGAGACCTGACTGTATATATATATATATATATATATATATATATATAGGGAGATCGTGAAATATAATAGTAGGAATTGAATAAAAAAGTCAGTTTGACAAGTCATTATTTTACAATTTTGAAAAATTAAAGATATTTTAAGTAATTTTATAAAATACTCAAGTTTTTAATTTTTTAGTTATTTTCAATTATTTATGTTTCTTAGATTATAGGAAACAAATGTTAGTATGGAATTTAAAATCTGTGTCCTTGTTGAATTTTAGTAATTATTTTTATAGCTAGACCTGTGGGAAAACACGAATTTTTTTTTAAAAAATATTAAATTTAATATTTTAAAAGATAACTGGGGGACTCTGAGACCTAAATCCATACTAACTTTTATAGAATATAAACATGAAAGAGTATCTACAAGCAATCTCAAGACTCTATTTCTAGTAGAAAAAAAAGGTTTCGGGAATAGGAAACTCATCTTCAAAATTAAAATACATTTTAAGTTCGTAAAGACAAAACAAAAACTAATAATGCCTGTGAAGCTCTAATTTTCAATATATTACTTTCCACCTTATGTTACACATTAACATGTTACTTTAAATAAATAGGACTGATTTTTTTAAATTCAAAATATATGATTTTGCATAATGATAACATTTGTTATGATGACAGAATATTCATCTTAAACTTAACACAATATTTTCACAAAAAGATTTTTTTTGAAACACAAAACATTTGTATACAAATTGATAGGTTTTGATTGCAGGCCAGGTACCCAGGTTTGTTTATAATGTGTAATTTTCCTCAGTTCTAAATCGGGGCAGTTAGCAAGTTTGAGTTTTTATTACACAGCTTTAAAATACTCTACTGTAGAATACTGTAATGTTTACTATAATGTAAATTAGTTTGGTACACATAAAGGAAATATTCAGTTTTATCTTTAAGACTCTCTTATATTCGGAACACTTGTATTCTAAAGTTTCATTACAGTATCAGTTTAAGGGTGTTTTTCACTGGTCCAATTTAGAGACAGTTTTCGAAATCGTGATAGATCTTCATTTTAATTGAAATACTCTTCCTGTATCTTCTCAATTGTTATGTTTCCTGGAATCCAATTTCTTTTTTCTTTGGCCTTGTAGGTTATATAACTTTCTCACTTAGTATTTTATTTTATAATATATTTATATACTTTTATATGAATTATTTTATATATTAGCTGTCGTAAGTCACACACACACACACAGCAATGTTTATAATACTGAAGCATCCATTTTATAATTTTTAATCTAGTGTCCTTCATTGTATGATCTCTTTACTGTCTCTGTGTTTTCTTCGAATGTGATTTATGAATGTTTATCTCTTGTTTGTAGAGAATTAGACTATATATATATAATTATATATATTTAGTAGTATTTCATCTCTTCCAACTAATGTTTCCCATTGCAGTCTGAGAACGTTTTGATCGTGGTATATTCTCCACAGGAAAAAAAAATTAATGAAAACAAAATAAAAAGTTTCCAAGTCATATAAACTATGCGTAAAATTAAATATTGGTTTTAAAGTCACTATGAAAACTCAAAAAGATCAAAACTTAAGCAAACAGAAATATTTTTAGAAGTAAAAATTGAAGTTAATAAACATTTCTCACCGAAAGAATAGATTGTGATAAAAAATATTTTAATTAATTCCGCTTAAGAATGAAAAAATTGTTTCAAATGAAATCAAAACTAAAACCTTAACCCAGAAAGCTTCAAAAAATCTTAAAAACTAATTAGTTATCGAATCTGAAATTGGTGGGCATACTTCCTCATTAAATGGGCTACTAGAAAATGCAAAAAAAAATCAATATGTGTGTCATTTTTAGAGTATTGTGTAGTCTTAAAGATTCATTGTACTCATTAAATTTTGACATCTTGTTATAAGAAAATTATTTCTCGAACAAAAATTACTTCAAATTTTTTGTACATATGTTATTTGCTCAAATCCACAATAAATGCAATAATGGTGAGTACGGTATGATGATATAAGGGTGGCCCAAATGAAAAGTGGACATATGCAATTGCGTCAGAATGAGTGGAGCTGTACCAGAGCCACCTTACAGAGACTCGAAGAACGGTAGGAAGTGTTCACCGCGCACAATGTTCAACAGTGAAACCTGCAAGTGGTAGAGAATTATTTTAATCGAAAGTAAAGTCATGCCATATGAGGATACGTCCAGATCAGAAGAACACGTGGCAGTATGGTTTCTGATTGGATGAGGTGAGTTTAATGTGGATGTCTATCGACGAATAGTGGAAGTCTATGACGAATACTGTTTTGGTCGAATGTCTTGGAACAGTCGGAGAAAAAGTTTTCCAGGCGGGCACAAACGATATCGGATCTCAATGACAATGTTCACACATATGTCTTACTAGTAAATGTTACAATACTCCCGTACAGTCTGGATTTGTAACCCTGGGATTTATAGGCCTTTAGGTCACTGAAGATAGTATTACGTTTCTATTTGGACGATGAAATAAAGGAATCTGGGCAATGCTTCCTCAAGAATCAACTACGTTCTTTCTAATGTGAAGACATAGACATGCTGAATAAACGATAGGATCTTTGTTACAAACCCCAGAATGTTTTTGTTTTTCTTATTTCCAATAAAACCATTTGTTTTATTGAACTTGTCCATTTTTCATTTGTGCAACCCTTATACATAGCAATGATATTTGAATTATTTTTTTTAATTAAATGGTTGAAGTACAGTCTATGAAAAAATATCATTATTGTTAAGTACTGCCAAAACTATACTAAAATTATATTTAAAATTCACATCATTCTGTTACATAATATAATTATATTGACACTATATTCAATTCGTTATAACAGGATGAAGTGTCATAACAGCCAGTTGTAAGATCAGGAAATTCGTCTGCAGTGATGTTCAATTTTAATCGTGTGTTTGAGTTCAGATTCTAACGAACATTGTAGTACGTGATAGTAAAATTGTACATTAAGACGATTATAGCCTCCAGTTTCTTACGTGATAAGGATTGAAATAAGATTTTAGGCATTTTCTTCATTTTTTCTTAACGTGATTTGAAATTATTAAGTTCTTAGGTTATGTTAGTAGCAGATTATGCTGCTTTCAAGAGGAAATACTTTTAAAATAAGTTTTCCTAAGGGAAGATAAAGATTATTTATCAGTCGTGTTAACCAACTCAACGCAGTGTGTTTTTACTTCAATTTATATTTAACTACCGTAAAATCCGGCTTCCAACGTGTACCACCGTATAACACTTACATATACCTTCAAGCTGCAATTTTCAATTGGTAGGCATATTCGTCGTATAACGCACACCTCTTTTTTTTTACAAAGAAACCTGAACTGTACGTATGCAAAGCTAATATGTTTTGAAGTCATTTATATTCGAGGTATTATTCCAAGCATCAGAAAAAAAAATTGTATCCTACTAAAATTACAACTACAAAACAGCATACTTTATTAAACTACTTATTTCTGTCTTAAATAATCAGTTACCATACAATTATTACTATACATTTTAAGGAGAAAAGCTACGGAAATTTTTAGAATGTTTTTAAATTTTGCAGATTTGAATTTTTTTATTAATACCACACTCTAAATCTATGCGATTGCTACTGACAACAGACCTTACGATTTTGTACCTTAGTCAAATTACTACACCTGACCTGGTATCCCCTATCCAAAGAACCATACTATACCACCAACGGAATGGCTTTGAGAAACGACAGAATTAGTGTGTGTATCAGTCTTTCTACACTGCGGGTCTTCAGTGGCGCCATTTTTCGAATTGACGACTCGCTGACCAATAGCCCTTGACCATGATCACTTAGCTAGAGTATCCACAAATTTTAAGACCGACAATGAAGATTGGGAAGTCAGTTATTGATTTTAAATGTTTTGTTGCAAACGTTATTTTTTGTACAGTATTTTTTACTTATTTTATGCATTTGCATATATATATAGATTCATTTTTAATATCCACCAATGAGCATATATTGTGAATGCTAGAAGCTTAAAAATATAAAAACTGATTAAAGTTATTTTCAGTGCTACTTGGGTTTGGATACAAATTTTATAATTCATGATTACATGTTGCAATCTTATTTAAATACTATTTTATATTTTCTTCTCTGTAGTGAAATTCTAGTTATAATACCATCTAAAAAGAAATGCATTCACATATTTAACTACGTTGCTATGAATAGATGTGTGTGTGTGTGACATGTTACAATCTTATTTCTTCTCTTTTTTAATCTTTTGAATATTGCTGTTATCGTTATTATGTTCTTAGGAAATTAAATTGTACGTTTCTAGCTCAAATGCTAATTGAAAACTCGACTGAAAACGTGTGTAAATGAAACATAATATGAATTGTAATAGGATTTGAAGAAAAAACAACTTATTCTGTATCCAGTAAAACTTCGTGAAGTAGCCCGAGGATCTATTTCTTGGAAAGAATTTTGCAGATATTTTATCTCAGTTCCAGGTAATGAGGGATTTGCATATTTAAGAACTACAATCACTTTTCAAAGTACATTTGAGCTGCATAAATTATAATTCGAAGAGTTAATCTGCAAAAAATTACACATTTCCAAGATCCTAATCCCCATAAAAACTCTGTACGCATGAAAGTTTCATTAAAATTTCATATAAAAATATTGTTTAACTTAAAAATAAGTCTTAATAGTTCTTTTTTAATCTCGTAGAACTTACATTTTTGTCATTCACTGTAGGTAGCTAATAACAGCAATTATTTTTGGTTTCAAAAGTTTCCAAAGAAACAGTTCTTGTGATATTATGTTTCACATAATGTTAAAAAATCTATCTCTAAACATGTATGTGATTATTTTTGCTCGTTTTATGCATTTTGCAAGTGGGAATCAATTAATTTCATTCAATGGTTGAGGGATGAGTAGGCTCAGTACTTTTGTGTCTACATTTATTTAGCTAAACAAAACAAACACTTACAGGCACAAAACAAGTAGCACACACAAAGCAAGACATTAACACGCACAGTTTATACGACGTTCACAAAAGCAGCCTTTGTTCACTCCAGTGATATCTTCTATTAATATTCATGGTCAACCGAAAGCTATCAAAATCATATGATTTCCGTTAAAGGCTTATCTGATTGGTCTGAATACACGGGTGATGCAAGATTGAATCATGTCCATCTAGAAATCCTGTAGTTTTAGTTTTTGTGAGATAAGGTTAAGGTTGTTTCCCGTAAGGTGGGTGAACAAGAAATAAATTATCACGCGGGATTATTATTGGAGGTATTGGCTGTGATTGGAGTTCCTTAAAAGTTACATTGATTTTACCATTTAGAAAAGCGAAATGAAAAAATTTCCTTTTCCTACTTTGATTCACTTTTTCCTTTAACAATATACAACTCAATTTCAATTTTTACGGCATACTTTATGAGGAAAAAAAGAATTACTCTTAAGGATTCTGCTACTAAAGTAAATCAATCCTTTCAGTTAAAAATAATTATTACTAAATATATAACTCTACAGAAAAAAATGATGCTATTGATTAGCTCAGTAATGTTTTAAATTATTGAATGAAATCTCGTAATTTCGCAATTCCTAATTTAGTTAAATCATAATAAATAATAGTTAAAGTCCTTGAGGTTGGTTCCTCGATCTCCCTTCTTATTACTTAAGATGACTGAGAAAGATTCTCAAATATGCAGTAGTTAAAATCAGCTATAATTAAAAAAAATTAACTTTTAAATATTGAAAGTGAGTGAGTGAATATTAACGTCGCACTCTTCAGCTACACGAGGGCTTTTGGCGACGGACCACGTAATTTTGAACCATGGTTAAGCGACGAGGACACCTGCATAAAGCATGAATTATTTTTCAGAAAGGCATTGTTGACTTTTATGAGTCATCACTGAAGCAATTACAGACTAATATATAGTTTTAGACTATGCAATATTCGGTGCAATGTTCTTATCTGATCTAATAAACAATAGTAAAAACCTAAAGCTGCAAGTTTAATAGGAAAAAATTTCCTGGGTTATGTAACCACGTTTTTAAAACGTAATTCTACACAAATATGTGTACAGTGTTTCAGAAATAATATTCGAATAATATAATAAGCATCGAGATATTCGGAGTTCCACTTGTGAATTTTCATCATGTTTTATATCACATTTTGCATAAAAACATTCTCCAATAGCAAATTTAACCCCTTAAGTACCACCGGCGTATATATCCGTCTCGTTCAACCGGTATGTTATGTGCCCCGGCCTTGTATATCCATCCTTCCGAAATATATTTCTTTTCTTTGAGCTGTTATCAGTAAAACTAATCTAAAGACTTTCGAGTGCAATGAAATGACCCTGATAGTGTTTGCGAAGGATTTCCTTACTTCAGAGAAAAATTTGCATATTTGCGCCTCTTTCTTTTACCCACAATATACCACATACGAGCACCTATGTGAAAAAATGGTGCCACTGTTGAAAAATTTGCGTAACTTTTAATCGACAGTTAAGGGGTTAAGTAATAAATTGATTTGGCGTGCTTTTTTCTCATTCATAATGTAAACTGGGTTGATTTAAGGCAGGGTTGGGCAGTCTTTTCCAGGATACGAGCTACTTCTAACTTTTGCAAGGTGTTGCGATCCACCCTGTCTCTAATCTAGCTGGCACCGGCGTTCTACAACTATATTTATTTCAGTATGAACGTCTAGATATTAGTAAAGGCACAACCCCCCAAATGGCTTGCCGATCCACCAATCTATTACGATCGACTTAATGCCCACCCCTGATTTAAGGTATCCGACTACGTTCGGAACCATGATTTTGCAAAACCGTACAAACGGATATTTTTTTTTTTACATTTAGTGTCACTCAGATTAAAATCCTGATATGAAATTCTTTTAAGACTATTATTATAATAAAAAATTATTTAAGTGCAATATTTTGGCAAATACGAACATACAATAACAAAAATCTTCGTTTGTGGAAAATGTGTCTGTAATAATATTTCACCATATATATAGCTCACACCTCTGTGCCGAGCGAGCCTGAACTACGATTTTTGAAATATAAAGGGTGTTTTTTTTTAGAGGTATAAAACTTTAAATTGCAATAAAACAACGATGTATTATTCGATTGACATGAATTTTTTTTATTCGAAAGATAATCCTGTGGCATTACATTTTAAATATAATTTCTGGCATATGACTGCCAAGGCTGGCTCAGATGTAGTCCAATCTAGACGTCCAATTTTCGATGACTTTTTCCATCATTTGTGGCCGTATATCGGCAATAACACGGCGAATGTTGTCTTCCAAATGATCAAGCGTTTGTGGCTTATCCGCATAGACCAATGACTTTACATGGGCCCACAGAAAATAGTCTAGCAGTGTTAAATCACAAGATCTTGAGGCCAATTCACAGGTCCAAAACGTGACATTAGGCGGTCACCAAACGTGTCTTTCAATAAATCGATTGTGGCACGAGCTGTGTGACATGTTGCGCCGTCTTGTTGGAACCACAGCTCCTGGACATCATGATTGTTCAATTCAGGAATGAAAAAGTTAGTAATCATGGCTCTATACCGATCACCGTTGACTGTAACGTTGTGGCCTTCATCGTTTTTGAAGAAGGATTCCACCAGCCCATAAAGCGCACCAAACAATCAGTTTTTCTGGATGTAACGGTGTTTCGACATACACTTGTGGATTAGCTTCACTCCAAATGCGGCAGTTTTGTTTGTTGACGTAGCCATTCAACCAGAAGTGCACTTCATCGCTAAACAAAATTCGCTTATGAAAATCGACCATTATTTTCGAAATAAAATTGCACAATTTGAAAGCGTTGTTCAGGCCTGAGTCTATTCATGATGAATTGCCAAACCAAACTGAGAATAAATCTTTTGACAGCTGTTAAATCGGTCGCCACCTTGGAAAGTAATGCCTACTTAAACTTCTATACCTGAAAAAACACTCTGCACATGTGCTAACTTTTGTAGGTTTTGTTAACATAACAAAGAAAAAATCAAAAACTCACACAATTTACATTTTAAGAGTTTCACAGCACTGTACCAATTTTAAGAACAAATTTATTATTGTATGATATTATTCATATACACATTTGATTGTATAAACTGTGCAAACATACGCACATATTACACTTCTTAAGGAAACATCAGTTTTTGTTGGTCTATGAAACGACGATATTTAACGAGGAAAATAACAATAAAGTAATCCTTTAAATACACTGATTTTTTAACTGTATGTGAGTAATACTAAAAATTTCAAAAGATTAGTTACTGCCGTCTTTTAATATTTTAAGTACGTATATAATTGTTTTTCTAATACGATGAACAACTCACACTTCTGTATCTTAACATCATCATGATTGTTCAATTCAGGAATGAAAAAGTTAGTAATCATGGCTCTATACCGATCACCGTTGACTGTAACGTTGTGGCCTTCATCGTTTTTGAAGAAGGATTCCACCAGCCCATAAAACGCACCAAACACTCGGTTTTTCTGGATGTAACGGTGTTTCGACATACACTTGTGGATTAGCTTCACTCCAAATGCGGCAGTTTTGTTTGTTGATGTAGCCATTCAACCAGAAGTGCGCTTCATCGCTAAACAAAATTCACTTATGAAAATCGGGAACAACGGCAATCTCGTTTTGGGCCCATTCGACGAATCTACGCCTTGCTTGATGATCGTTTTGATGAATTGCCAAACCAAACTGAGAATAAGTCACTTGACAGCTGTTAAATCGGTCGTCATCTTGAACAGTAATGCCAACTTAAACTTCTATACCTGGAAAAAAAAACACTCTTTATAAGAAGTGGATTTATCCATTTTTTAATACATCGGAGTGGAGAAATTTTATCAAAAAAACACCGATAATATCTTCAATTGGTAGTAACTCTAAAAATAATGTGGATTTTTCAAAAATCCTAGTTCTGACTCTCTAGAGAAGTCTTAGCTATATATAATCATAATATTATCATTATAGAAGCATTTTTCGTAAAAGGAGAATATTTTGAAAAGGGGTATAACTCTAAATTCTCTCTCTCTCTCTCTCTCTCATTTTTTGCCAAAATATTGCATTTAATTTTTTTTATTATTGTAATAATTTTATAGGTGTATTAGACTCTAAGTGACACTAAATATTAAAAGTAATATTCGTTTGTACGCTTTTACAAAATCACGATTCCGAACGTAGTCGGAAAAATGAATGTAATGATGTAAAGTAATGAGATTTTATTTCATTACAACTTAATTTCATGCTATTTATATACTCTGTTGAACGAGTATACTCGCCACAGCTTAATTTGAGCGACGCATGTTGATACACATTTTCCGATGGTCTCAAAATAGTTAGCTGGTCAAAAATTTCTTCACATACCACATAAAGGATTAAATATTCTATAGCTACTAAACTTACATTTTCCGTAAATTGTGTATAGTAATTTGTACCTGTATTTATTTCAATTAAATCTCAAGACATGTAGTTACTCAGCTTGTAACATTAATTTCCATAAAAAAAGATAACTATAAAAAACAGTAAGCATGCCACATAAAAAAATATTCCTGAATAGATGTGACCTATAATGGTTTAAAAGGAAAGATACAGTGTGCACAATGCATTTTTCAAATTAAAATATTCATAAAATAATATGCTGAGTTAATTTTATATTGAATAAAATAAATCTATTTTCTAAGCAGTGCATATGATGATTATTTATGATATTTTATTTCTTAGTGTTCACATTTTAAGCATATTTCTCATTGAAAAAGTTGAAGTACCACACATCTGTGAAAGTAAGAAACATTCTTCATTAAGTAGATTTGTACATACACAATGTATTTTTAATCTATATTTATTGTTTTTTACTGTTTTCTCCTAACTTAGTTTGAAATGCATATTTAAGAATCATTTAGAAAAATAAAGGCGAAAATATAACACAAATCGAAATATTTAAAAATATCTAAAAGTCAAACTTATGTTGGATTACTTGTGGAAGATTTTAGCATGGGTGTAGTTTTTCAGATTGATAAAAGAAGTATGTGTAACATTTCAGTATGTCCTTTCATCTAATTAAAATGTGACGAAAGGAAAGTTCAGTTTTAACGTTCGCAAACGAATCATATTACATTCCATAGCTGTTTCTCAAGAGTCTTTTTTACACTGGTGACATCTAAAGAAATGTTTCACAGTGGCCAAACATTTCATCACAAGCCTACATCCAAACATTTCTTGTAAACACATACTTCCAATTAAAATGCTTTATTATACCATACCTTTCATGATTAGCATTTATATCGTTCATAAATATCACACTTTCAAAAAACAGTAGCAATTACTTTTATACAGTCCCTTGCAAAGAAAAAAAATGAAAAAGAAAACATTCCTATCTTGTTATTGAGTCCATCTTTAAAACGGTTCATTGTAAGACGATCAAATTAGATACAGTTGTTGATGATTAATGTTTCCATTTAGAAAATAGGGCCCATACACTAATTATCTTCGCATTTAGATGTACGTGTTGAAGTTTCAATAATTTCGAGAATCATATTGTCTAAAATATTTATAGTTTTCTGGAGAGGGAATCAAAGATAATCTAAAATTTTAAGAAAATGTAAAGAGTGTGTGCGTGCGTGTGTGCGTGCGTGCGTGCGTGTGTGCATGTGTGCATGTGCGTGCGTGTGTGTGTGTGTGTCGGTTTATGTGTGCGTATCAATGTGTTCCAGGGTGTGTGTCAGTGTGTTCCAGTGTTGTGGGTCGGTGTCAGTGTGTGTGTGGGTCGGTGTCAGTGTGTGTGTGTCAGTGTGTTCCAGTGTTGTGGGTCGGTATCAGTGTGTGTGTGTGATAGAGAGAGAGGAAAAATTTACAAAATACTTTTCCTACACACTTGATAAGGTATAACTTAAATAATAATGTGTGCTTTAAAGTTGAAATAATATTCCTCCCCCAAAGTCATTTCAAGTCCTGATATAAAATAAAGAGTTTACTTTTCAAATTGCTTCGTGAAGGAAAACAGCAAGTCAACATTTGTATCAGAAAATGTGTACAAACTTACAAAGGAGATATTAGGAAATCTGATTTGCAAGTGATGTCTGATTTATGTGCATACATGTCACATTTTTGATGAATTAACTTGCAAAAAAGTGAATCAATAGAAATTATGTTTGAATCATCAAACTCAAGAAGAAAACGATTTAAAAAAACTGCATTTGTTTTTAAATTAAAAAGGAAAATATTATATTCTTTTTCTTTAAATATACTTTATGACACACAGTTGTGTTTTTAAATGTATGATGTAACATACGAAAAAGACGATAATTACAAATATTTTGAAAAAGTTCTGCCAGAAATGCGAAAATGATAGGCAATACGTTTAATTTTCCTATAAAAATGATGCATTTATGATTATTATACAGTTTAGTGTTATTGTGTATGAAATTCAGAAAATATTTTCATCTCATTCATTTTTGAAAATAATATATACGAGAAAAAGATACATAAATCAATTATAAAGCTGTGATCATAGTTAAAAAATTTTTCATTTAAGAACATTAAGATATCAATTGTGTAAAAATTAGTTTTAATTGAATTTATATATATATGTATATTATATATGATTTATCATTACATATTCCTATTTATTAATTGCCCATATTAAGATAATTTCTGTTCACTTTTATCGAATTTATTAACTTAATTTTTAAAATTTATTCTTTTGTTTTATTTTTAAGAGCTTAGACTTGTTTAATGGCTTGAAATTTCCTTTACAATTCGTATGTATGGCTGTGTGTCTTAATGTTTTAAAATATGTTTTAAGCATTACATCTTGTAATGTCTTCTGAATTAAATATTTAGTTTCTTCGGATGAATGATCATAAAGATAGTACTTAGTTTTTTATTAATCACAGACAATCTACAAATACTTTTTTATTTTAATTAAAATAAGCTAGATATTAATTTGCGACTTCGTAATATATTTAAACATTTGATTTCCAAATATTTGAACTGATTCTAAATGTTAATAAACTCTATGAAATGTCTTATATCTTCTAAAAACTATAAAATACCATACACAAAATAGTATTTAATACGCTTTATGCTATATTACATTTTCTCAATATGTTCTTTGCTGTCTCATAACTTTATAGTAATAACATATATTTTACTTAGAATCCTATAACTTGAAATTCATCTAATGTGTTACATAATGATATAAAATAAATTTTAAACTATATCTTCGTCCACTCATAATTAAATGATAACTACATTCATTTAAAATTTAAACAGTTTTAATCGGTGCATCAAGTAATTGCTACTTATTTTTAGAACTTTGGATGTAAGAAAAATATTTAGCAGGATTTAATTCTGATTTCTAACTTTATTACCTTACTACCTTAGTACTAAACTTTGTGCTGTAGAAATAATTTAAAGTAAATTTTATAGAAATTATTTTAAAAAATTACAGCTACACTTAAAAGTACTCCCAGTTGATAACATCAGTCTATTAATTTCTATATTAAAAATGCATTAACCAATTCTGAATTAACTTTCCTCTCTCCACTGAAGTCTTGACATTTTGTAATATTCTACAAAGATATAAAATATCCGGCTATTAAAATACTTTCGGAAAGAAAAAGTAAATATTCAAAAAAAGAATGATGTATATTATAATACACGGGAAGAATACGGTCTTGCATAAAAAGTGAAACACCAAGTAGTTATCCGAATTGAATGAAACTGCATATGCACATAACTTAGGACAGAATATGCAAATTCCCTGTGTTTTATAGAGTGTAATTATAACTCAAAACTTCTTGAAATCTTTTCACAGATTTGTAAGAGAGAAATTATCTTGAATCTCAAATTTTTGAAGGAAGCATAAAGAAACAAGTTTACCTTAAAAATTCATTATTGTGAGCTTCAGGTTACAGGCACAAAAATTTGTAGGTTGACATAAATATTTTATTTCATTTGTTATCTATGTAGATTAATTTTTGTCTTATATAAAAGCTGAAATAAAATACTCTAAAGGCATTTTTGTCAGTAATGTTCTTTAATTTTACAAAAATATACGAGTGTTGGGGCAAAAGTCATGGCAGCTATTTTTTTCCCTTGAAAATACCAATCCGGTTGGAAAATGTGACATATACAGATGGAAGTACAAGGTGTTAACTACATGTGTGGACAATGTATAGCACTGAAATATTGTAATACACTAATTTATTACGGTAGTATACAGGGCAATATAGCCTTCACGGTGCAAATGAATGACAACACAGTACACATAAAGTTGACATGACAAACCTGGGCCTTAAGACCCTCAATGTAATCCATTGCTACTATCACCAAACGCTGCCAACGATGTGGAAGGCGCTGAATACCACCAGCCTCAGCATTTTCCAAGCCATGGGTGAATCAGCTCACCTGTTGGTGCACAGCAATAGTACATTATTTTTATGGATTACTTAATCTTAATTGTAGTTCAGAGATGACAGGTTTCCAGCGGAAAAATCATACAGAGTGCATTAGTTTAACGTTACAAACTTCCAGGACAGATAGAGTGCACTTAAACCAGAGGTGGCCAACCTGCATGGTGGAGCTGTAACAGTGGCACGTGAAGACTAAATTTAAAGTTTGAAAAGATGATGAAAAAAAAGATTTACAATTTTATTGAAATGCGGTTGTTTTAGACAAAGAAATGCCCCACAAAATTTATTTTAAATAAACCTAAATAAGTTATAAAGTAGAAATTTTTATCGTGTAGTAAATGCACCAGCATTGTTGTGCGAGTTGGCTTTCCAAAGCTTTTTTCACTTGTGAGATTTTAAAATTTGAGGGAGTGTATTTTAAAATATCTGAAAATAAAACACTGGACTGCCCAGTGAGTACTTGTTATTCTAGAATAAAGACAGGCTATATGTGATTCAGCTTTTCTTGCGATATTATAGGACACTTGATTTTGGAGGGGGGAAGTAACATATATTTCCCATTAATGTAGGAACTATACTGAAGTTAATAGTTCTCCGAGCTGTGATAGGCTTAAAAATTTAATCTTCATTTTTTGTAGGATTCTTTCAAGGCCAGGTTTGACGATTTTCAAGATGATAAAAAAACGCAGATCTTTTCACAAATCCTTTTTCAATTTCTCTGTAAAATGTTAATAGTTACCCTCCTGAAATCCAAATCGAAATCATTGTATACAGCATCATACTACACTAAAAAGAAAATATAAGGATAATTCTATTAAATTTTGGAAATAAGTATTAACAAGCATTTTTTTTTCAAATTTACACGATTTGGCTGTCGGATATTGTTGTACAGTTGTGTGAATCAACATAATTTTATGTACAAGTATTTTCTTTTATGAACATAAAACAAAATCAAAATATCGTTCAAAATTAACTTAACTGATTAACTTTGGTCTCATTTATTATATTGTTTTTATATTTCCATTATTTAGACTTGAAATAAAAAAGGCTCTATGCGTAAAAGTTACATAATAAGCTTATAAGTAACAGTTTTTCACCTTTTCATTTGCACAAAAATTTGGAAGTGGCACACTTGTGAGGTCCCCCCGACGGGAGCTTCCGTTCTACACCATCCACCTGTCTCTGTGGGGAGGAGCGAAGAACTATTAAAATCATTCAAACGAAAATCTGTTTATTAAGATCTTAGTTTAAACACAATACAACAACAAGAATAATTTAAGAAATATGATCAAGAACGAGAAGACGCAGTACGTATTACCAATCAAAAGCGCAACTAACCACTGAATCTAATTTTGTATACTAAATACTATCTCAATGGTAAAGGCTTTATACATAAAGTTTAACACTTAACAAGCTTACCACTATATCTTAGATAAACAGCTACGATCCTTATCACTTCTGTTTTGGCTTTAATCCGACTGTACTCCGTCCAATATACTCCTTCCACTTTTTGCTAATCTGCACAGGCACTGTTAGGCTAATTTCCAGGATTGCGATTCCACTTATAGAATATATCTCATATCACCTTGCGACTACCTTTCTACTTAGCAACCACACCTAGTGACTTCATTTAGCGACTCCACTTAGCGACCTCGTGAATGCTAAACTTCCCATATATATATATATATATATATGATTCCTAATTTACATATACACGTTCTTTTTCAGTTGGTTGGAAAGAATTGCCATTTTGGCCCCAAAGAACCCCAAAAGGACAGTTAATAGAAATCTCGATAAAAGCCCCGTCACACGCTTAATTATTTTTTATCTGAAAGTGGCACTCTTCTTCAAAAGGTTGGCCACTCCTGACTTAGACGATCGGAAATCACAAAGCAATGCATGTCCGGAAACGTTTTCTCCGCGCAGTATTGACGACACAAATCACAAGAATAACAGGACACGATTATGATGAGAAAACGTGTTTGTTATCCTTAGTGCAGCAAAAAACAAAGAAAAAGTACAATGAAGAGGCAACGATCGTCATCAAGGAAGGTGCTCGAAATTAAACATCTCCTGTGCATTGAAGATTGAACGTTAGCGAAAATACAGGACGTGTTCAGGAATTCCCCTGCAACTGCCGTGATGCGTGCAACAGGAGTTCCATTCACCAGTGACTTGGCTTAAGAAGTAATCAAGGTAAGTGAGGTCTGGTGATCGAGCGGGCCAATGCGCTGAACCTTTAATGCTTTAGTTTACGAAGCACCATTTATCGCGTACACCAGCCCAATACTTCTCAGCATTTTTGCTGTATTAAGAATAATAAGCACATTTTCCCTTATTCATACCCTGCCTTTCTTCTGTTTTATGATGTCATTTCCGCATCAGGAAAGCATTTCCAACCGTGTGTGATTTCCCATCGTCTGGGGGTACTTTATCTTCTCTGAACATTTGTAACCATTGTACTGATACACCCTGTATAACTCTCCCTGCCTTTGCTTTTAAAGCCATTTATTTCATTTCTAAAAGGCACCATTTTTATGTTAAATAAAATTAAAGGTATATATTTTCATACTTCACCAAACTGCAGATTACCAGAAAGTAAAGAATTACAGATTCATCAATAAATTGAATGCATTTGGAAATCAATCTACTAAAAAATGTTTTTAATTTACAAGATACGTCTTTTCAAATATCTGAATAAAACTTTACTTCGTTTCATTTTAACTAGAATAACTAATCTGTTAAAGTATGCTTCAAGTTCTTCCTAGACAAATTTTATTCAGTAAAATTAAATGAATTCCTTTGAAAATTGACAAAATAGTATACGACGAGAGTATCTGATTTAATCAAAAGAATTCGTTTCAAATTTAGTCGTAGGTGCTGTAGAAATAAATAACAAAACTAAAGACAACACTATTCATAAATATGTCATGCGCCTTTCAAGTGAAAAAGGAACATACATTTTAAATTAACTTACATACAGCCTGAAAACTTGAATATGATCTAGCTGTTCATGTAAAAAGAATTTTTTCTCTTAAATTGACATACATATATTCTAACATGCTAATTTATTCTACAAATGGAAAGAAATTCTCAAGATTCCTTAAAGATTCGAATAAACTATATTAAACTAGCGAATATAGCTTATCAATATTCATAAAATTATAACTGAAGAATTATGCTACTTTACTTAAGTAAGCTGAAAAAAAATTATTTAAAAATTTTATTCAAACCAGTTTTTAAAAAGCTAAAGCTTATATGTCGTCAACTTTTGCGAATCGTGTTTAGAGTTAGTGACACTGCGCATTAAATAATAACCGAACGGATATACTTTCTCTCTTATATTTATATTTCATTTGAAAGAGATTAAATAAAAAGTAAGGCAAAATATAATAGTTTAATTCCATTATACTCTAATTTCATTGTCATCTTATTACCAATGCGAAAGAAAATGTAAACATTAATTATTCTTGAGTTCCACCATTTTAGAATGATCAGCAGAAGGGGTATAGTGGTTAGTGACGTTGTCTGCTGTGCTGTAGGGCCTGGGTTCAAATCCCGGAGAAGACATGGATGTTTGTAAATGCATAGTGCCTTTGAGGCATGGAAGTACTCTAAATAGCCGTCGAGTCACCTTCTCGTTAGGTTGGTGGAAAGGGAAGAGAGGTGGGAGGCCCCTGACCACCTTTGTGATTTCCCTCAAAATTGAGGTGGAACCGAGCCAAAACGTACTATTACCTGTATGGTGCTCAAAGATACGGCGAACAACAGGCGTAAATCTGGCCCTTTGCCGCGATGAATTTCGTGGACCTTGATCTGACATCGTCAGACAGGTGGAATTCTAACAAGTACAACAGAAGGGTGTGTGGAGGCGAGTTCATATAAAAATAAAACAAGTAATATAAAAAAAATTAAGTCAATTAATACTTAGATAGACAAAGAAATTTTTTATTTTAGCTACTTTTTATTAAATACACTGCTGGCCACCGTAAATGCAACACCCTGAAGGAAGCATGCAAATAACATGAAAGTTACAACATGCATTAGCGGAGGTGAGATATGCAAATGATTAGAATTTCAGCGCAGACACACATCACGCCCGCCTGTGGCGCCACCTCACAGCGCTATTTAAGGCATGGATATTTCGAAGATTTCAAGTTCGGCAATTATGTTTTTCTTGAGGTTTTTTCAAAAAACGATTAGCTATGTCTCGTAGAAAACAGTGATCAGCTTTTGATCAAGTATCCGAGTTCTACAGGGGAAGAATAGTGGCCTACCGAGATTGTGGATTATCTTTGAGAGAAATCGGTAGTCGTATTGGACGAAACCAAACAACTGTAATGCGGATATGTGACCGTTGAATGCAGGAGTGTACGATGGACCGACGTGATCGATCGCATCCATCACCACTTAACTTGAGTACAGGCAAATTGGCAGCGACGGATCGCTCAGTCACATCACGAACCATAGCACATCACATTGAGTCTGTAACGCATCATTCAGTGTCTGCGCGTACCATTCGACGCCGTTTACAGCAGAGTGGTCTGTCCGCAAGACGTCCATTGCTTAATCTACCCTTGACGCATAAAGGCAGACGTATCCGACGCCAATGGTGCGATGAAAGAAGGATGTGGGCGGTAGAATGGAATGAAGTTGTATATACTGACGAGTCACGCATCTGTCTGCAACGCCACAATGGTCGGATTCGAGTCTGGAGACACCGTGGACAGAGGATGCTGAACAGCTGCGTTATGCACCACCACACTGGTCCTGCACCAGGTATTATGGTATGGGGCGGTATTGGATATCACTCTCGCATTCCCCTAGTACGCATTGCTGGTACTTTAAACAGCCAGCGCAACATCTCCGAGGTTTTGGAGCCAGTTGTCCTTCCTTATCTTCAGGGCTTGGCCACAGCCATATTTCAACAGGATAATGCACGATCACACGTGACATGCATTGTCCAAAGTTTCTTCGTCAATCATCAGATTATATTACTTCCATGGCCTGCTCGCTCTCCAGATCTTTCGCCGATAGAAAACATGTGGTCCATGGTTGTTCAACGATTGACCCAGTTTACACCCCCAACAGCAACACCAGGTCAACTTTGGCAATGTGTGGAAGCTGCTTGGTCTGCTGTACCCCAAGAACACATCCAATGTATCTTTGAATGAACGCCGAGGCGTGTGGCAGCGGTGATCTCCAACAATGGCGGCTACTCTGGCTACTGATTCTGGCAGGAACCACATTTCACCGAAGTCTATAAATTTATTCATTTTATACCTGGTCAACATGTTATCTACAAAATAAATTTTGTTGTGATATCTCTTGTCTTTCTTGGTGTTGCAATTACGGTGGCCAGCAGTGTAGTTACAATTAATATAAATATGTATATACATATCACAGAATCCCAACTTTAAATGGTAATTAGTTTTTATTAATTATCATTAAAGTATCGTATTGTCATCCAAAACAATCGTGTAAATAACATTTCATTTCGACGGAATGCTTTAAAACGTGAGAAAAAAATATTTTAAAGTTTTGACCCCCAAGTCTCTAAAAATGAAGCCAACGTGGCTGTATCTGAAGTTCTTTAAATAATTATTTTCATTTGATTAATTTTGATTAAATTTTCGTATTTTCCCCCTAAACAATAGTGTATAGAAAATTTCAGCTCAAATAGAGCTTTAAAATGTGAGAAAAAACCTCTTCAAGTTTTGACACAAGTTGCCAAAAATAATGCCATAGTGGCTGTATTTGTAATCCTTTGAATAATTAGTTTTAATCATTTAATGTTTATTAATTATGATTAAATTACTGCATTGGCATCCAAATTAATCATGTATATAAAATTTCAGCTCCATTGAGGGCTTTAAAATGTATTTTATTGAAGATTGAAAATTCTACCGAGATAAATAAATACGATACATAGAGAGTGTGAGCTAATAGTAGGAATTGAAAAAGAAATTTACTTCTCCAAAATTAAATCAAACTTTTTTTAAAGATAAGGATCAAGGCTATAAAACAGAAAAAATAATGAGAACATTTAAACCTTATTTATAATAAGGGTAGGAATAGTGTTAAATATGCGATTTTTTTAACTTAATGTTCTAAAAAATTGCAAAGGAATAAAAAAATAGTCACTGAATTTCCTATTTATCATACGTGATATCTAAGGATTTTTTAGACGTATTTATCAATTTAGAATTTACCAATTAAATAATGATTATTTTGGAGGGGTTTTTTTTTCTTTTTCTTTTAAGGACAATATTTCTGGTGAAACTCTAAAATTTTCAAATGCTTATATTTTTGATGTCTTTAAAAACTCCAATACATTCAACTAGCTCGAATTTTTAGAACAATTCACTATTTTAGAGTAAAGTAACGTAATTAAATATACTGAAACAGAGTAATATTTCCATTTTCTTTTTCAGTATTTAAAAATCCACACTTTTTATATCTTTAAAGGAGTTTCAAATTACTAATTATAAAGTGCCCCTTGGGAAAATATGAATCCTCCGGCAACTAAAACTAGATTTGTTTACTTGTAACTACGTTACAACCTAATAACTAAAAAAAAAATGCCACTTTATTCAATTTTATCATACATTTCTTTCATTTAATATGGATTACACTTAAAATTAATTAAACATAATGAATACTTTTTTCCTACATTTTAACTTTAAAATGCATTTGTTAATTGGCTTTTTAATAGTTCATTTCCAAGAAGCAGAAAATTTTGAAAAGGATTAAGCAATGCAATTAATGATTAATTTGAAAGCTTTCGAAGTTTAATTCCTTTATTATCCCTAATTTTCGAAAACTCGCTAATGACTACGCAAGAGAAATGTTTCATTCATAATAAGCTGGAAAAAAAGAAAAAACTTATTAAGGATTAAAAACAGAGATAAAATATAAATATGGGTGGCTTGTAAATATATATATGTTATTTTATTATTATTAGTTTAAAATATTCTTACGTATCTCAAATTATTCTGAATTCTTTGAAATTACAAGATCCATGTATTCGATATTCTTAAAATTGCCTTACTAACGAAGTAAGTGCATGTATTGAATTGAAATATAAATTTAATAACACAAATATTTAGCTTAAAGTACCCGAACACATTCCTAGTACTTTCTGAGAAAAAACATACTAAAACATTATAAATGCTTTTTTTAGGGATCAATACCAATAAATACTAATATTTAACTGAACTGAACTCAGTGGCGCAACCGCCCCATGAGGGTCCAAAGCCTACTTACTGTGCCTATCTCAATTTACGTGACCTTAGGCACTGGGCTGCATGTGCAGATGTTTTGGTCAAGTGGTCAGTCTCAAGTTAAACTCTAAGTGTTCAGTCTCCAAACAAGCTTGGGGCCGCGGTAGCCGAGTGGTATAGGTATCGGATCATGGCTTGCTTTGTCACAAGTTCGATCCCAGTACCACTAAAGACCCGCCGTGTAGGGCAGCGATGCACGTTAAATCTGTCGAGAGCTGAAACGTCCTCCCGTTGGTGTGGTGTGGTAGTTAAGAGAGGGGGTGCCAGCTCAGGTGTCGTCCCCATCACTTGACCATGGTTCAAAATTACGTGGTCCGTCGCCAAAAGCCCTCGTGTAGCTGAACAGTGCGACGTTAATATTCAATCAATCAATCAAATCAAACAAGCTTGGTATTCTTTTATCGACCCACTGAAGGGATGAAAGGCTGAGTAGACTAACAATATTTAACTAACAGTACTAAAAAAATTCTTTGTTTTACAAAAATCACAATAATAAGTGAAATTGTAGATACATTTTTGAAAAACTTCAAAGCAATTAGAGAAAAAGGCAATAAGCTTATATCAGAGTAAAAGTATAACTAAAACAAATTTGATGCATTATCTAGAGAACGTGCTAAAATTTTAATGTTTTATTAAAATTTAAAAATTTTAGAGCTGATCGAGTAAATAGTATAAGAAACATGACATTCTCTATATGAGACTATTATTTAAATAACAAGCCATAACTCAAAAAATATCCATATAATAAGAAAGATTTTAGTACGTTCTCTAGAAAATAATGCAAATATCGGGTTCAAAAAGTTTTATAATAGAAATACTTATATGAATAGTTATAGAAATATAAAAGAAACACTTATACAATATTTTTAGTTATCAAATTCGTCATGAGAAATTTAGAACAATTTAAATGCCCTCTTCTGGCAAATTAAAGTCCCACCTTCCGAGTTTTCTAATTTTACAAAATTGACTGTAACTGGCTTCTAGGTAACGTAGAAAAAAAACAAAGTATGTGTTTTTATTCAATAAAGTAAATAAATATATATATATATATATATACATATATATTGATCGAATTTTTTTTCATTTAGACATATTTGGATAGCTTAAAACGGATTTCAGTTCCAGTTACGCAAAAGAAAGGTAGATTATGATCTTGTAATTTTGTTAATTAAATTAAATTGTATAAAGTGTACGCGTGTATGTAAGAGAGCTGAAGAGATAATATATAATACTTTACTATATATATATATATATATATATATATATATATATATATATATATATATATATATATATATATTACTCATTGTATGACCAAAATAAGAACACATTAATTCATTCCCATTTCTAACTTCTTTCCACAAACACACACACAAAACCGATAAATAAACAGTATATTAATAGCAGAAAAAGATCCCTACATCACAAAAGAAGCAGCATATACAGTGGCGGCTTCTTCACAGGAGAACATGAAGACGTGAATCTTTGAGATAAATAAAAATTAATTAAATAATGTCAAGATTAAAAGCTTATTCTCTCATAACGGAGAGTTCCATTTACTTAACAATAGGGTTAAGTTTTGTGGGATCTTATAATAGCTCTTATTTGGACTTCAGCGACTCTTTCCGGTCTTTTATTCTTTTAATGATA
Source organism: Trichonephila clavipes (assembly GCA_019973935.1). Lineage (NCBI taxonomy): Eukaryota > Metazoa > Arthropoda > Arachnida > Araneae > Nephilidae > Trichonephila > Trichonephila clavipes. Next base: position 193,846 of record BMAU01020730.1, on the reverse strand, counting down.
TTTAGATGGCAACATACCAAGCGAAAAGTCTTACAATCGTGAGGTCTCTACTACTTTTCTTGAATCGCTCGTGCTGTTTTTCAAAAGCTCAACCTTGAACAATCAGTGCTAAGCTCAGGAGTTAGAATAAGGCTTTCACAAGAATGTGAACGAAAATATAGTATAGGATTATATAATGAGAGTTCTATATATCTTTCTATCTCTCTCTCTCTCTCTCTCTCTCTATATATATATATATATATAGAGAGAGAGAGAAGAAAGAGAAGAAGAAGAAGAAGAAGTGAGTTAATTTTTTAATATTACATATATATTAATAAAATATATATATATATATATATATATTAATAAAATAATCCTTTCTTATGATTATAGTTAAGCTAATCAAGAGTATATGTGTAATTTTATAACAAAAGTAATATTAAAAAAAATTAACTCACTTCTCTCTCTCTCTCTTACTTAGTTCAATAAACAAAAATTTTATTTAAACTACTATTTATTAAATAATTACAATTAATACAAATATGTATATACATATGACAAAATCGCAATATTAAGTGGCAAAATAAAAAAAGCGATTTTCTTTTCTATTTATGGTGTTGGACTATTATTTTTGTTAGTTATTCCTATAAAATAGTATAGTAAAAAGAGATCAGTTTCTCAGAAATTAAACCATCCCACTTAGGATTCAAACCCACGATCTTTGGATTACAAGTCCAACCTGCTCTCCATTGCACTACAGGGACACGACGAGCGATTTTCCTTTTTATATATCGTGTTGGATTACTATTTTTGTTTGTTACTATTAATTAAATAACTAAATTTAATTAATGGATCAATATTTGAAAAACTGTATTAATATCAAGTGTCATCCACTACTATTTTTAAAAAAATGATTTGCACTTGAGAGGATGAATAAAAAGTATTTTATTAAGGATTGAAAATTTAAACAAGATATATAATATAATAGGGAGAGTGTGTGAGCTAAAAGTAGGAATTATGTAAAATAATTTTAAGTAAAACTATAATATTGCAAATGCACTGAAACTTGTTGTGGATGAGATTGAGAAATATATTAACGTGAAAATATATAGCTACACAAGTGCTATTGGTGACGGACCTCGTAATTTTGAATCTCCTAACAAGTGGCTAGGACAGGGATGACAAAACCGTGGCACGCGTGCCATTGATGGCACGCGACACAGTATTATTGGCACGCCAAAAATGATTTGCATTTTAATTCAAAATTTCAAAGTTTACTATGAAAAATTATGAGCAAACGCGAGTGATCGGTCACGGGGGTGCACACTCGTTTGTTATTGTCTTGCCCTAGTTACGTTGTAGACTACAATTGCTTATGATGAAAAGTTGTCTACGCATAGCATATCCAATTTTATTTACGATTTTTAACTGTTATTTAACATGGCTAGTTTAGCAAAAGAACAAAAAGTGCAAGATAGTAAATGTAACAGAGAATTTCAAATTTGGCGGACCGAGAAACATGGCATTATTAGTAAAGACGACACAGCGGTGTGTGTTTAATGTTCTGGAATAGTGGAATGCAAAACATCATTTGTAAAATGGTATTTTGAAACAAATCACAAACCCTCTTGTCAAAAAGAGCGAGCCACAGCAAAAATAATTAATTGCTTATAAACCGTTTGGCAGATGAATCCAATTCAGCGTGTATTCTACAAAACGTAAACTCTACACGGTGGGTCTTCAGCGATACTATGCTCGAACTCATGACACGCTGACCACGAGTCCATGACCTTGACCACTAGGCTACTGTAGCCACTTCAAGTTATTTTAGATATTAATCAAAAACATATAGAATATCAATTCTAAACATGGTTGTCTTCAAATAGTTGTCATGGATCATCATGGTTGTCTGATGTACACATAGACTAAAGTACGTTTAATGCGAAAACCCTTAAGACAAAATATTAGCTAACATGAAATAATGCAATGGTCCCTACAAACTACAATGTATTTTCATGTATTTTTTTTCTTAACATTAAAAGATTTTTCTTCTGGGAATTACCAAAATACGGAAAACGCCAGACACTTAATGAAATGATTGAGAAATTTTCTGTATTATTGGACTGTCCCACTGTATCATTGAAAGAATTCGCAGCAGTAGATAATGAATGATGATAATGAGTGAACAGCCCCAATTATGGAAGACCAAGACATTTTGGAGTTTGTTTAAAGCTCAGAAAATATCATTGGTACAGATTTCGATGGCGAAAATGAAATGAATAATGCAACTCCTGTTCCCACGTCATCAGGAACATCATGAAAAGTTTGCGCAGTTATTTAGACGCATATTCTAATGATGAAATGAGTAAGAAATTGGATATTACCAAACAATGTGCGGACAATTTAATGCTAAAAAAGACAGTTCAAAGAAAAATATCAGACTATTTTCCAAAAACTTATTAAATGTTTTGGTTTTCAAAACAAAAAAAAATTTAAATTTTGTATTAAACTTCATTAACTTCTTGTGAATGTTTTTTGTTTCACTGATTCTATGAAATACATGCATATATGCATATCTATATGAATAAAATGTACTCTAATAAGCTTAACTTTATTGAATATTTGCTTTTTTTGCAACAGCTTTTAAGAAATTCTTTTAACACGAAAAAATCTTTCTGTCTCCTCAGTTTCGTGTTAAGCGATTTTCCCTGTTCATAATACATCGATAAAATCGTAAAATATAAAAGTGTCTTAAAATTTTAAAGTAGTAATTAGTTATTGTACTTAAAACTGCAAATGTTTTTATTTCAGGAAATATATTTTCAAGCTTCTACACTTCATGTACTTCTACTTAAGATCAGTTTGTTTAATGTAGTACTCCATTTCAGTGCACTAATCTACACAAATCATCAGGATCGGTCAACAATCTACTTCAGATAATTAGAATACCCACGTAACTATTACCTTTGTTGTCATTTTCAGAATGTCTGATTTTTAGAGTGGCATCATATGCCCAGCGAACTGTAAAAATATAACTCCCAAGCACTTCATTTTTAAAGCGAAGGGTCGTTTCTGATTGGACTGCCACGGAGCCTTCGCTTAAATTGATTTTTTTTTCTGCTACAAGAGAAGCTACGACTTTGGAGCACAGTCATTAACCCTCTGAAAATTCGCATATTGACACCAAGTTCTCTGATTATACAGAGAGGGCAGAAAACCCCTGGAAATGTCATGAAAATTAAAGACCTGTCAGGGAAATTAATTAACAACTCAGCTTCGGAACGGATGTTTTGACTGTTGACATTGCCGCAAATCTCCGTTCTGTAGAATGTCGTGAATGGAACTTTTTTAACGAGTATTTCCTTTAAATTTTGAGCTAATATTGGTTTGAATTGGACGAAATCGATAGTTGAGTTACATCCAATTCCTATCGAAAGAGAAACATACTCTGCAATGAGTAATATCTAACGAGTGCATATAAGCATTAAGAGAAAAAAAAACTTTAGTGTTGCTTACTCAACATTTTACGAAAGGATTTGAAAAACTATGAAGAAGCTAAATTACTGGTATCAAATTTTCAGTAATGCAATGTATTACGCAATTATGCGTATTTAATCGTATCGGAATTTCACTAGAATTGAATTTCCAAGAGCTTTAATGCAACAAAAAATAAAACATAGTTATTTAGGGAAGTACGAAGTGTGATTAAAAAATTTGGGGACTGCGGCCATTGCTGACGACGAAAGAAAGTACCTAAAGTTAAACCTCTTGAAATGGATTCTCCCAACACTCCCTTACCTGGCCAGGTTGGTTTAATTCATGTCATGTGACCAAACTGCATGGGCAGTTGTTATTTTCCGAAGCTAGTTAGCTTTGTTCCGCGATGTAAAAAAGATGGCTTTTCTTGAACAGGGTTGAACATTAAATTCTGTCAACGCCCAAGTAAAACAACAATGGGGTTTTTGGAAATGCTAAGTAAGATGTATGGTGAATCTTCCATGGAGAGATCCAAGGTTTACGAATGGCATCGACTATTTAAGGAAGGACGGTAATCCATCAATGACGATGAACACGTTCGATGACAGACTTCGTCGAACGCGGAAAATGTTGATTTGGTATCTGAATGTGTTCAAAAAGATCTTTGTCAAACACTTGAACAAATAGTTGAAGCCACACACTTATCGAAGGCGTTGATTGGGGGAATCCATTCATCGTAAACGGCCTCAGTTCTGGTAGAGTGACGACTGGTATCTTTTGCATGACAACGCACCAGCACATCGATCCCAATTGCTAAAAGAGTTCCTCGCCAAAACTCGCTCTAACGTGCTTCCATACCCCCCTATTCACTTGACTTATCCCCGTGTGACTTTTACCTGTTCCCATCAATGAAAAAGCATTAACTGAGACGTCGTTCTGTGTCATCAGATAAGGTGAAAGGAGCATCGCAGGAGGCCTTACGGAAGGTTGCTTCCAGAAGTTATACGAACGCTGGCAGAAGTGTATCGTCGCCCAAGGAGACTACTTAGAAAGTGGATGTTCTTCGCTGCTGTGAACTATTCAGGGTAAAGTTTTCTACACCTTGTTCCCGAACTTTTGGACCATACTAGGTTCATCAGACAACTTAGACCAGGGGTAGGTAACTTGCTTTGGCTCGTGAGCCACATTGGGGAAGCGCAGGATGCCAGAGAGCCACAACTTTTTAAAATGATTGTATTCATTATAAAAAAAGTAATTAATGAAAGTTAAGTAAATTAGTGTCAGTTTTATCCTATTCATTTAATTTGCTAATTTCATACCGTCTATAGCTTTAAGGGTATTGGATTCTAGAATCATTTTTTTTAGACCAAGGGTGTGATAGCCCACAGGCTGTGGGTATTATCTCTTCATCGTACACGTGACCTAAGTTTGAGGGGATACAAGACTGACCACTCAAAGATTCCATACTAAATATAGGTTCATTATTATCTCAATTTATATTCAGCAAAACAACACAAGTCTAGCAGGCTTATGATCAGGAGTGTTGAGAGATAAACTTCAATTCTAATAATAAGCGCAATAAACCACCGAATCTATATTTATAGATGATTCTCTAACTGACTAGAATCCATTCTAGTATTAAAGTTTAATGAAATCTATCTTACCGCTATTCCACGGTAAACAGCTATAGTCCTTATATCGTCAATGTAATCCATGATCCAACTTGATCCGGCAAATGGATAACTTCAGCTTCGAACCCACTTAGTACTCTCCTTCTTATAACTTCACTTATCAATCATAGAACTTCCCTAGTACTTCCTAGAACTTTCTACTCTTAGAACCTCGTTAGCACTATTAGACCTCCTCATTGATCCTCCACGCGAATACTAAAACTCCAATATATGCACATTCCTAATCTGCATAATCGCGTTCTATTCTTGAATTGGTTGGAAAGAATTGCCATTCTGGCCCAAAAGATTTCCCAAGAGGGTTTTTTGTTAGAAGGCGTGATAAAGCCCCGTCACAGGGTACCCCCAATCACACTTTTTTACATTTTTATTTAAATCAAAAGTGAGATTGTTTGTTTAAATTCTCATCACAGCCTGCAAGCTTATGTCAGACAATTTGTATATATATATACTCTTCTTGATCTTCATGCAAGAAAAACGTTGTTTACAAATATACGAGGTATGTAAATTAAGTAATGAGACTAGTAGCGTAGTGTTTGATCTGACAACACTGGGGAAGTGGGGCATGGAGGGGAGGTAGGTAAACATGCGATGCGTCATCAGTATGAGTTTGAAGTCGCTGAGTCAAGTTAATTGTCTGTTGTGATTTGTTTAGTGAAACAGGTTTTTCTTGTGTGTTCTGAAATGAGTGACAGTGCTATCCAGTTTTGCTTCAGACTTGGACACAACGCAACGGAAACATTTGCAAAACTTCGGTAAGCTTACGGAGACAGTGTTTTGTCAAGGGCCCAGGTTTTTCGGTGGTTTAAGGCATTTTCAGAAGGAAGAGAGTCAATTGAAGATGAACTTCGCAGCGGAAGGCCCTCCGTTTCAAAACCCGCTGAAAATGTCGTTAAGAGTCCGGGATCTTGTGCGTTCAGATCGTCGCTTGACAGTCAGAATGATTGGGGAAGAGTTGAATTTGAATCACACCACCGTTCATCCGAATTTGACCAATTAATTGCAGATGAGAAAGATCTGCGCCAAAATGGTTCCGAAAAACCTTTCTCAGTGAACCGTTTCTTGGCCAGTAAGAACATTCCTGTTGCTCCTCAGCCCCCTTATTCACCCGACTTGAGTCCTTGTGACATTTTCCTCTTTCCGAAATTGAAAAATCACCTCAAGGGACATCATTTTGGGACACTGGAAAACATTCAAACGGCTGTAACCGACCAGCTGAAGTCTATTCCAATATCTGCGTTCCACCAGTGCTATGAGGAGAAAAAGAAACGTCTCCAGCGCTGTGAGACTTCAGAAGGCAGTTACTTTGAAGGGGACAAAAAATCAGTCTCATTATTTAATTTACACACCTCGTATGCCGACTAACATAAAAAGAACAGTTTTCCCGAAAATTTCTTCTTAGATGGAAGTTTTTCAGCTGACAAAGGTTTGTTGAAGTCAATGTGATAGCATTTAATATTTTCTTCACACTATGATCTGACTTCGTCACTAAGTTGAAGCTGTAGCTTTTCAGATGCTGTCTCAATATCAGTTGTAGTGGGATAACAGAGAAAATTTAGTTTAGGCTAATTTTCTTAAAAAAAAAATCCTGAAATCTTCTTGTAACCTCGTCCTCCAAATTCTACTGATGACATCTTAGTAAAATCTCTTTCAGCTTCTTTCTTTTCCTAATAAGGAAAAATAAAAGACGAATCTTTGATCCCGCAAAGGGAGGAAATCTCAGTTCAAGGGGATTTACTGACTGTCTTAGGGGCCGCTAGTTACCCACTGTGATGTTTGAGATAAATAAAGGTAGCGTGATGTTTATTAATTTAAATATTTAGTTTATTTATGTCACAGCTATTAATTAAAAGTTATACACTGAAGTTATTAAACGTATTTTTAAGATCATTAGAATTCAAATGATGTTGTTTGTGAGTGAGGAGAACAAGTCCAGTATTTGCGAAAGTTTCCAACCGTCTCCTCTCTCTGCCCTCTCTAGGGTTTTCGGAATGATAGGGGACGGATACTTTATCCTCGAGTTATACCCTGTGTGTGGATGGAGTGAAGAGGGGGAGGTTCCGAGGGATGTCAAAGGTTGCCGAGGGATGCCCAAGACAAGATCATGCAATATTTTAACGGTGCAAGTGTTCATTGAGCGTGGTGATCATATCCACAAAGAGAAGCCATTTTACAGATGTGTGACGGGAAACGTTACACCACCTCTGACTTAGACGATAGTCATCTGATTGTAAAAGAAATGCCTACAAACACGTCAGATTTAAGGTATCCGACTACGTTCGAAACCGTGTTTTCCAAATGTGAGTTTTGTGAAAAATGCTTCTATAAGAATAATATTTTGTCTGTAGATAGTTCAGACCTCTGTTCAGAGGCTCAACTAGAGTTTTTTAAACATATAACTCAGAAGTGGGTTTATTCATATTTAACGACAACAGAGGGGAGCAATTTTAAGAAAAAAACATGAATAATTATTTCAGTTGGTGGTAACTCTGAAAATAATGTGATTTTTTTTTTCAAAAATTCTACTTGAGCCTCTGCAGAGAGGTCTGAGCTATATGCAGGCAAAATATTATTATAACAGAACCATTTTTCACAAAAGGAGAACATTTGGAAAAAAGATTATTCTAAATTAATTTTTTGCCAAGATATTATATTTAAATACATTTTTGTCAAAATGTCCTTAAAACAACTTTATGCGTGTATTCTAATCTTAGTGACACTAAACATCATGAAAATTATCCATTTATGCGCTTTTTTAAAATCACGGTTCCGAACGTAGTCGGATGCCTTAAAGGAAAGTTATTAATTCCTTTTTTTATTTTGCCCTTTTTGAACTTTAGATATTCTGTTAACTGAACCTTGATAATTGAGTCTTAGATATTCTGAAAAGGGAATCAAGCTGATTTTTTTATAGAAATATTACATCATAAGAAAAACATCATAGTTGTTGCTAAAATATTTAATAGAGCCTTTGCCTTTCAAACGTATAAGTCAGGCCTTGCACTTTCGAATTATCTCTCATATCAACACTAAATATATGGGAAGATAAAGTGAAGTTTAACTATGATTCAAAATTACTACGTTAATCTCCAATAGCTTCAGAGTTCAACGTAAATTAAAATCAGATCATATCAAATTGAGAAATTATAATATCTTAAATTTTTACAGGGTATTTATACATCATAATTTCTGATCACATTCAACTTTGAACTGATCCTTTAATGCCTAATATATTTGCAATAACACTTACTTAGTATTCAAAAATATATTAAATACCAATAAGACACATGTAAATATTTGAAGGAAAATCATTGATGAGAATTCGAGATTTCATTAATTCTTATTTGACTAAAAACTACCTTTGAAGAATCAAATTTAAGCAACATGGAATTTCTACATTGCTATGATTCATACTGTAATACCTGAGAAGATATAAGAACACGCTGCATTTATTTTTTAAATTTTTTTCATAATGACACCTATTATAAGGATTATATACCAACTTTGCATTGCATTGGTGATGTATTAAATTTCCTTTTTATGTATGTTTATCATACATAAAGAAATCAAGAAAAATTTGTTCTAAATCTAAGAACGTGTAAAGTATTTTCAGTCAATTGTGCAATTTATTACAGGAATTCTTACAGCATTATTTTGCCTTTAATTCAAAATTTTTAGCTGTTATATATATATTTATTTCTATCTTAAAGTTATACAGCAAAGATTAGATGCAGAGTGGTATTGCTCAAAAAAAAGGCTGTATATGTTTCAATATAAAAATCAATATCAATAAGAAGTAAGGATTACTTAAAGTATCAAAGTATTATTATATCAAGAAAATATACATATTTTAATGATTTAAGCGGGTGTGGGGAGAGAGAGAATGTAAATATATCTCTATTATTTAATTATTTGTATTATTTTCGCTATATACATCCACACAATACATCCTTCTCTCTATTAATACTTATCATTTCCTTGTTAGGATTAAAATACCACAAATGAAAGCTATGCAAAATCAAATACATGTGTCATTTAAAAAGAGTTCTTGTAATTTATATTTACTTTTTTTAGGAAAAGTAACACATAAATTTTTTCCTACATAGATATATTTATGATTTAATATTTTAGGGTAAAATTAGAAAGTATGTAGTTAACAATACTTTTTGCTTAATTAATTAAACCTTATTAAAACAGCTTGATTCAACTTTATTATTATAGATCATAAATTAAATAATGATATTTTTGATAAAAAAGGATGCCTTAAATTTTAACAATATTAAAGTTCCTTCCTGGAGCAACAATAGTCATATATATATTTAAAAGAATATTAATCTTAATTATTTACAGCACAACACTTATTTAGTTAACAAGAATGATGACAAACCCTTAATAATATTAAAAAAAGTTGTTCAGAACATGATTATCCAATTAATTTTCTTTTGCATACATTTATAATAAGTTTAATGTAATTGGTTTGTTATACGTGTGTGTGTGTGTGTGTTTTTATGAAGCATAATGTTATTAAATTGATATAAGTTTTTTTCAGTTGCATATTATTTTCTAATAATTGTTCTAATTTAAAATAAAAGGCGCCTTCAGCGAACTTGTTTGGTAGCTTAGGAAATTAGTTTTTTTAATTTTAAATTCTTCACACTTTTTGCTCTGTTCAAAATTCTCTTGTAAATGCTTTATACCGTTTTTTTTTTTCATTATATGTTTTATATGGTTTCTTACGAACAATATGTGGTAGGTTCTTATCAAAATTTTTATTACTAAAGGCTTTATGCGTCAATGTACGGGGAGGGGGAGAGGCAGAAAATAACCTTAATCGAACTGTTGAGAGTAAAATTATTTGTATTTTCTATTTGTACTCTTAGGTGGTGTTAGTTGGGGTCTCCCACGACCGTTCGGGAGCTGGCGTCTGTCTGAATTATATGGATTGTTTATGGTGCTCTGTTGTGTGTGTTCCTGCTTCAATCTCTTTTGGCGATTACTAAGATGGCAGACAACATAGAAAAAGAGTTTGTTTGAAACTTTGCTTTATGTTTGAGAAAACTGCAGCCGAGACTGTTAAGATGGTTTGGCAAAACTTTAATAATTATGCTTTAGAAAAATCATATCTCTACGAGTTTTTTTCCCGTTTCAAATTTGGCAACATGCCAACTGAAGACATCCCACGTCCAGTGTGTATTTTGACGGGAAGAAATAACGAAATCATTGCCAAAATCAATCGTGCAACTGACTAGGATCGTCAAACAACCATTCTCCAAGTTTCTGAGGAAACTAACGTGTCATGGAGCACGGTTCAGCGAATTTTAATTGAAGGTTTGCACATGAGACGGGTATCTGGGAAATTTGTTTCTCGCTTGCTCAAAGATGATGAAAAAATTTGCTCAGAAATGGCCAAAGAGAAAACTGCGTGAATGTTTGCCTGTTTGCCGTGACATGAAAGTTTGTGTGTGTTCCAGAATGTCTAAGCGTTGTGTCTTTGTGTGTGTGAAGTGCGGAACGATCGAAAGTTTCTTCAAAGAGTTGTGACTGGAAAGGGGTCCTAGTGCTGCAAAATTGAAGCAATCATCGAGCCAGCGGAAAACTCTAAATTGCCACTCTTTAAGAGTTCCAAAACAGTTGTGAGCTATGGCAAAATCTCTGGGACAAGTGAAGTACATGAATGCATATGGCCAATACTTTGAAGGATACTAATGCAGAGTTCAATAAAAATACACAATAAAAAATAACAAAAATAAATATCTGTTGTTGTAAACGTGATGTGTTTATGTGTTTATTGATGTCTGGGGGTTAGAAAAAAACAGTCATAATCTGTATAAATTCTAATTGATTGTTCTCTCACTTAAATTAACAACCAGAGTAGGAAATACGTACCACTACAAAGTATAGGAGAAACTACATGGCAAAAAGGATACTTAATATTTGAGAATAATTTAATTCACTTACTCTTGGAGCATTTTGAACGTTCTTAGTTGTACGACCTCTGGTCGGTATCCTTAATCTCTATTTTATTGATTAAATCTTCAATTAGCAATCTTTGATCATTCAGAAATTACTCGTCGACTAACTCTCAACTAGCTCTCACAACTACTCTCCACTCTTACCTAAAAGTCAATGCTTAAATAGAACCCTTCATTTGAATAATAAGAGTCTTCTTCTTAGGGAGAAAGTTTCAACAGAACACACACACACAACAGTTGAAATTAAATAAATTTACCTTCAGAAGAATTAGAGAGGTTCGCGGATAGACACTATACACGGTTATTTTTGGGACCCCCTAGTATACTCTATAGGCTGGTATATACTATTTCGATCTTTTTATTTACTAACTATTTTGTTTCTTAAATGAATTTCAGCCTTTTAGAATTTCTTACATACGTCTACGAAAGTAGGTTACTGTTTTATTCCATACGATTATGGAGTTTTACATTTTTAGGAAATAATAAGTCTAATTAAATTTACACACTATCAATATATAAATTAACATTTAAAAGTAATAAATACATTTACAGTTCTCTAATTTGTATGATCATCCATAATGCGATAAACATAAAATAATTTCTTTCATCATTATGCTCCATATTCTTGTTCAGATAGAGCTCGTGCTGTTAGGATATAAGCCTTACCTACAAAAAACGAAAACATTTCAGAAACCAACTTGTTTTCCCAAGATTCATTAAAAGGTTGCCCAAAAAATTAAAGAAAAGATCTGTTTAAGGAAGAAAACGGAGTGTGTTTGTTGCCTGATGAAGATACCGTGACTCTTCTCAGGTAACCGGAACCATTTTCTCTGATGGAAGTAAAATTCTACGACATCCGGCAATCACTTAGAAACATTTTAGACGTATTCATAAATGTCATTCGTATTTGTTGGCAGTTGTACTTGTTTTCTTAAGAAAAGCAAACAGTATGTGTGTGCAAGACTTCGTTGTTGTTAAAGATATCTCAATTTGTGATCAATTTAGTATTATAGAGGTGAAACTTTGCCCTTGATATCTGTAATGATATTTTTAGTTTCGCGACTATGAATTCTAGTTTCGTGATTATGAATTAAAATGTTTCATTTCTAACTTTATACTTGCAACAGCAAATATTACGATAGAGTAACGCAATAAATAAAAACAGGTAAATTTAATAGCAACAATTTTGACCCATTGTAAATGTGTGTTACTTATACTAAGAAAAATAATATTTTTACAACATAAATCGCGTAAGACAAGTATTCGAGAAAATTTTATTTCTTTAAGGTAGTACTTCTCAGATTTTCAATGATTGCTCCCCAGTTTTCAATCATAATTTTCATGGTGCCCCCTTCCATACCATAATAACGTATTGAATTCAATAATAATATACTTTAACGCTAAAGCTACAATACGACTTTATTTATAAACTGTAAAAATTATCAAGATAAATATTAAATTTTGAATATAATTTTCTATATGATATGCTCATGGTGTCACTAATAATTATTGAACTTGTTTTGAACTTAGTATTGATGAATTAATAATCAAATACATTGTGCTGTACTGATACACTTATAAGTATATTATACACTCAGGAACATTGAAAATAGCGACCCAAGAAGGAAGTTAAGTACAATCGCGAAACTTTACAAATAAGTACAGCGTAATGTGATATGCAAATGATCCAAGTTTTGTGCCAATACGCATGCCCATACACGCCGAGGTGGCGCTACAATCTGGAAGAGGGTGCTATATAAGCCAGCGTAAATTCGAAGATTCATAAACGTGACGATTTCCCGCCGATTGTAGGAAGACTTTGGTAAGCGAAACATGCCAGGTAAACGTGCTAGAAGACATTTCTCACAGTTAAGCGAGTTTGAGAGAGGCCTGATCATCGGGATGAAATCTGCAGGCTGTCCAACGCGCCGTGTTGCTGACCAGGTGGATCGTTCGGAGTGTGCCGTTAGATATTGTTGGGAGCAGTGGACACGAGAAGGTACCCACGCGCGGAAAACCGGGTCTGGAGCGACCAGGAAGACCACGAGGAGAGAGGATCGAAGGATCGTGCGGCAAGCACTTGTGAACCCCACAGTGACTCGTTCAACGATACGAGCAGACGCAGGCGTAGCAATTGTTCCACAAACAATTTCCAGACACCTTGTAGAAGCAAATCTAAAATCCAAGCGCCCTTTCCGTGCACTCCCTTTAACACCGGAACATCGGCAACTGCTTCTACAGTGGTGCCAAGCCAGATCAATGTGGAATGTCACAGATTGGCAAAAGGTTGTGTTTAGGGATGAATCCCGGTTTGTTTTGGGGACAGAAGATAACCGTGTACGGGTGTGGAGGCGCCCTGGTGAGCGGTACAATTCCCCCACACTTTTCTACGTCACACTGCCCACACAGCTGATGTAATAGTCTGGGAGGCCATAGCCTATGATAGCCGGTCCACTTTAAATGTGATGCATGGAACCTTAACGGGCCAACGTTATGTTTATGATATTCTTCGACCCCATGTAGGACCTTTCCTAAATGGTCTCCCAGGGGCAATTTTCCAGCAATATAATGCTCGTCCGCATACTGCAAGAGTTGCTCAAGACTTCCTACGTCATTTTCAGACTCATCCATAGCCGGCCCGCTCCCCGGATTTGTCCCCTGTAGAGCACGTGTGGGATCAGCTAAAACGGCAGATGCCATCGTGTCACTCTGTACATGATTTGGAGTTGGCTGTTCAAGATTTGTGGGCCCATCTGCCTCGGGACATCATAAGGTGTCTAATCAACTCAATGCCGCACCGTGTGGCGGCATGTATTGCAGCTGGAGGGGGTCCAACGCGCTATTGAAATTGCGCAGTATTTGTGTCGTTGCACACCCTGTATTCGTTTAATTGTCTTGTTTTTGAGATCAAGTGAATCTCTCATCTGTGTCATTATGTGCATTAAATTTCATTTCAATCCGATGCTTTCTTCTTGGGTCGCTATTTTCAATGTTCCTGAGTGTATTATTGTAAATGTGTATTTCTTATTATCTCAGAATGTATTTTGTTTTGATTCATTCCTTTCAGTAAATTAATAACCTTTTTAAATCTTTTATTTTCAACTTTTCGATTTTCTCGAACACTCCTGGTTTGATTATCCCGCACCCTAGGGGGGGCGCTCCCCACAATTTGAGAAACGCTGCTTTAAGGGTTCCAGGAAAATATATTTTCAACTTTTTTTTTATATATCATTGTTTCACAAATATATCTTTTTAATTTAGAAAAAAAATTCACGGGATTATGCAAACAATATTTTCTTGTGCTATGTAAAATCTATTTGTGATAGCCGTATAATTAACAAATACCTACAAGAAGCTTTGGTATTTTTTGTTTTATAAGAAAGCTTTTAATACAGAGCAGGGGTGTCCAACCCGCTGCCCACCTTGAAAAATTTTGCGGCCCGCGAGATTCTTTACAATTTAACAAAATTGGACTATTTTGTACAGTATTTTTTGTTTAAAAAGTTTTTTTTTTATTTTATTTATTTTTCTTATAAAAAAATAAAATAATTTTAATTATTAATAATAATTTTTTGTAAAAAATAAATCCCATAACTGTTATTATTTTATCACGTTGCTTCCGTTACTGCGAATCTCTTTTTGTTTTCTAAATTGAAATTTATCGAACATAAATCGTGTGTTCAAACTTAACACACGAAAATCTGCAACATCAATTACAATACGCAACTGCACATGCATCGAGGTCAACTTGCAAAAACTAAGTGAAAGAGTTGAGAAACACATATCTCTCTAATTAAATAAATCAAACATTATTTGATCATTGCATTATTATTATTATACTATCTATATCAGTATACATGAAAGAAAATGGAAACAATAGTAATATATCATTCGGTTTTAAATTTTCACTCCAACAAACGTTTGTAATAGATCCAAATCTAATATAAAGATATATATTTTTATATATGCCCCGCGGGATCGTGAAGTTCTTCCGAAGTGGTCCGCGAAGTCATTTGGGTTGGCCACCCCTGGTCTAGTAGTCAGGGTCGCGGAATCGTGGCTGACATTTCATGAGCTCAAACATAGTGCCACTGAAGATACGCCATGTAAAGAGTGTTTTTTTTCCAGGTATAGAAGTTTAAGTTGGCATTACTTTCCAAGATGGCGACCGATTTAAAAGCTGTCAAGTGATTTATTCTCAGTTTGGTTTGGCAGTTCATTATGAATAGACTCACGCCTGAACAACGCTTTTAAACTTTACAATTTTATTTCGAAAATAATGGTTCTGTGCGGAATTTTCATAAGCGAATTTTGTTTAGCGATAAAGCGCACTTCTGGTTGAATGGCTACGTCAACAAACAAAACTGCCGCATTTGGAGTGAAGCTAATCCACAAGTGTATGTCGAAACACCGTTACATCCAGAAAAACTGATTGTTTGGTGCGCGTTATGGGCTGGTGGAATCCTTCTTTAAAAACGATGAAGGCCACAACGTTACAGTCAATGGTGATCGGTATAGAGCCATGATTACTAACTTTTTCATTCCTGAATTGAAGAATCTTGATGTCCAGGAGCTGTGGTTCCAACAAGACGGCGCAACATGTCACACAGCTCGTGCCACAAATGATTTATTGAAAGACACGTTTGGTGACCGCCTAATTTCACGTTTTGGACCTGTGAATTGGCCTCCAAGATCTTGTGATTTAAGACCGCTAGACTATTTTCTGTGGGGCTACGTAAATTCATTGGTCTATGCGGATAAGCCACAAACGCTTGACCATTTGGAAGACAACATTCGCCGTGTTATTGCCGATATACGGCCACAAATGTTGGAAAAGGTCATCGAAAATTGGACGTCCAGATTGGACTACATCCAAGCCAGCCGTGGCAGTCATATGCCAGAAATCCTTTTAAAATGTAATGCCATAAGATTATCTTTCGAATAAAAAAAAAATCATGTCAATCGAATAATTATTGCAATTTAAAGTTCTATACCTCTAAAAAAACACCCTTTAGAAGGGCTGATGCATCTGTCAGGCCTCAAAGTCCTGCCGTTGGCATTGTGTGGCAGTTTTGAGAGAAGGTGTCATTTCAGATATCGTTATCGTCACTTGATCATGGCTCAAAATTACAAATTCCGATACCAACAGCCTTAGAAAGGGACGTTGATGACCCCTCACTCATCTCCAATTAGTAATATTTGTACAAATTACTAAGTTGTTATAAAATGTTTATGTAAATGTTTGGATGATTGAAGAATATATATATATATATTCAAAGAAGCTTTCTAAAAAAATTCTTTTAAGTTCCAAGTTAATGTTTGTATTTCCTAAATTGTAAATATTTTGTGTTAAAAATTATTTAAATTACAACAAACTATATATATATATATATATATATATATATATATATATATATATATATATATATATATATATATATATATATATATATATATATATTTATATATATATATATATATATATATATATATATATATTATATATATATATATATTTATATATATATATATATATATATATATATATATATATATATATATATATATATATATATATATATATATATATATATATATTTATATATATATATATATATATATATATATATATATATATATATATATATATATAATTCTTGAATTCTTGAGTCAAATAATAAAAGTGGTTAGATATTATAGTAGACCACAGAAAATTGCAGCGTGTATATTTTTTTAGGATCATATTCCTCATGCGTCTAAAACATGTGCGAATGTGTGTTTTCTAGAATCCATCATATTAAAGTTTTCAGTTAAAAACCGTCTACTCAAAATTGAATTTTACTTTAGTCGAAATGTAATGCAAAATATAGATTTACTCAATCCCTTTTATGCCCTTAAATGTCAACGTGTCACTGTATCTGCATCTTAAGTTCCTTCGTAGAAAATATATATATTTATAGGAAGCAAATAAATTGTTGCATTTTTAATAAATTTGTGAAGAGAAGAAACATACTCTGAGAGGTGTTCATAGTGTTCCGATTTTAAAACCACCTTTGCTTTTTACTCACTTTGTCGTCGATTTCAAAGCATTTTATTGGACTTTAAGTAAAGCAATAAATTAGTTTTTTTTAATATTCTTGAAGTAATATTAAACTAAATTTTTTCTTTGTTGTGTGAGATCAAATGTGTCACATATAATGAAAATTGAAACGGTTATTCAAAATGAGTATGAAAAATTTGAAGATATATTAATACCGGGGATATAAAATAATTTATTAAACTGCTTTTGTTGAGATTTTTGTAAAAAGAGATCCAAAGTTGAATTAAAATAAGGAAAATAATATCGTTCTTTCCCACTACATTCATTGTATGGAATTCTGTTTCATTTCTAAATCTGATTACTAGTTCTGAATTTTGATTTCAATTTTTTTAAAAAAATTACATACTAAGAAAGAGACTTCAAAATACACTTTTTAAGATTTTTGATTGAATTTTTTAATTTATTATCAGCCAGATAAAATACTATAGATTTTAAGGTGAAAGCCTATCACTAAATTTATCAACAATTTGTAAATACTGATTTTTACCCAAATGCTTAAAACGATTCGTTTTTTCTATTTTATTATAGGTATCAGTATAAGTAAGACATGTGTAGTAGGATAAGCAAATTCGTCTTAAAATAAATAATTAATATAATTCTAAAAAAAATTTAAAAATTTTTTCAGGACTGTTTATTTGATTCATTTTGATTTGGTTTTATTAACATTACTCTAATACTCATGAAATGAAAGCGATAACTCTGTTAGACCTTCATTCCCCTAACTTCCACTTCACACGTAAGGACTTTGATAACTATTTCAAATCCATTCGCAAGATAAAATCCCTCCCACCACTTCATTTGAAGCTCTCGAGCAAGATTCGATATAATATCGGTTTTGAACTGTACTTTTGAAATTCTACTAAACGTAATTAAGTAGAACAGTAAGCAAAATTTCATTAAGGTTATAATAAACTAAGGTGGACAAAAAATTGTTCTTATAAATCATATTATATGATTATGAGTACAATGTTGGAATTATACATTTTTGAGCTTACGCAGCTTAGGATACATGTAGCAGCTCAAATCATTCCTTCACGAACTATCAACAAATAATTGAATTAAAGAAAAAAAATGTTTTCCTCAGGCATGTTTTCTGTATAACACAAATAGAAAAATAAGAGTTTGATGATCAGTTTTAGGATTGTGATTGTTAAGGTGCACGCTGGATCAATCACGTATGCTTAGATATTAATTTAAGAACTGCATGAAAACAAACGAAGAATTAAGCTTGGTTTTAGTGGAATTAATAGATAGTGCGGGTCGTGGGTAGCCTAGTGGTAAGAGCATCAGACTCCAGACCGGAAGGCCTGGGTTTGATGCCCGTTGCCACCAAATACCCTCCAAGTACACACGGAGTACGTGCTCGTTAAATCAGTGGGGTCCGAAGTCTTGTGGGCTGAATCACGAGCGCACGGACTGGAGAATATTTCCCTCCCCTTCAGTTCCTTGCAGAATTTGTGGAGGTGGAGACAGGTGGTGTCGCCATCTATCATCCCTTCGGGAATTTCGCCGAGCTAAATCGTACTGTCACCTCAAGGCCAACGACAGGCGTGCTTCTAGCCCCTTGCGACGATGAATTTCGTGGCCCTCGATCTGACTACGTCAGACAGGTGGCATCAGAAACAACAACATAGATAGTATGAATAATTTTACATATAACTCTTAAGACTAATTAAATCTGTACTCATTAAATCAGTTGGTTATTGTATAAATTTAAAAATATATGAACGCAAAACAAAATGCTGAACCCAATTACGGCCTGCATCCCTTTTGATAGGAGCATTTGATCATTTTAATTTACATCACATTATAGACTCAAAAGTTTCATACTCTTTTTATGTGCTTTATTTATTTCTTCTGCACAAAGTTCTGCAGTACATAATTATGATGCAGTACATTTAGAATGTACTTTTTCCATAGGATTTGTGATTCTTGATTTATTTTTACATAACTGTTTATGAATATAGTTTTGAATTATATCTTTTTGTTAACTCCCACAACTAGAAAAGAAATCACCTTCAATAATTTAATATTATTCACTATGGTACTAAATTATTCATGCAGGAGCAAACCATTGAAAGGTCATGTCTTTCAGAAACTAATGTTTGCTTTGCTTTGTGAAGAGTTTGAATAATTAATTAGAAATGACTTACCATTATTTAACTACAGAAGAAGCAATAAATAAGCAATTATGATTATGAGAAAATCATTGTATTGTTTATGATGATCCAACATGAATATATTTTCAATTGATCTTCATTACGTAATTTTGCGTGGCAATTCTTAGAAATATACCATCTTGATTAATTATCTTTACTTACGGTATAAAGAATAGTATTTCTCATAGGAGTCAAAATGTAAGCTAAAATTTGTCTGAAGTTAGTCTACTTCGAGTATTACTGAGCACTATTTTTATCACCATATTTTTAAGGGGACGTCCAGTACGACTCAATTGACAAAAATCGGTCAAAAATTCAAATAAATTTATATATATATATATATATATATATATATATATATATACTACATCTTTTTTTTTATAAAATTTTCTATAATCTCACAAAATTTGTGAAAGCTCTAAGTTCGAAAAATACAGAGTTATGATAACTTTTATATTCACTTTTATTCATATCACATAGAAAATAAAAGCTTTAAACTGATTTGTCTCAGAAAGGAAAAGTAACAAGTTTATCTTCATTTAAAATGCCAAGATTTTTTTTCCGTTCTGCCAAATGCGTTGATATTTTTCTAGCTATTGCTATTAGTACATGCAACAAATGTTGGCATGAATTTTCGAATCAAAGCAATACTAATTTTTTTAAAAAAATATGGTTGAATTATATATATAGAATTTATACATTTTTCAAGGAATTTTCATTAAGTATTCATAAAAATGGTATTTTTTGAATATCAAGCATGGTAGCAGAAATATATACCAACTTTTATTGTACATAGTAGTTTGATGTACTTGTAAATCAAATTTCATGTTTGTAGTTCAAGCATTGTAAGGGGAACAGCATTTTAAAATCCTTTCATAAATTCTTAATTTTTTTAAACAAAATTAAATGTTTAGCTTTTTTGTGCAGTATTTTGAGCACAAAAAAAACATTTTACTTAATGATATACGTAGGTTATAGGGAGAAAAATGTAAAATTCATTACATAAAAGACATTTTTTGAAAAATCGTACCATGTTCCCTTAAAAAATTGACATACATTAAAATTGCTGATATTATAATACATGTTTTACTATATACCTGACTTTAAATTAATAGTCTTAAGTTTAAAGCAAATTAAGAATGCAGGAATATATTGGTCTTTATCACGCAAATTTCATGAGTGTTTTTTAGTTAATACCATATTTTGATTCAATTTGTTTTCTGCATGCTACACTCAATAGTATCGAATTGATGTAAACGCCCTCAGCACAAAGTTGTGTGTGAGGTAAAATATTTTTAAAATAATTATGCTTCATTTTTGGTGTTTATTCTCTACTATTATTTTACACAGGAATCTTTGAGCCTCCAAACTATCTTTTAACCATCGTCTCGAGATGACTGCTTCTATAAATTTCTTTTTGTTCTTCCCAGTTGGAAAAATTTTCCCCTTGATATCTGTGTGAAGAAAGCCTTCTCCTTTCCCTATAGCAGCCCTGGACCATCGCCAATAGCAAAGATATAAATTCTACAAACAAAAATTTTTGTCGACTTTTCTATTCAAGTAGATTTTTGAATAATGTGTCCTGTTTCTTAAATAAAGATGCAATATCATCGTGTTTGTAGAACTTAAATAAAAAAAATTTCATTAGATTTCTTATTTCAAACATCCTTTGGAATTAAAACTGGTTTAACAATAATAATCATAACAATAACAACTCACGATAATGATTAAAATATCATCAGTCTGACTGTATTACAGTGCTTCTAAAAGTTTCAATGTTTTCAACCCAATATTCGATACTAATTTGCATCGTGCCCCTCTCATACAATAACAATGTATTGAATTCAATAATTCTATACTTTGACGCTAAAAACACGATACGATTTTAACCTCTTAAGTGCAGCCGGCGTGTATAAAAACTCGTTCAGCCAAAGTGTTAATTTCCTCGGACGTATATATACTTCTTTCCGAAGTACGATATTTTCTGTGCACTGCTATCCATAAAATTATTCCGAAGGCTTTGGAAAGCAATAAAAGTACCTTGACAATGTTATCAAAGGATTTACTTATTTCAGTTTATTTGCTTCTTTTTATGTTCCCTCCCTACTTCAATACATTCCATACGTGCATCTACGTGGAAAACAGTTTGCATCGGGAAGCGAATCGCGTAACTTTTAATTGACAGCTAAGGGATTAATTATAAACAGTACAAATTATTAAGATAGGTGTTAATTTTTGTAAATAATTTTATATATATGACAATCCCTTGGGATCACTGCTAGTTATTAAACTGGTTCTTAACTTAGTATTGTTAAGTTATTAATAAAATACATTGTACATTACTGATACATTTATAAGTGTATTGTATCAGTGTAAATGTGTATTTTATTTTTTATTATGTCAGAATGTATTTTATTTGTTTAATTTCAATAAATTCGTAATTTTTAAAAATAATTTTTTTGTTTTCGGTTTTTTAATATGCTTGCGCCTCCCTCGTAGAGATGACAAGCCCCCAAGAAGGGCACGCCCCCCAGATTGAGAAATGCTGTGTGTGTGTGCTGTATTGTTTTTTTTTAATTCTAATTGTTCTATGTGTTAAAAGACGCATATATTTTCATACAAGAATTAATTATTGATGCTTCTAACCATAATTGTGTCAACATTAAAGCAATTTATACTCAGAATCTGCTAACTTAAAAATGTTATCATGCGGAAAATTTTAATGAAATGACGGCTTTACGCAAAATATATCAACTGGGAGAACATAATTGATCTAATTTGTAGAAACGACTAATATTTTTCTTGCAGGCAACACTGTAATGGAATCTTTAAATTCCTTCTACATCCGTAGCAAAACCTCTCCTAATAAAACGAAAATGTTCCTCCAGCTTTCAAAAACATTTTTACTGGATTAAGTAAAGATGGAATAAGTGAAACACAAAAATCGTTATCCAACATTTGAAACTTCTCGACTTAATGAGGCAAAAACATGCATTCACTCATTTGCCCACGAGCAATCCCCAGCTCTATCAACTAAGAAGTTTTAAAAAGATGTTGACGAGAAAAGAGATTCCTTTGGGGCTCCTTTGATGCAAACTCTTTTAAAACCCGACTTGTTATCAATATCAAACCGATAAAGAGTGTAAAATAATCAGCTGGCGCTGTTAAAAAACTCTTCTTTAATTTATTCAAATTTATTTATTTAATTGATCGAATTATTAATTTATATATTTATAATGGGGTAACTTCAAAGTAGTTCAAAACAGTATCTGAAATGTGTAATTACACCTAAAAAATTGTTGAAGTTTTATTTACAGGGATAAAAATAATCTATACACACTTTGACACTGGGTAATATGTTAAAACCATAAGTTTGAGGTCATATTGTCTATACGGTCAAGTTGTATGAGATGGTATTATTAGTTGGCATTAGTGTTTCGACGTGTTCAACAATAGTTCTGTGACACATAGCGCTAGTGTTTTAGTAGGGAAAGGGAGACTGTGGCGCGGGCTGACTTTCGAGCAGCGAAAAAGAATTTTGAAACGGTTTTGGAAGTTCTCTCTCTCTCTCAGGAAAATATCAGTGAAGTGTAACGACATTGGAGGCAACAATATGAAGAGGCACCACCAACACTTTTAAGCATTGCTCGTCTTCGCGATATGTTTGAAGCTGTTGGAACAATAAAGAATATGCATAAAGGAATATCAGGCGCCGGCTACACACATCAACAATCGAAGTATCTGTTGTTAGAGAATTAGTTGTAGATCCATTCACACAGTCTCCATTAAAATCGACATCACAAAATGCAAGTGAAACAGGCTTGAATAGAGATATCGTAGGTCGTATTTTGTGCAGACCAACATGTAAGGCTTACATACTACAATTCTTATGCACACTTACCCCAGACAGAATAACTCAGTTTTGTGAATGGTACCTCACGAAAGTTGAAAATATTGCAAACTGTTTCTCAAATGGTGTATTCTGATAAGGCACAGTTTAAATTAAATGGTACGGTAAATACGCATAATTGTGTGTACTGAGCTCCACGAAATTCGCATATTCATGATGAGCAAATGGTCAATGCTCCGGGACTTCAAGTTTGGTGTGGATTAGCATCAAGTGGACTGATTGGACCTTTCTGTTTCAATGGTACCTTCACTGAAATGAGTTACTTGGAGATGTATGAGAATTTAATTTCACCATGCGTTATCTCTCTCTCGGGCTTTGTTTGATGATGATGATTTTTTCATCAAACAACGTGGCACTCTACCCCACTTCCATACAAATGTCCATACCTATCTAAATAACTTTGCACCGGGTCATTGGAGTGGACGAAGAGGTCGAGTTAAAAACCTTGCACGTTCTCATGATTTAATCCCACTGGACTCATAGGGTTACCTGAAAAACATTGTGTAAAACAGTGCTTCTCAAACTTTCAATACCAGCGCCCCCCTTTTTGATCACAATTTATATCACGCCCCCTTTTTGATCACAATTTTTATCGCGCCCCCTTATATATTAATAATGTACTGAATGCTATAATAATGCACTTTGACGCTAAAGCTACAATAGGCGATCTTAATTATAAACAATACAAATTAGTAACATAAGTATTAAAATTTTGTATACTACTTTTAAGCATAAATAAATAAATAAATAAAATAATAGGATAATTATTATGTTATTTTTCCTTTCTCTAATTTTTAAATTGAACATATTGCAAAATGCGGTGGCTGCTTAGAAGACAAAATATAGATATCTGCAAAATATAGAAAAAGAACCCAGAGGGTGAATTTCTAATCATAAGCATTTTCCTTATAAAAACTTTGCTTTGCAAGACAAGCCCATGAAGTCGTTAATACTTATTAAACTTGTTCTTAATTTAGTATTAATTAATTAGTTATAAAATACTCTGTGCAGCACTGATACATTATAAGTACACCGGCTGAATTGCCCTCTCTTTGCACGTTTTCATCTATAAGAAAATAAAACATTATTGATATAATAGCTGAATTGTAAGGAGTGCAAAGCCAAATGCTCGACAATGTTTACAAAAATGTAAAATGATTTTCTTAAAATGGTTGCTCAAATTATAATTAGTTTTAAGTGAATGGTAATTTTAAGCCTCACAGAATTAGCATTTATATTTGATGTTAAATAATGAACAATAATATAAAATTCCGATGAAAAATAACTGTATTATTTTTAATATTTAAAGCAAAAAGACTTCAACATGCTTTAGTGGTCCGTCGTCAAAAGCCCTCTTGTAGCTGAACAGTGCGACGTAATATTCAATCAATCAATCGATCAAAATGTTTTAACCCGGGAGCAGGCGCTCACTCGATACGGTCGAGCGGGGCTATTGAGTCACCCTAATCCTTTTTTTATATAATTTTTTTATTGTACACGATACAAATCGTGATTCCAGTGAATACTTTAATTAAGAGAAAGTTTACTTACCTACTTTCAAGGACTTTTCAATTTTTCTTTGGTAACAAATAAACAGTTTTGCCAGAATTAACGATTTCATAATCTGAACATCCCACGCGACCCCTTCCGGGTAAAAAGTGATTTATTCATTTATGATTATATGAAATTGTGTAAAACGTTTTTCGCGTTATGCTATATATGTATGGAATACTCGTAAAAATAAGTCTTGGCCAAGTAATTCTTCAAAGGGCAAAGTGCTCTCTTTCTCTCTCCATGGTTTTCCAAATATCATAGAACTCTTTTGCATGGAAAAAAGCGTAACAGAGAAATACATTACTTACAACTTCCCTATAAATGAGAAACAAACACATAAGAGAGGGGTCATAACTAATTGTACCAATAACTTAGAAGGTTAAATAGATTACAGCTATAATGTGCAGTATTTCAAAAATAATGGCAGTGATGAATTTTTTATGTTCCTAAATTTTTTCCATTCTGCGTCTGGTATCTGTTTTTTCTCTGAAAGAGTTTTATGTTAGGTTTAAACAGAAAGCGTGATAAAAAAAATCTCCCATCATGAGATTACAGCAAATCAAATAAACGTTTTTTTATTTGGTTATAAAATCAAAGATAGCTAATTAGGTATTGAAGACGTTTTTATTTTTGACTTAATATGGCGCGCGTGCGCCTATAAAGTATATGAGAGTTAAAGTGCAGTTTTTATTATGTCTGAAAGTATTTTGTTTTAATTCATTCCAGTAAATTAATTATTTGTGAATCTTTTATTTTCGATATGCTCATGCCCCCCTCGTAGGGTTATCGCGTCTCCCCCAGGGGGGCGCGCCCCACAGTTTGAGAAACACTGGTGTAAAACAAGAAACCAGACACACTAGAGCAGGGATGGCGAACCTTTTTGGATCAACGTGCCATTTTTTCTTTAAAATATGTTTAATGAGGTATAGACGTGCTATCGAATAATTTTGACTGAATTTTGATTTTAATGTAATTTTGAAAATAATAAAACTAAATACCCCCATATCCAGTAGTGCCCACAGGAATTTTTCAAGGGGGGCTGGGTCGAAAGTTCACCATTCTTGTATCATGCTCCTTTTGATTTTGTCGATTTTCGGGAACAAAACACAGTAAAAACTAATTTTTGAATAAATAATTAGCATTAATTAACAAAATTAATCATTAATAGCAAGTAATTAATTAATTTTTACGTACTATATATTTAGAATTATAATCAATCGGAAAAAATTTCGAGGGCTTGGGGGGTCCGGACCACCAGGACCCCCCCTTGTGTGCGCCACTGCCCACATCACAAAATTCTTTATTTACTACGAAAATATACATTTTGCACTGTATAGTAGTAAATGTTTTAGTTATTAATTTTAATTACATTAAATTTAAATTTAAGTCAATTAAATTTAAGTAACATTAGTGTGACTTCTGCTGTTGCAGATTATATATATATATATATGACAAATAATATATATAATATATATAGGACAAATAACTTATAATTAGGGTTGTAAAATGTTTCTTTTAGTAGAATGCATGTTGAATTGAAGTCATCTGCCAAATGGTTTCTAGTGAGTATTTAATGTTATTCATCTCTAAAAATAATCACTCGCAAGCATAGATAGATAAAAAAAAATATGGTTAAAATAGTACAAGCTAGCTTCATAAAACAGTTATATGTGTCTGGAATCGAATCCCATGTTACCAAAATTTCGTTAATCGCATTTTTACTTATATTGCTTGCTAATCTTTCTGTTTCAATCAATTCCAACTTTTCCTTGTTTCAATAAATTTTTGAATTCATATTGAACTAGACTAGAAATCAATAAGTTGCTTTTCAAATTTTTCAATTTCCAACGACTCGAAGTCAGTTTATCAAATGTTGTCACATCAGGGTATATAATAAATTCGAGCGTTTGTTACAATTCTTTGAACTTAGAAAATCTCACTGAAAACTCCTTGATTGAAGAATCAATTATGAAAATTAATTCTTCAAAAACCATATCTTTTTCTAGTTTCTCATGTACATTTTTATCGTTGAAATTGTTTTTCAAGTTTGGGGTTACTTGCAATAATATACTTTCTGAATTAAAATGCAAACTGTTTTAATCGGTGACGTGCCCAAAATATTGTGCTGCGTGCCACCAATGGCACGCGTGCCAATGGTTCGCCATCCCTGCACTAGAGGAACTGCGCAATGAAATTGAAACGGCTAGACACTCAATTCATTTAGCTACTCGGACAGATGTCGCCAACAATGAGTGCTAAAAATGTTTGGAGGCAGGTGGGTTACAATTTTAACTTTATTGTAACTTTGTCATTTTTATTCACTGCAATACTTATGATACTATATACGTTTTTCTTCATCAAAGCGTGTATACATTTTTTATAGCATACCAACCCTCAATGTACAAATAATATAACTGTTCATACTCATTGCTTAAAGTGTAAAACTGTAATTTACGTGTGCTGTGCACACAATAAATTCTGCAGCATTTATGATTTATATTTACAATGAGGAGTAGCTGAATTTAGCATTATTGTTGTTGTTTATTTTGTTACTAATATGTTTTTAATCATGACTGTGTTAATGAAAAAATAAATCAATGAAACTTCCGATTAGGAATTTACTAGCAGCCCCTGCCCATTTTTACTTAAAGTGGAACAAAAGTTATTGAACTCAAATGTAAATTTCCAGCAACTATCCCCCCAAAACTTTTTTTAAAATTTTATCATCATACAGAAGACATTCCTAAAAGTTCCCTTGATATTCGATAAAGACTATTTCATCAGGAATCCTTGCACCATTAGACAGAAAACCTCAACACTGAACTTTTATATTGTCTTAAATTCTCCATCAAAATCCCTTAAAAAATCTCGGCAGTAAACAAAGACGATATTCCAGAACATCAGAGGCAAAAATTTAAAAATTGTTCTAAAGGACTATGTAATGATTATGATTTTTTAGACAAGTGGAAAACAACCAAATGATAAAATGAAACAATAAGTTATATTTTTATATCAATATATAGAAGAGGTTGTCAGAATTCTTGGTTCCTAACAAAGGTCAGCATCAAGTTATATATACATGTATAAAAAAAATAATCAAAACTCCTCTAATCAGAAATGGGATCACCAATGGAGACAATATTACATAGCTACACTTGAAGTAATATAAGAAATCACACGCAACACACACAACACACAGTAGTTTTCAACTTTAAAGTTGCTGCCTTCCCCTTTTCAAAACAATTTAAAATTAACAACTACCCAGTTAACTGAATTTCCAAAATAGAGATTTTTAAAAATACTTATGTTGAAATCAGAGTGAGATAGGAAGATAAATTTTGTAACATTATGTTGTTAATTTATTTATTTATGTTTTTTTTTGTGTGAAAATTACAATTTTTTAAAACTTTTCACACCTTCTTTTGCAATAATTTATGTCTCCCAGTTTGGAAACCATACCAATAAATCATTAAAATTAACAATAAAATCTTACAATTTTTATGTGCTAAAAAGATTTCATGAAAAGTGTAACATGTGATTCCACTTCAAATGTTCATTAGCCATCTTTGATCCTATAACCAAATAAAAAAGACCTTTTGTTTGCTTTACTGTTATCCCACGATGAGATATTTTTTATTACGTTTCTTTTAACCCCTAAAATACTACTTTTGGTTATCATATATTTGACCATCAAACTTACTGGTATGTTTCACTTCGGCTCTTTTTCTTTTAGGAAAGTTGTAAATAATATGTTTCTGTTGCTTTTTTCCCCATGTGAATGATTTTTATGATATATGGATAAGCACATTGAGCACTTTGAAGGATTATTTGGACAAGATGTATTTTAAGAGTATTCTGAATTATATAATGCATAATGAAAAACGTTTTACACAATTATTTTTTTAGAACATGCTAGAGTTTCCCCATGAACAATTATGGGGTTTTGATTGCTGTGTTGTAAGACTTATTATGGTTTATAAATGTAAATGAGCAGAATATTAAAAAAATGGGCATCTGTGATCCCAAGTGAAGGAAGTTGAAACTGATTGAGCAATTGAAGAACCTGCTGAAATAATGCATATTAATCAAGATAGCGAAAGTACATATGAGAAAAGCGTTAGACAGGAAACGTTTGAGTTGATTTAAAATTTTCAAATGCTGCCTAAAGATCTCTATGAAGAAAACTATGAAGCCATAATGTAGCACTTCGCCTTGTCAAAAAGACACAAGGAAGAAAAAGTTCAAACTTTTATTTGTAGATCATCAAACGACAGTAAAACTACAAAAACGTGAACAGAATATGACAGTTTTGCTGGAAAATAACGTTCCTGTATTGTTAGCGAAAAGTGTCTGTGGTTTATGTCCTTTATTAAGGACACGCACATTTGGAACATTTTCTTTGATCGTGTGTCCCAAGAAATTGCTCCCCACACTGTCACACCTTGTGAAATTGCTGTATGCCGCTCGACAGTTTTACACCAAATTTGCAAAGAAAAATTGAAAAGTCCTTTATTGGATTTTTCTCAAATTTGCAAAGAAAAATTGAAAAGTCCTTGTAAGTAGGGGTAAGTATGTTTTCTCTTAATTAAATTATTCACTGGCATTGTGATTTTTATCGTGTATAGTAAAAATAATTATAAAATAAATTATAGTTTTAAAACAAACTAAAAACACGCTTTTATAGTGAATCGAAATAAAAAGTAAAAAAAACTACATTCTTGCCAAGTATATATATATATAAATATATATTACTTATAAAAGTAACATGTACAAAATTTAATACTTATCTTGTTAATTTGTACGGTTTATAATTATGATCGTATTGTAGCTTTAGCTCCCCCCAAAAAGTGCATTATTATTGCATTCAATGCATTATTATTTTTAGGGGGAGGGGCGCGATAAAAATTATGATTGAAAAATGGGTCGCCAGTAGTGAAAGTTTGAGAAACATTAGACTAGATGGTTTTATAACGTGTGCGTCAACCTAATAATGTTCAGGGTCCTCAAAGATATTATATGAATGTGTCGCGATATCCTCGCTTAAAAAAATAGTTGTTGTTTCAAAGTGTTTTTCAAGTAAAAACATGTTTGTTTTTATGCTTGAAAATGCCTTTCTAAGGCACCAATCTGGTATAGTGGCTAGTGACTCAGACTGCTGTGCCGTTGGGTCTGGGTTTCAATTGCGGGGAAGGCATGGGTGTTTGTAGATGTATAATGCCTGTTCGGCATGGGGTTGCTCAAAATATTCGTCGAGCCACAAGTCATTTCATGTGGCAGAGAAAAGAGGGGGAGGCTCCCT
The DNA here is from genome assembly GCA_019973935.1 of Trichonephila clavipes. NCBI lineage: Eukaryota > Metazoa > Arthropoda > Arachnida > Araneae > Nephilidae > Trichonephila > Trichonephila clavipes. The sequence goes on along the minus strand of BMAU01020730.1, from coordinate 163,708 downwards.
GACCATTCCCCAGGGTGTTATACCTCAAAATATGAATGGGACTAAACCAAATCGTAGTGACACATGCATGGTGCTCAAAGCTGCGGCTACCAACAGACGTAAGCAATCATCCATCTGCTACGTTGAATTTCGTTGGCCTCGATCTGGCACTGCGGATTAGGTCTCACTCTTGACGATAACAGGGTACAGAATCATGAAAGAAATTATATGAATATAACGATATCTTCGCTTAAAAATTTAGTTGCGGTTTTTAAAGTATTTTTAAAGCATAAACATGTTAGTCATTATGCTTTAAAATGCCTTTCTAAGGCGTTCCTTGTAGTGTAGTTATTAAATTATAAATCAAAAGGATGTAGTACAAAGAGGATCTTTAGGATTAATCTCAATGAAATACACAGCTTGTAAAGTAGCATTTCGTTTTTCTTAACTGCTTATTGTTAATATTCGAATGCCCATGAATAACTCTATATGTTTATTACTGTTGATTTCACTTTAAAATAAATAAATATTCATATGTATGAGCACAAACACAGATATTATTTTGTTATAAGTTTTAAAAACGAAGTCCCATTTCAATTAGACATCAAATTTACTGTCACCCAGCTAGTATGGTGGCTATGACCCTCGGCTTGTAACCGAGTGGGTTCGAATCCCGAGTAGGACTTGGTTGTATCTTCTTCGGGAAAGAAGTCGGTCTTTCGCCTGAAATGGATTCCCGTCTCGAAAGGAAAAGCCTCGCAGCACCTCATCTTGTTATATGCTGGGATCATTGTTTGTAATAAAAAATCTGTATTCTTCTGTAGTTGTGTTATATGTTTTTGTTCATCTATCTCACGTCTTTCGTTTGTATCCCAGTAATAAACACACGACAACATCAAATTTACTTTTTAAATCCATCAAAAACATTTTCTTTGTGTATTTTTATAACAATAAAAATATGTGTAAAGAGAATTCTGTAATATCCTGTAATGATGACGTTCAAAGTGAAGTAAAAATACTAAAACTTATACTTATAAAACTTTGGTATTTTAAATGGAAGAAGGTGTGAATCGTTGAAAGCACGTGTTGAGGAAGTAGGGAAAGAGTAATTAAAAAGACTTCTAAATATATAATCTATAATTTTAAACTTGCAATTTAAAACCTGAGAAGTGATGCAAAATAGTTCAATTAATTATAGTATGGCTTTATATATTGCATTAAAAAATATTATTTTACAAATCATAGATGAAAATATCTTTATGTGCAATTTTCTCAAAATGCATTTTTTTTGTGATTCCGGTACACATTTCTCAAAATCCAATGTACCTACAGTGCTGATATTTTGCATATTATAAGATCCTTAAATTTTCAACAAAGTGAATGAATTTTTTATTAAAAAAAACATTTACAAATTTTAGATATAGCACAATTTCTGCATACCATTTTTAAAAAATTTGAATCACTAAAAATTTTTGAAATTTTTATAAATACATTTTTTTAAATTTCGTTTCATTCATTTTATGTACTGTTTTGTTCGCAAAAACTCTGTAAAATTTTATAGTTATATATGCAGTGGATTTTATGCAAAACGTACCTAAAAGTAAGAACTTGACTCGAAAATGAAAATAAAAATATTTATTGATTTTTTATTGCTCATACAGATTTATTTGTAATTTAAAATGGAATTTTTTTACATAACATGTACATAAATATACAAATAATTCAATGTAAAAGTTTTACTTACGTTGATTTTAATTTAAGTAAGTGAAAACCATTTAAATTTGGTGCAAAAAAAAGTTCATTTTTCCTTGTCGCAGACGTCCCAGTTACCTTAAATTTATAATTTTCTTTTACTTGCTGCAAGAATTATTGAATGTCTATGAGTTGCATGCATTTTCCTTCAATCAAGTGTCGAAGCTTAACAGTTCGGTGATACGACGAATCATCTCTAATGCCATACGCTTTTGTAAATGCTTTCTCGTTAAATTCAAATATTTACTTCATGGTAGCAATTCAAACTCCTCTAATGATTCTAGACATCTTGCAATCAGTTGGACATATACATGTACATTTCTTGATCCACAAGGAACTCTTAACTGAATTTAATAAGGAAACTCCACTAGGGGTTTGAGGATAGGACAGCTAATATTCTTGACACGATTTTGCCATATATTAACATGTTTAGTTAATTGTCACTTATACATGACAGAAATTTCGAACCAATTCCTGTGATATATATGCAGTTGTTATGCTTGATAAACATCGATTTTAATTTGATTTATCTCTGAGAAGAGTAAAGTTAAATGCGTTCGTGAATAATATTTGCTTTAAACTTTAAAAACTCAAATGCTTTATTAATGTGGTTTTTGTGTTTAATACTTTAAACTAATTTTAAATGAATTTTAAATACTCCCTCATTGTCTGTAAGAAAAAAGAAACTTTTGCCATTTATTAGTGAATATTTGAAATTCGAACCTGAACTAATTACAAGTTAGAAAGAAGAAATATAAATCTGTGTGTGTATTTCGAAAGAAAGTTTGTGATTCTGCTCTTAAATAGAGCTGCGTTATCTTCATCTCTGTTTATTGAAAAAAGTTTTCAAATGAGGTGTTTAAAGATAATGTGTTTGAAAAATTGTCTCATCTTTATAGGTCTCTACAAAATAATCTTCTTTCTATATTAATGCAAGAATTAGAACAAAATAGATTAATGCAAGAATAACTCAATTCTGAATTTTTTTCACGCGCGTTTTACCACAATAAAATACTTTTAAAATCTCTTAAAATAATTAAAAAACAATATGAAATAAAGTAAAAGTAATTCTCTCTCTCTCTCTCTCTCTCTTTTTCTCTGTATATATAAAAACGTGCTATTATATATCTATGTATATGTGTGGGGAGAGAGAGAGAGAGAATTTATAAAATGCAAGAAATAAATTAAATAAATAATAAAATGATAGATACATTAAATATCTTACAAATTTAATTGAATTTATTTTTTAAATTTTTTAACTGATAACCAAGAACAGAAACCATTATACGAAGAAAAACTAATTGGGAAGAATGGAAAACCAGTGATTTCTACAACTGTCACTGATTTAGGACAGTGAAGTTGGGTTAAATTTGCTTTAGAGGATCATAACCTTCCTCTTCCCCTCTCTCTCGAAGTATACATGAGAAGCATATACGATTTAAAATGTAAGATACATATTGATATGGTTTCTTATTCGTTGCACCCAGAATTTTATGGGATATTTAAAAAAAAATTAGTCTTATTCTATTTTACAAATGCAGTTTTTTACACTGATCATTTTTTTACCTGAAGTTTGAACTAGCATTTAAAATATGTACGTTATTGTATATGCACGTGAAATTGGTTGTATATTACAAGGTAAATAATAATTTGAGAATAAATGCATAAAATATTGCTAATTTTGCAACCCCCCCAAATGTGTTTTCGATCTCTTTTAAAGAACAACAAATATTTTGAAGCTCAGGTCTTAATTTAATTTATCCCTCCTTACATCGCAAACTTCATATTTAGAAAAACAACTTTACAACTTGGTAAGTGAAATTACTGTAAGAAATTTCTTTTGACGAAAAATAATCAATTTATCAATTTTTGAAAATTTTAAGTGCGATGCGCGAGTGAAAAAATGTATTTTGATTTGAAGATTTATTTTTGCCTTTTAATATAATTGGATAAAAGATAGCTTTTCGATTGTATAGTGAGCGAAAAAGAAAAAAAATCTTTTTCGGCCCACCCAAGTATATATATACATATGTGTGTGTGTTAGAAAATAGTTTTAAACTGAATTGTCTCTAGAAAAACGCTTATTTTTTTCAGTTTAATCGTAAAAGGAACAAAACTTTCGATGTAAATGTCTGCTTCAGATCCAAATCACCTTAGAGAACTGGGTTAATTTAATTTACTCACTTATAATAATAATAATAAAGAAACATAAAGAGAAGTGCAACTTAATATAATCAGGTGAGGATTTTACAAATTTGTTCTTAGTCTGGTGGAATATTGTATTTTAAAAGCCCAGAAAGGAGCTACATTTCTTAAAGATGTGTTTATTTCTTCATAGCTCGATATACACTCTGACACAAAAAAAAAATATGCACCCAGAAGGAAAAGAGAACTATCACGAAATTTGGCATGTATGAAGTGTATAAAGAGATAAGCAAATGATTACAAATTCAGAATAACAAGTTGTTTTAGTAAGAATATATGGCTTGAAAAAGTTACAAATCAGTAGGTAGTAAATCCACCTTTGGCACCTATACAAGTCAAAACACGGCGTGGCATCGAATCAATGAGTTCACCTATGACCTCCTGCAGAAAATCATGCCATAATCTTTGGGCAGTTTATTTATGAGTATTCTGGAAAGGGTGCAGTTGACTTCCAAGCACGTCCAAGACTGGCTCTATTGGCGATATTTCTGAAGACCTGGAAGACCATGGAAGTGTATCATATCCGTAGAGACACTACTGGGAGAGCCACGAAGTATGCGGAAGAGCGTTATCTTGCCATTAAAATGCACTTCGGTGACATGATAGCATAGGCAGCACAACTGCTATTGAAATCTAGCCCATCCAACTACGATCCTTCAAAGTGCTTTAAAGTACGACTAGAGATGATCGAGTGTCCAAACAATTTGCTCCCCACTCTGTTACACTTTGTGTAATCGCAGGATGCCTCTCATCAACAAATACCGGATAGGACCAGTGCCCTGGCCGTCTCCACAACCGTATGCGCTGGTCATCAGCATTGAGACTGAATCGGGATTTATTACTGAAGATCACACGTCTCCAGTTGCCCACTCTCCAACTTGCCCGAAGTCAGAAAAACTCCAACGGACACTGCCTGTGATGTGGGGAAAGGGGTTGTCGTCTTAATGGTCGTCGACTCCTTTTACCTGCATCGGCCAGTCTCCGAATGGTTCTCCTTGATACCACCGGATGTCTGAAACGTGATAAATAAAGTCGAATTATTCTAGCGACGTTGCTGAAGAGGAAGTGGTCACTCTTATGAGTGCGCGATCATCGCGCTTATTTGTGTTCATGGGACGCCCTGACCTTCCGTGATCCATTATTGCCAACACTGATTAACTACCATGTCACTCCGACCGAGGTGGCGGCCGGTACGTTTGCTGTTCGACCAATCTGCTTCTCTGAGGCCTACTTTGAGCTCTCAGAGTGCGGCAATTGTTCGTACTGTCACCGATTGCGCTCTAGTCACAATATCATTCATCCAAGTCAACAGATTTGTTTGAATAACCCTATGACACGAGCAATCATAGTTTTAAATTATCATACGTGGATAGCGCGCTTACCTTTGTCTCATTTGCATACTTCTTGCCAGATTTCAGTCCTGTCACGTTTCGTGGTGGTAGCTCAGTGCTTCTCAAACTTTCAATCTTGCAACCCAATATTCAATAACAATTTTCATCACGCCCCCCTCCATGCAATAACAATGTATTGAATTCGGTAATACGATACTTTGACGCTAAGGCCACAATACGACTTTAACCTCTTCGCTACCGGCATATGAAAATGTCTCGCTCGGCTAGTGCATAAATTACCCAGGACGTATATATACGTTTTACCGAAATATGTTCACTACTATCCATAAAATTATTCCGAAAACTTTGGAATGCAATGAAATGACCTTAACATTGTTTGAGAAGGATTCGCTTATTTCAAAGGATTTTCTTATTTTCCATTCCTCCCTCCCCCCCCAAATACACCACATATGCGTGTATACGTGCTAAACGGTGGCATTGGGGAGTGAACCACATGACTTTTAATCTGTAGTTAAGGTATTAATTATAAGCCGTTCAAATGATCCAGATAAGTGTTAATTTTTACATATAATTTTATATATGACCAACCGGTGCTGTCACTGGTAATTATTATAAACTTGTTCTTAACTTAGTAATGTTAAAACAATTATAAAGTTCAGTGTGCAGTACTGATACACACTTATAAGTGTATTATATCAGAGTAAATGTTTGTTTTTTCATTATGAAAGAATGTTTTTTGTTCGCGTTACTTTCAATAAATTAATAATTTTTTTGAAATAACCTTTTGTTTTCAACTTTTTAATATGCTGGCACCTCCCTTCTAGGATTATCACACCCCCCTAGAGGAGGTGCCTCACAGTTTGAGAGGTATTTCAATTTCTTTTGGGTGCATTTATATGTAGTGTGTGACAGAGCGTATTTGTGATCGATAACTGAGTGAGTGAGTTAATTTCATGTTAATGTCACCCTGTAAAGAAACATACGGGTTATTGACGACAGACCACGTAATTTTGAACGTCGGTCATGTGGTGAGGCTGACACCTGAGATGACACTCCCTTTTCCTAGCTGCCACACCACACCAACGGGAGGACATTGAGCCGCAACAGATCGATAAGTGACGAATACTTCATATGATTGAAAGATTTGTAGAAATAAATTAAATATTTATTAACTTATGCAATATTTCATTAATAATGTAAAAATAAAATTTATAAGAAACTGACATTTCTTATGCAATATGTTCTCAACAATCGAAATTTGAGGTAAACTGGAAACCGAAAACGCGTAATTCTGAATAGTTGAAATGTTTGAAGATAAATCTTTAGAAAGAGGGAACACGTTATATCATTGTCAAAATGTCTACATATACATATATCGTTTATTTAAAAGAAATTCCAGTATCTTTTTTCGTAATGTGTGCAGGACTTTTTTCTAAATAAATTCCGATTAACTATACTTTCTAAACACTTGTGTTTTAATAATATTCAATGTAGTTTTATACCATTTAAGTCAACATCTACCCATTAAACTAGCTTTATTATGAAAAATTAAATTTTAATCATATTCAGTTTGAGTATGTAGAGAAATTATCGCTTTGAGATAAGATTACTTGACTCGTATTTTTCGTGTACGTTGATTTTTTTTCTGGAAAGCATTCGCTTTTCTCTTACGAAATTAAATTTACTCCACACATTTTCAAATCGCTTTAACTTTTTAACTGTCTCGCCCGAGATAATCTCGGCCACATCATTAGTGCTGCAAAATGTCACGCCCTAGTATTATACGGGGCATTTTTTTTGAGTGCATCTTATTATTACACACGAATACATATCGAAAAAATTGATTTTGGCTTCAGATCTTTGTCAAACCCGAATCTACATCGGGAAAAGTTGAATTGGGATCAATTCAATAGATGGTTGATGAGCAGTATTCATGATACTTACATGATCAACCTCAAAATTGAAAAAGAAGATATACTCAAGCTAAAAAAATGTTTGAACTTACAATCTAACTATAATTGATGCAGCTCGCTGTGATCAGGAAACATCCTTTCTTCCGGCAACGCCAGAAAAAATATTTTAAAAAAGATATTTTATATTTACTAGACAAGGTACTCTGGAAATTATTTTTGCTGTATAAAATTGCCCGTCTTAGTGAACGACATTTTATATCCCTTATTCTCCCTACTCCTGCGAAAAGTGAGCCAACAAGACAATGCAAAGTTTGTTGTTCAAAAATTTACGTAAATGTAAAAAACATAAGTAAGAAAACAAGATTCTAGTGTTAGGAGTGTGGAGTTGTTTAGTGCTTGAAAAAGTCTTTACACAAAACTGAATTACTGAACGACTAATAGGTATTTATTATTATAATGTTAATTAAAAAGACGTACACTCATGAATTGCCTACAAAAGAACAATATAGCGGAGCCTCCTCCTTTCTCTACCTTTGTTCAGATCAAATCTTCTTTCACACAGTTTTGTGCATATATTTGTAGCATTTTCCCCCATGTTATTTAGATCGTCATTTTTTTTTATTTTTTTGTGTTCACTAACAGTTACTTTACATGTGTATATATATACGTTTCCATTTGCATGCATTGCGTGTATATATATATATATACGTTTGCGTGTATACGTATATATGTATTTGTGTGTATGTATGATTCATGTATTTGAATTTTAAATAGCTTATTTTGATTATACATGTTTCCAAACCTTCCCGATTGTATAATTTTAATTACTGAATGTCTCCGTTTACATATGATAAATCTGTATTTATTGTATTTGTATCCATTTTTGCTTCTCTTCCCTTTTGATTCCCATTTGTGCCTGTATCCACACATTTATTCCCGTATTATTTAAATTGCCATTTTTTTATTTTTTTTTATGTTCACTAACAGTTACTTTACATGTGTATATATATACGTTTCCATTTGCATGCATTGCGTGTATATGTATGTATGTATTTGTGTGTATGTATGATTCATGTATTTGAATTTTAAATAGCTTATTTTGATTATACATGTTTCCAAACCTTCCCGATTGTATAATTTTAATTACTGAATGTCTCCGTTTACATATGATAAATCTGTATTTATTGTATTTGCATCCATTTTTACTTCTCTTCCCTTTTGATTCCCATTTGTGCCTGTATCCACACATTTATTCCCGTATTATTTAAATTGCCATTTTTTTATTTTTTTTTTTGTGTTCACTAACAATTACTTTACATGTATATATATGTGTGTGTGTGTTTTCATCTGCATGCATTGCGTGTATATGTATATACGTTTGCGTGTATACGTATATATGTATTTGTGTATATGTATGCTTCATGCATTTGTATTTTAAAAATCTTATTATGATCATGCATGTTTCCAATCCTTCCCTATTGTATAATTTTAATTACTGAATGTCTCCGTTTACATATGAACATTCTGTATTTATTGTATTTGCATCCACTTTCGTTTCTCTTCCCTTTTGATTCCCATTTGTGCATGTATCCACCTACTTGAAACTTCTTACTACTATTGATTGAGTATTGACTTAGGTTCGTAAGCCCTGTGTAATACTTGCCGGCACATAAGGAGTCTACTTAGAGTCACAAAAAAAATTCGCCACTGGAAATGAGCTTGAGCTACTTCAAGCGAATACCCAGTTGCTATAAAACCTCAAATGTTTTTATGTATGCAATTCAAAATACCAATTTTTAACTACCAAGTATATTTTGTTTTGTACTAAGCGTTTGCTTTTTTCAGTAAAACAATTGAAAATTTATGAACCCAAATCATCAGAATAATTCGGCAGTTAATGGTTGATTTAATATTTATGATGGTGTTTTCTTAAAAGAAAATAATTGGTTCAATAATTGGTTGGAATCTTTATTTCTCACGAATACGTTACATCAATACAAATATTTTCTCACATAGATAACAGTTAATACTCGAAGAGAAATTTTACGCTACTAATTTCAAAGACTTGAAATCAGATAGTGTGAACAACAGAAAACAACACTAACACTACTATACACTAACAATATACATTTTCACTACAGTTTGCAATTTTTGACATATACTTAATTCATGAACAAAACACTTAGTGAGTACAACAGTTTAGTAACATCTCAAAAAGTCCAGAAGAAGAAAAGAAATTTTGTCTACTACACCAGATTATACGTACATAATCAGCTTGCGAAATTCACTTTTTATAAAATTATATAAAAGCAATAAATATATGTATAGGATCGATTTAAGAAAAATATTTTTTGCTTCATTGCATTTAAAGAAAATCTACTTCCACATTTCAAAATAGAATTTAGGAATTAAGCATATTAATACATAAATGAGTTAGTGAAAAAGATGAGCAAAATTTGCTCACATGTCTCTTTTCAGTTCTCCACAACAATGCAACTATACAAGACAAAATATACAAAATATTTAGAGATCATGCTACTGGTTTACATACATGAGGATTTAGTAAAAGCAATATGACACAATTCTATCCTCGTCTTTTAACATTTAAGTAGGTGCACGATTAAAATATCACATTGAGTAGGCACACATACCCACAGACACATAGACATTTTCCGATAATCTTCATCCAGTTCGAATTTCTCTAATTATATACATAAAAGAAATGCTTCACATTCACGCTAGTGCTTTTGATGTTAATAGTTAACATCTACATCAAATATACACAAACAGAGCATGCAAAATGTGATATAAAATCAACAGAAATTTGTGATCCACATCTGTCTCCATTGACAGTTGAAGAGCATGCAAATATGATATAAAATCAACTTAAATGTGCAATCAACACCTGTTCGCTTTGACAGCTGACGAGCATGCAAATGTGATATAAAATCAACTGAAATGTACAATCAATACATATTTGCTTTAACAGTTGACGAGCATGCAAATGTGATATAAAATCAACTGAAATGTGCAATCAATATCTATTTGCTTTGACAGCTGAAGAGCATGCAAATATGATGTAAAATCAACTGAAATATATAATCAACATCCATTTGCTTTGACAATTGAAACTTTACTTGTGACAAGATAGATAATGAAGTGTAATATTTTCAGACAATCAGATGCTACCAATAAAGTTTACAGACACTGATGTTATTTACACAATAATTATCCATTACCAAATAAACAATCAAAATCTGTGTTGACAGAAGTGCCATAATTGTCTTCAAATCTGCTGTAAAAGATGTTGTTCCTAAGAAAATGAAAAAAGAACTAATTTAGAACGTGATTTTATGAGCATATATCATAGTCAAATACAAAAAAATAAATAAAATGACAGATAGAATTTCATGTAAGCATGAAATGATTCGAATAATACCAAGAAAATATTTTAAGGGAGTACTTTAAGGGGGTCACTTCACGAAAATCCATTAAAAAATCGATTTTTCAATTTTGATTGAAACATAAAATACAATTCTTTTTCTTTTCTAATGCAGTTTAAATTTTTGCTCTAGCTTAATTAGAAGTATTTTTAATATTTTTTTAAAAAGTTGTTTACATCTGTCAAACCCCAAAACTGCTGATTGCCACGCCCTCTCAAATCAAAACAAAAGACACATGCTACTTTTCAGCCTTATCAAATGGTTTAAATTGATTAAAGAATTTATTTTGATCAGCAGCTTATCCAGGAAAGAAGTGAAGTGAATAGTTGTAGATGTTTGTTTACTTACAGCCTATTTTTACCTCCTTAAATGCAACGGATTTCTGCTATCGTGTAAAATAGTGTTTTCTATCAAAAACATTAATAAAACGCTTACAAAACGTTTTTTAAACTCTGTTAAGTAATAAAATGTTTAAAAAACGAAAGAGTTTGGAAAAGAAATGTACAAAATTCCAAACCTTTATGGATTTAAATGTTGATAAGTCAGACAATTTCAACATAAATAAATCAGCTTTAAAATCTAAGTTAGGTAAGTTTAATAAAGAGTATGTTTCTTTTTTAGATTCATTTGAATGTTTCTGTGAAATTCCTGACATTGTACTGTTCTTTTGTGCTTTGAAACAATATTAATTACATAAAATTAATGTAAAAACCAAGGTATTCACATAAATTTTGGTCGCCAAATCTAGGGTTTGGCTACAAAATTGTTAATATGTTGTGACTTTTGTGGTCTTATTCAAACATTTTTTATCACCAGGTTTACTAAAACAGTAGTTAATAAAAAAAAAAAAGGTACAAAATTATATAAAGTGGACCCAATAGAATTTCATATGCTATGAGGTCTATTTAAAAGAAGCAGTTGCAAAAAATATTTTGCGGAGTTATGCATTTGTCACTTACACCATAGTGGTTTTATGATTCCATGCATACATTAAATAATGTGACAGAGAAAGTAACCAAAGTGTCTATGGCTTTAGCTGCTGCCGAAACAATATTTAATGGATAACCAAATGTACCAGTGGCTATCAATGGTACCTGGCTAAAAAGAAGCTATATATTTCTAAATGGTGTTGTTACGGCAGTTAGTTTGGACACTGGGAAAGTTGTTGATGCTAAAATATTATCGCAGATATGTTCATGTAATTTTAACAGCGATGTACATAGCAATGAGTGTTCGGCATGTTACATTGAAAATAGTAGGGAATGGGAAGTTGAAGAGGTGCGCTTTTTTTTTTTGTATCTCTCATCACTCGCAGACATTACACAATTTACGGTATACACAATATTTGGACTATATGGGAACTCTAAAGCATACAAATCAGTTTTTGAATCTAAAGATATGTCAATATTGAACAATTAGAATGTGTTGATCATGTTGAGAAAATGATGGGGACATGACCTAGGGCCTTGAAATTAAAATTAAAAGACAGAAAGCTTAATGACAAAAAATCTCTAGGATTCCGTAATGGCTTGGCAGATGCTGAAATAAACAAATTGCAAAGTTACTATGTTTTGGCTGTTCAAAACAACTCGGGAAAATTTGTCAGCCATAAGGCAAGCTATATGGGCTATAATTTTTGATAAAATGTTCACAGATTTGAATCTACGACACGGTTTATGCACCATGGGATGTGACTTGTGGTGTAGATATAATATGTCCATACTGAAAGGTTACACATACAAGCATAAACACGACTTACCTATTGTAATTAGGAATTGCATAAACAAAGTATTTAGAGGTCACTAATCTTGAACATTTATCTGGATGCTTGTTTGATAAAACTCAAAATATTAGTGAAAGCGGAAATAGTTTTTGGTGTATAATTCCAAAAACTGTATTTGTGCAATTGGGAACTTCAAAAACTATAGTACATGAAGCTATATACTTATATAATAAGGCTTCATTACCAAATTGAAAGTTTTAGATGTATTAAACATTCAACACCTGAATTTTACAAATGTCGAGCATTGCAAAAAGTAGATCATCCGTGTATTAGGAAAGCAGAATAGTCAGTTTTACAATGAACCAAAGAAGCTAGAATTAAAAACAAACAATTAAAATGTAGGCAAGAAGATGATCTTGCAGATGACACTAGCAATCCAAGTTATAGTTCTGGTATGCATTAGTTAATAGTAAGTTTTTACTTTAAATCACTATTTCTCAAAAGTGTAAATTTCAACACAAAAGGAAAATTTTTGAAAAAACTACTTAATTTACAGCCTTGAAACTTTGCACATATGTTAACACTATACAAATAAATATTTTAATGAGAGATTTTGTCAAAAAATTATTCAAAAATATTTATGGATTAAAAATGTACAAGAATTTTCATCGTTTTAAAAATTTTGACGTGTTACTCCACATATGAATTTTAAAAAAACTAATCAAAATTTTGAAAAATGCTCCCATTAAAATAATAAAAACAATACAATGAATACACGAAAAAAAAATTCATGACTGTACAACCAGCCAATTTTTAAAAAATGTTCCTTAAACTTGGTCATTTTTAACATTACGGAGATAGGAAAAATGCTGCGTGAAGTGACCCCCTTAAAACATACTTATGGATTTAGTTGCAGCAAAATAGTGAGAAACAGGGTGTTAAAAACCGGTTTGTGAGCCAGTGAATTACATTTCAGATGTTAATTTCTATTAAAAATCAATGCTAGACAAATCGGAAAAAAATGTCGATAAATATACGTTTGCCATAAAACTTTGATACTAGAATGCATTATAAAGTATTTTTAAATTAGGAACCTCTTTCAATATATACTGTGCTCAATATTTTTTAAATTTGTTTTTTATCAATAAAAAAAAGAGTTGTGTAGAATTTTTTTAATATTTTTCCTTATAAAAATGGATACAAAAAATGTATTAAGAAAATATACATATAATGAGAAAATAACTATCATGTACCTTTGAAACAATTTGGTCTTGTTTCCGTTACTTAAAACTTATTAAGTAGCATATTATTTGTATATTAGGGTTGTATAATTTTGATAAGTAGTCTATTGAGAGAAATTTATGGCACACACACAAACAAACTTATCTAAAAATACAGAACACTCTTTCCGAATTTTATAAGCTTAGATACGGTTGCTCCTCCAGAAGTCATCACTCTGCAATTAATATATGAGATGTTATATTTAAATTTGAGTATATTCAATCTAAGTCGTATTACTATTATCTTCAATATGTTTAGATATAAAGATTAAGGAAACAACAAAAGTTTTGTTGATTACAAAAAAATTTGAACACAGAATGAGTATTTACGAGTTACTTCGTTTAATTTGAAATATTTACGAAATTCCAAAAAAAAAAAAAACACGCACACACAATTTTAATAAACCTTATTTAATGAACACATGTATTCAAATTTTAAAATAAAAAATAAAGATGATGTATTACTTGCAAAATTAACAACGTATAAAATAATTTCCTAAAAAAATATAATTCCAAAAAAATTCCCAAAACTCCAATATGATTTAATGACTGTGTGAACTCAAAACAACAAGAGTTAATTTTACGACACTTTCATTTATTATCAATGCAATAATAGTTATCGGAAATATTTTAAGTGAGTTTGTGTGAATATGCGTTTCAGTAACTTGAAATCATATTTTAATACAAGTAGTTCGATTCCTCAAGTTGCATCTTATATAATGCTCAAAACTTTAACAGAGAATGAAAACGTTTATATCTAGTCGATATTGGTTCATTACGAATAATTCCTATAACTCAAGGCTTGATTTATAATAGGTATTTTCCGGTCGATAGTTTTCGGTTTAAGGCTTAAATTATATGCTTATGCGTGTAATTTAATCTACGTATAATAAATGCAGTGAGCTTCAGGTAACCAATTTTCAAATAACTTTTCGAGTTCTTGAATACCCTGTAATAAGCTTTAATTTGAATTGTGGCTAATCACAGAGCTTTAATTAAGATAAAAATTTTATCTTATTATAATGGATTATTTCCATGAAAATTTTAAAGCAGGAATTATCGTGGCTGATTTTCTTGTGATAGGTAAATATTCTTAACATAAATCTTGTTATTCAGCTCAATGTGCGTATAAAACTTTCTACATATCCATCTCAAGAAGTATTTCTTGAGTTCTTATTTTATTTTCTGATCACTTTGATGACCTTATTTCCACAATTTATTGGATAGTAAAAATTAGATTTGAAATTAAACTATGTTAAGACATCCGACTAGGTTCGGAGAAATATTTTTCAAAAATTCATTTTCAGAAACATTTTACTGTTTTAAAAAGCATAAACCAGTTTAAAAAGTCATAAATATTAAATAAGTAACATGTATCACTCTTTGTTTCTGGTAAAGTATTGTTTTTATAAAATTTTAGTAAAATGTTGCATGTTAAGAAAAACAGCATAAAAATAAAAATACATTTGACACATCATGTAATTTTAATATTTCATTAATATACTTCTTGATCCATTTGCAGTGTCACAAACCGCAGGGTAAAATATTTTAAGAAATAAATATATTTTATAAGCATTCGAGAATTTGACATTAATGATTTTTCGTCAAAATTACCTTATGTTCTAAGATAAAAACGGCTGTAAAATGCGATTTTATTGCCTTGTTTTGAAGATATCTTTTTTCGTGAGAATTATCGTAAACATTTCCTTCTTCAAAAAACACACTTAAAAAATATTCGCATGAGTTAGATAAAGTAACTATTAAAAAACATGCAACTTAATCTCCACAGTTTTATAAATTATTATTTCTTCTTCCTCAATACTTATATTTCATTTTTCAGGCCTTATCATCTAACACCTAAAAAACACTTTTTCAACCTAACTCTATAAAGAATAAAATTTGTAGTTTATGAAATATATCTTTATAACAAGTATTTCGGTTGCATTCATTCTATTTAAATTATTGTTATAAAAATTACATGACAGAGATTTCAAAATGGAGTCTAATTTTGATCATTCTTTATAAAAATGTCTTATATAATGTTTACTGAAAAAAAAACCTGCGTAATGCTTTTTAAACCAATTTTCTCCATAGTTTTATAGATCATTTTTACTCCCTGAATGTTTTATTTTGTCAATGAATTATAAAAAGAAACAGCAATCTTTTAAGTCTCAGCATACCAACACAGGTTTGTTTCCTCTCTTACCATAAGAACGCTAAGCTTCCTACAGCCACAAGGAAAACCGACTAAAGTAAAATACACTTGCCCTAAGTCATACATTTTCCGGTACCCAGTGTCTCTCAAACTGTGGGGCACGCCTCCTAGGGGGCGGGATAATCTTCCCAGGGGGCATAAGTATATCCCCCAAAATCCAAAATAATATATTTTTTTTTAAATAAAACTTTTCATTTACTGAAAAGAATCAAAACAAAATACATTCTGAGATATTAAAAAAATACACGTTTACAATGACATAATACACTTATAACTGCATCAGTACTGTACAATGTATTTGATAGTTAATTTAACAATACTAAATTTAAGTACAAGTTTAATACATACTGGCGACCTCATGAGATTGTACAGAGTGTTTTTTTCCAGGTATAGAAGTTTAAGTTGGCATTACTTTCCAAGATGGTGACCGATTTAACAGCTGTCAAGTGATTTATTCTCAGTTTGGTTTGGCAATTCATCATGAATAAATAGACTCACGCCTGAACAACGCTTTCAAATTGTGCAATTTTATTTCGAAAATGATGGTCGATTTTCATAAGCGAATTTTGTTTAGCGATGAAGCGCACTTCTGGTTGAATGGCTACGTCAACAAACAAAACTGCCGCATTTGGAGTGAAGCTAATCCACAAGTGTATGTCGAAACACCGTTACATCCAGAAAAACTGACTGTTTGGTGCGCTGTATGGGCTGGTGGAATCCTTCATCAAAAACGATGAAGGCCACAACGCTACAGTCAATGGTGATCGGTATAGAGCCATGATTAATAACTTTTTCATTCCTGAATTGAACAATCATGATTTCCAGGAGCTGTGGTTCCAACAAGACGGCGCAACATGTCACACAGCTCGTGCCACAAACGATTTATTGAAAGACACGTTTGGTGACCACCTAATTTCACGTTTTGGACCTGTGAATTGGCCTCCAAGATCTTGTGGTTTAACACCGCTAGACTATTTTCTGTGGGGCTATGTAAATTCATTGGTCTAGGCGGATAAGCCACAAACGCTTGACCATTTGGAAGACAACATTCGCCGTGTTATTGCCGATATGCGGCCACAAATGTTGGAAAAAGTCATCGAAAATTGGACGTCCAGATTGGAGCCTATGATTAGCCAGAAATCATATTTAAAATGTAATGCCACAAGATTATCTTTCGAATAAAAAAAATTCATGTCAATCGAATAATGCATCGTTGTTTTATTGCAATTTAAAGTTATATACCTCTAAAAAAAACACCCTTTATATCCCAAAGTCCAAATACATTTTTTTAAAAAAAACTTTTCATTTACTGAAAAGAATCAAAACAAAATACATTATGAGATATTAAAAAAATGCACTTTTACAATGATATAATACACTTATAACTGTATCAGTACTGCACAATGTATTTGATAGTTAATTTAACAATACTAAATTTAAGATCAAGTTTAATACATACTGGTGACCTCATGGGATTGTACGAAATTATATACAAAATTTAATACTTACCTTGATAATTTATACAGTTTATAATTAAAGTCTTTTACGTCCGTCATTATAGGTAAAGTCGTATACGTAAAAACGTTAACCTACTTTGTCGCTTTAGTGCCGAAGTTCGTTATTATTGAATTCAATACATTGTTATTGTATATATGGGAGCACCATGAAAATTATGATAGAAAATTGGATCACAAACATTCATAGTTTGAGAAGCACTGTCGCAAACCATGGGACACAATCCAGAATACAGAACCCATCACTTATATTGAAAAAACCTACGTATGTATGGTTTAAATAAATCAAAGAGAATGAATGAAATGATTTTGCGTATTTGTAATTCCTCTTCCAGCTGTGAGCATTTTCCATCGTTTTACAGGCATCTCTCACCGAGCCATTTTTTCCTTTAGTTTCGAATTTAATAACTAAATTCAAATTACTTGTACTTTCCTCCCCAACAAAATAGCTCTGGGTGTATAAAAAGGTATTTTCCTTCTCTCTAAAACTAAATTCTTCCCGAAAGAAAAATCCCCATTGAAGAGGAGAATAATCCGCAGTGTGAACAGCTCGGGGAACGTATAGATATTTACATGAAAAAATAGTGGGTTTTTTTAAAGATTAAACCTTAAATTCTTTGAGACGATGTATCACGTAAGAAGCACTTTGTTGGCTTAGTTATTAATATAAAAAATAAAAAATTAAAATCTTATATTCAATAAAATCATTTATATAATGAATTCCTGTTGGCTTAGAACTTCGTAATTTTTTTTATAAACTTGATAACTAAATAATAGTAAAAAAACAAAATCATAAAATAAGAATTCTAAGTTTTATTTTAATATTTCATTTTTACTACCATATAGATAAATCTTTAAACATTAGTAAACATCTTTAAACACATTATATATATATTATATTTATAAGTTCTGATTTTTATTAGTAAATTTGTTTCTGTTGTAAGTCTCGACACAATTATAACTTCATTAAAACACTATTTCAAAATATGCCTATTTTAACAAGTTCCACAGTAAGGAGAGATGCAAATTAAAAAATTGTGTCGTACTTCTAAAAGATTTTTTTTTAAATGTTATCATTAAATATAGCGTTAAGATTTTTCTCGTGTTTTTTATATTGAATATTTAAAAAGAATCTTACAAACTAGTGGTGCCACCTTACCCATGGCTAAAAATAATATTATTTTTTAAATAAAATTAATCTGTTTTGTCAGTAAAAATTGATTATGCTACCAATCACCTAGACAATAGTCTTATTTGTACTGAATTTAAAACACGTGGCTCTTTAAAAATTAAGATTAAATTTATAATATTTTTTCAGCAGTATTATATTTAATCAAAGTTTACGCTTATCCACAACTTTTTTTTAAAAATTCGTGTAGTAAAAAGATAACTTGATAAACAAATGTACTTAATGCAAATTAAAGAAATACATAATACTTTCAACTAAAACCTACCATTTAAAGATTTTTAATTTTTTTTCAAAATAATTGAAAAAGAATGTGAACTTTTATGTAAATCAAAATTATAATAGAGAATATTATTTTCTAGTTGTAAAAAAATTAGTCTATCAACTATTATTTTATAAAGCTTACCTTTTACCACTCTACCAACTCTTGATTCTAAGCAAGAAACAATAATTAGAGTGAGGGAGTGTTAAATTAACGTTGCACTATAAAGGAACACCAGGGGTATTGGCGATGGACCTCATAATTTTGGCCCCCAGTCACCTGAGCTGCTACCCTTCTCCTAAGCCAATGTTTCTCAAACTGTGGGGCGCTCCCCCCTTGGGGGCATGACAACTCTACAAGGGGGGGCGAGCATATTGAAAAGTCGAGAACAAAAGATTATTTAAAAAATTATTAATTTACTGAAAATAAACAAACGAAATACATTCTGACATAATAAAAAAATAAAATACACATTTACACTGATATATTACACTTATAAATAAATCAGTGCTACTCAATGCATTTTATAATTAATTCAACAATTCTAAGTTAAAATCAAGTTTATTAATTACCACTGACCCCATGGGCTTGTCATATATATAATCTAAAACAAAAATTAATACTTATCTTGATAATTTTTGTACGGTTTATAATTAAGCCTTGACTGCCGATCATAAGTTTCGCGATTCGCTTCCAAATGCCAACCGTTTTCCACGTAGGCACGCGTATGTGATGTATTGGGGGAGGGGAGAAGAATAAAGGAACGAGAAAATAATCTGGAATAAGTAAATCCTTCGCAAACATTGCCAAGGTCCTCTTATTGCATTCCAAAGCCTTGAAATAATTTTACGGACAGCAGTGCACAGAAAAAATCATACTTTGGAAAGACGTATATATACGTCTGGAGAAATAAAAGCTTTGGCTTAGCGAGACGTTTATATACACAGGGAGTGCTTAAGAGGTTAAAGTCGTATCGTAGTTTTAGCGTCAAAGTATAGTATTATTGAATTCAGTACATTGTTATTGTATGGGGGGCGATGAAAATAATGATTGAATATTGGGACTAGAGTAATACAACTTTGAGAAGCACTGTCCTAAGCAATGATTAGAAGCAATCAATTTACGAATACGAATTGTAGAAAAACTTTTCCCAAGGCCTTATTCACTGTGTGTGTCATATTACAATCTCCCATAAATAAATGATGAATAGTTTTAGAAATTAAATAGAAATGGCTTTTAAAGATTGTATTTTCGTTTTCCTTTAAATGTCTCAAATTTCCTTTTTTAATAGTTCCACTTATTCTCTAATTAAGTGTGTGACATAATCTCCATTAAATAAATCCGATATTTGTAGCGCACTTATGTTTCTAGTTTTCTTTCCAAACCTTCTCAGAAAACAGCCATCTCTAGAAGCAGGTCGCGTTTGGACAACAATAAGCCCTCTGACAGATAGTATGGATTATTTTCCCATTTATTAAATGTGTTGGATATCTCACGTTTTAAGAAACCAGTCAACTCAGTTGTTTTTAAATTGTAGCTTCAGTTAAGATGGATTTTTCCAATAAGCCCTTCGACTTGGAAAGTATTTTGGTTTTGTAAATTTTAATGAACTGTTGAATGATCTCGGGAATAAGAATATACTTCTTAGAATAACATTTTAGGATGCCTGATCTAGCATGCCATCAAACATTGTAAAAGTTGACTTAAGATTGCTGAGATTGTTGTGTGTGTGTGAGAGTAAATATTATCTGTATAATAGAAATCTAGTCTAGTAAAAACAAATCAGGTATTTAAATGATGAACTTTATATTTTCTGAATCAACTGAAGATTAGAATAACGTATTTTGGATTTTTTTCCATTTATATTTTGATGAAAAATATAATAGTATCTTGCATATCCACTTACAGAATTTTAAAAGTACTAGATAAATATAGTAATAATTTCCTTTTTTTATTAGAAGTGCATGTAAAGTATTATCTCATGAAGTCTTAAATAAAACGTTCTTAAATAAATAAAATATTATTGATTTTTTTAACATACATGATTTAATTTAGTTATCAACCATGGCACAAAACATCTGTTAACTCTAAGAAATTAGCTGTTGAATAAAAAATGTGTTTCAATATTATGTATTTCACAATAAGAATAGAAAACACAAAAAGAGAAACAGCTTACTTCGAAAGAGTTAACTTGCTCAAATATTTTGTTTTCCTTTTGATAGATGATTTTAGAGTATTAAAATATCATTCTTGAGTTTTAATAACACTTTAGAAATTGCTATTTTTTAAGCTGTTAATTTATAGTTTTTCTTATATATTGTGACAATCAAGATTTCCTAAAAAATGATTTTAGATTGATAAAAAAGTATTTAACTTTATTTAATGTAAAATATTATTTGTTTAGTAGTAATATATATAAATACCCGATGTGGGAAAAAGGGACTGAAATAATTTTACTCAGCTTCCATAAAACATAATAATTTGTCGAAGTTGATAGAAATAGCACAGACTAAAGAAACGTATTTTTATATTTAAATCAATGATACTTATAACTAAAATTGGTGAAATACTTTATTAACGAAAAAGAAAATAAACCATATTAGATAGCCTTTCACTTAAAAATAGAAGTGGCTAATTCATATTTTTATTGGAACTTTTTATCTAACTCAAAAAATGTTGTTCAGCTGATGAAGTAATAATCATAGTAAACTAGAAAATTTTGATTTCATAACCTGCCATATATATAAACCTAACAGAAATTCCTAATTTTTTTGGCATAAAACTAAAATGCCCATAGGCACGACCCATAGCACAACCAAAATTTCATTCCAATATGGCTTAAAGCTAATAGAATTAAGACTCTCTTCTGGCCATTGCAATCCCGGATATTAATCCGATAGGGAATCTCTAACAGATAATCAAGTGCCATTGTAGCATGACAAAATCATCTTATGGGGATGAAAGGTTTTGGTTTCTTCAAGCAGAAAAGAATGAAAATCTAGAATCTTGGCGAAATTGGCGAGTTTTCTGACGTCCGTTTGCGATGTCGTCAGACCTACAACAAATTTGAAGAATATCAATTTTTGGCATAAATTTTAAATTAAATATTTTAATTCAGTGCGATCAAACATTTTCCTTTAACTATAATGGTTATATCAATTAACAATCTAGTTAAGAATTAATTTTACAAAAAGAAAAGAAAAAGTCATTTAAAATTTTTAATTACTATTACACAATTTATATCCTTCCCCACGTAGAAATTACTTTCTCAGAATGATCCAAACCGAATTAAAGTTAAAGATTTAAGATTGTGATATTAACGGGGATAAAAAACGATTTTCTTAACTCCTTAAGCGGTCATTTTTTTTACCAAAATTGTTTCAAAAAAGGGCACAATATTTTATTGTTTTTAAGTTAACATCATACTGTATAATTCCCGATTTCACCACAACAAAAAATACCTGATAAAAATCATATCAGTACCAAGGGCAAGCTGTGTGTGTGAGTCACCTTTTCAAAACACTAGCACTAATTAATACACCATAAGAATTAGAAATAAGCTCAAATCAGTACCCGTACAGCGTACGGGCAAACTGGCTGCGGCCAACTTTCGGTAGCCTATCCGTGGTACGGGCAAACCGTTTAAGGTATCCATCTACGTTCGGATCCGTGATTTTGCAAAAGCGTATAAATGGATAATATTTATAATATTTAGTGTCACTTAGATTAGAAAATGTAAAGGGTGTTTTTTTAGAGGTATACAACTTTAAATTGCAATAAAACAACGATGTATTATTCGATTGACATGAATTTTCTTTATTCGAAAGATAATCTTGTGGCATTACATTTTAAATATGATTTCTGGCATATAACTGCCACGGCTGGCTCGGATGTAGTCAATCTGGACGTCCAATTTTCGATGATTTTTTCCAACATTTGTGGCCGTATATCGGCAATAACACGGCGAATGTTGTCCTCCAAATGGTCAAGCGTTTGTGGCTTATCCGCATAGACCAATGACTTTACATAGCTCCACAGAAAATAGTCTAGCGGTGTTAAATCACAAGATCTTGGAGTCCAATTCACAGATCCGAAACGTGAAATTAGGCGGTCGCCAAACGTGTCTTTCAATAAATCGATTGTGGCACGAGCTGTGTGACATGTTGCACCGTCTTGTTGGAACCACAGCTCCTGGACATCATGATTGTTCAATTCAGGAATGAAAAAGTTAGTAATCATGGCTCTATACCGATCACCATTGACTGTAACGTTGTGGCCTACATCATTTTTGAAGAAGTACGGACCAATGATTCCACCAGCCCATAAAGCGCACCAAACAGTCAGTTTTTCTGGATGTAACGGTGTTTCGACATACACTTGTGGATTAGCTTCACTCCAAATGCGGCAGTTTTGTTTGTTGACGTAGCCATTCAACAAGAAGTGCGCTTCATCGCTAAACAAAATTCGCTTATGAAAATCGGGAACAACGGCAATCTCGTTTTGCGCGCATTCGACGAATCTACGCCTTGCTTGATCATATTTAAAATGTAATGCCATAAGATTATCTTTCGAATAAAAAAAAATTCATGTCAATCGAATAATACATCGTTGTTTTATTGCAATTTATAGTTCTATACCTCTAAAAAAACACCCTTTATATAAAATTGATTTAAGAATAGTAATAAAATAAACAATTATTTAAGTGCAATATTTTGACAAAAAATGAACATAGAATGATCCATTTTCAAAATATTCTCCTTATGTGAGAAATACTTCTCTTATAATAATATTTTGCCTGTATATATCTCAGATCTTTGTACAAAGGGTCAACTAGAATTTTTGATATATATTACACAGAAGTGCGTTTTTCCCTGTTTTACGACAACGGAGGGGAGAAATGTTAAGAAAAAAAACGCCGTTAATTGTTTCAAATGGTAGTAACTCTGAAAATAATGTGAATTTTCCAAATACTATACTTGAGCCTCTGTACAGAGGTTTGAGCTATACACAAGCAAAATATTATTATAATAGAAGCATTTTTCACAAAGATAACATTTTGAAAAAGGTTATTCTAAGTTAATTTTTGCCGAAATATTGTATTTAAATATTTTTTTGTCGAAATGTCCTTAAAACAATTTTATACATGTATTCTTATCTAAGTGACACTAAATATCATGAAATTATTCATGTATGCGCCTTTTTAAAATCACGGTTCCGAACGTAGTCGGATACCTTAAGGGATAAGACCAATGGTTCAATGGTTTAACTATTTGAGAAAAAAAAAATATTTTTGATTTACAAAATAGGAAGCATCCCATATTCAAAATAAAATTATTTACAAATTGGGAAAAACTTTTATTTTTTTACCATTCATCCATCAGAAGTAAAACTATAAAACTCATAAACACGTCAGTATTATTGAGCCACTGTTTTATCTCTCATTAAGAAAACAATAAGCCTGAATCTGAGGAAAACACCTTTTCTTTCCGAGAGAAAAGTAGAAATTTAATTTTGAATTTGTTGAAATCCTTTCATTTCCTGTCCTATTCTGTAATATATGGAGGAAATTAAAAGAGAGCGGAGCTAGCTGGAGGAGAGCCAATTTGTGAGCGAAGCAGGCGCCGAGGTATATATAGTATATATGGCCTTCTTAGGCTATCATTCTTGACTATCCGGGACAGTAGGGAAGGAAAACGACAGGTCGCAAAGAAAATCGATAAGGCACTAGAAATGACTTGGCAAATATGGCCACAGCAGTCACAGAGGGGCATACTAGAGAGAGGCAACAACCAGGTATTCCCAAAGAACATTTCAAGGTTAGAATATCCTTTTGGCGCCATTTGGAATTTTATAAGTTTCCTTTCACCAGAAAAATGGATAAAGTGCTCTTTTCCCTCCATTCCCCTAGGATAAGTCAAAAGGGACTCTTAAGGGGGAGACGGTCCTATCACGGAGCACTTCCCTCGGTGCTATCACCCATCACAAGTCTCCATCGGTCTGTCTTTTTTGAATGGTGGATGAGAGTGATGGATATTCCTTCGAGTATATATATATATGTGTGTGTGTGAGTTAAAGAAAGATCAAATCTAAATGATGATTACAATCTCAATAAACCTTCATATAATTTCCAACTTCGATATGTATTTGCGACGGAAATTTGTTTTGGAGTGATAAAAGCTAAAGTAAGATAATAAAGAAAATTTTGTGGATTATGAACAGAGATTGTCTAGAATGAAGCTGATAGATGGGCTTCTTAAAAATTTTCTTAGCGTTTTTTTATTTAATTTACATTATGAATAGCTTTAATAACATTCTCAAATTTCTGTAATACAAAGTAACATTGACCGTCCATAGATTATATAAATATTTCGGGTATGACAATCAACATATTTTTTCTTATGTTTCAAGAAACAAAGAAAATTGAGCTTTAACTTTGTGAACAAATATTTGCCTTAAAATACATTTATTTTTAAGAAAAATAGAGCAAAGGATGTAAGATGTAATTTCTCTCTGTATATATATAAATGTGCTATTATGTGTGTATGCGTGCGGGGTGTGTGTTTTTATTAGAATGTTCTCGATTTTTTTTTACTTAAAATATTTTACAATAAATACCCAAAACTTTTCTAAAACAGAGAATTTGAAATGAATAATTGAAAATCATATTTCAACTTAATGTTACTTTGTAATCCAATCATATTTTTCTTTTTAATAAATATAAAAATTAAGAATCTTGTAATGAGAATAAGTTTTAACAATGGGAAGGATAGCAAAATGTTCTCTTTCAGAAAGAATGATATATTTCAGTGTTACTTTTTCAACAGAGGATATATACTTCTTTTTCTTTAAAAGTTTACTCCTTATTTCTTAATTTGCATGTGACACATTAATATTAACTTGAAACAATATTTCCCTTTCATCAAGAGAGCTTATTTTCTTTATTAAAACGTCTTTCCAGTGATTATCGTAATAATTAGTAATTTTTCCATTTTAATTAACATTATTATGGTAAAAAATTGCAGTTTCCTCAAAATAATAGCGTAACTAATATTAAACTGGATACTAAAATTGAAAGTTATTGTTAGAAAGTTCTAGTAGAAGACTTTTATGCATCAAATTTCCTCAATTGAGAGAAGCCAATTCCTAATCAAAATCAAAACTTTCCCTGCGGGCTTAATTAGATGCCCTAATCAAACTCATTCCAAAGAAGTTCTTACTTTTTTAATCAGCAGTAATCTCTTTTCAAAAGAGTGTATTTACATTTTATTCTGGGATCTATCTTACAGCAATGTCTACATGGAAAATTCAGAAAAATTCTTAAGGAAAGAAGGTTTCTCCGCTCTAACCTGTCTTTCCTTCAATAAGAACTCGGTTAGCTGAGACTAGGATCGATAACTAGGGAATAGCTC
Source organism: Trichonephila clavipes (assembly GCA_019973935.1). Classification (NCBI taxonomy): domain Eukaryota; kingdom Metazoa; phylum Arthropoda; class Arachnida; order Araneae; family Nephilidae; genus Trichonephila; species Trichonephila clavipes. The sequence goes on along the minus strand of BMAU01020730.1, from coordinate 137,475 downwards.
TACTCAGGAAGTTCCAAGTTTTTAAAATGGAACGCCTGGAGTATTAAAAAAAGAAGAAAAAGCGGAATAAAGGAGTTTAAAAAATTCTGTCCTTGTCTTTTCTCTTCTTTCTTTCTTTTTCTTTATTCTTTGTCTATTCGAATTTCCGCAAGGCAAAACAGTGTTGGGGGAAAAGAAAAAGCTGATTTTCTTAAATATATCAAACATTGTACCTTCCATGAATTCTTAATGGGATAATTTATGCTTGTATTGTAACGACTATTTTATTTTAAGCAGAGATGAAAGAGAAGTTTTATAGCTGAAATTATTTGAATTAGTCTATTAAGCCTTTTAAACTCAAAAAGTAGGTTTTTAAGTGGGATAATGAATAGATGAATGAAAATCTGTACTTTTTGGGGGAAAGCTGTAATAAACATATATTTATTTAATATTGTTAAAAGTTCACATATTTTCTTTGATGAAAAAGTTATGTGAAATGATGTATATTATTTTTAGTTTACAGTTACTTATCGTAATAAATTATAATCTGCTTATTATTTGTAATATTTAAAGTATGAAAAGAATTTAATTAATCATGTATAAGCAACTTATAAGCAAATAAATGTGAATGTCAACAACAAATTAAATATAACTATATGTTCCTTGTATCTGCTTAAGAAGAACAGGAATAAAATATGTTTATTACACTTAGTTTACATAACTAATATTTTATACTAAAAAACTTAAAAAGCTAAGAAGGTAAATAAATGGGTAAATATATGTTAAACAAAATTCAAAAACACAATATCATTAACCGTCTATAACATCCAGATGTTTCACCTTTATACTATAAAAAGTGTTACTAAGTGATATAAAGAGTTAATAAAAAAGATTTGTAAATAATTCAAGAATATATATATATATCATTGAATATTCAAAATAGCAAACATGAACTACTGTTCTTTTAATAATTGTTTTATTTAAAATTTTAGATTTTTTTTCTGAAAAATACTTCTTTTGAAATTTAACTGCTCCTGTAATTTAAATTTAATATAAATACATATCTTATACCCAGATCAAACGGAAGATGTCTCTTTTTAATCATCTCTTTCTGCAAAATATTCGTAAAATATTGTCTTTAAAATAGCGTTCCAACATTTTTCTTCATTTAAAAATAAATTTATAAATCAAACAAAGAAAAAAGATCTACAAAATTGTGATTTTATTTTATTAAAGTACGCAGGAAAGTTCTTTAATTTTATATAATTTATGGACTTCCAAAGATAGTCCTGACTTTTTCTATCTCTATAATTGTTTTCTTTCAAACCTTAGATTCTAAAAACACCTAAAATACAAAACTTGTTCAAGTTTGTTTTAAATAATAATTCTAAGCAAAAATAATGATACGTTTACATACTTATTAAGAAATTAATAATGTTTCTCATGTTGTATGTTTTATTTAAATTATTTAACCTTAAAAAACAGGTTTTTTTCATAATTTCCAATAGCTAAGAGTTAGATTATCCATCTATAGAGTTCAGATTATTCATCTTTAGAGTTCAGAGTATTCATTTATACAAAATCATTTTTTTAATACATGAATCAATACGAATACGAAATCATCAAACTAAAATTTAAAAACAACATATACGTATCACAAAACCTAGTGCAAAAAATTACAATAACTTAAAAATTTTTTGAACAATCTAACATAATTATAACTTACAAATTCAATGTGCTATTACTATACCATCAATCTTTCTGTAATACTAAAACTCTCTGAAATAATGCAAAAAGCTTTTATCTTTAGTATGGTATCGTGATCTAGTTCAGACATGGCTGGATATGCTCAAGATGGATGATGAAGGATTCTTGGCTAGTGCCCATGCTCCCACCCACAAAACACAAAGAAAGGAAAAAGAAGGCAGTATTCCCACTCAAATACTGAAATAGACAAAAACGCTATTGCATTGCCTTAGATATGAAAAAAAGACACAAAGGAAAATTTAATGCGTTATATGAAACCTCAACATATATATATACGCTATACCCTCCCTTAAAAATTATACTTTTATTTTTTTTAAATATTGATATTAATATCGATACACAGTAAAACATTTTATGCGTGTCATTGTTTCATTATTAATATTTAACATAAAAATTTAGAATGCTACACATTACTTCTCTGAGAAATAGAAAATCTGTAACACAAAAACCGACGCATCAAGGACAGAATTGCGTTTGAATATTCCTTACAATAGACTATGCAACTGATTAACTTCTGGTGGCGAATAAATGACTAGCTGGTTGTCCAGCACATTGTAATGGGATTTAAAAGGCATGCATTTCAATACTAAGACATAACTCAATTGATAAAGTGGCTCCGTTGACCCACTGGGACAGTACTAATACCTCACAAAGGCATTCGCAACAGTATCAGCTGATGTCACCATTTAAGAGAGGGCCTACTATTGGATTAAATTAAGTGTAGAAGTAGGGGTCAGAGTGCAGGATAGCTCGACATTTGAGTTAAAGTGATGCTTTCATTCGACGTTATTGTTAAGAATGAGGGAACCCTGACCCTAAATAGTGATAAGAAGGTAGCGATCGACCTAGAGCTATAACAAAATGCGAGAATATCAACGGATCGCTGAGAACAGCCCCGATATGTCCTTACCAACAATTCAACATGTAAATAAGACACCAGTGACTACAACGACTTTATATAAATGACTCAATTAACAGGGTCTGAGGCCATGGAGACCATTTAGTTAATTGCTCCTCTTCATTGCATGCTTCCAGGCTTGTTTACAGATATGTCAGGTACATACAACCTGGAATCTCACGGACTGGAGTTGAATTGTTTTCAGAGAAGAATAGCGCTTTGAACTGAGCCCCGATGCCTAGAGAATTTTGGAGATGTTCTAAACAGTAAAAGGTACTTACTTGACTATCATCCACCTTACAGCCCAATAACTAAGAGTTATGGTATGTGGTTAAATTTCATTTGATAACCGGATCCCTTTGATTGTCATCCGTGAGATCCTCCCAATGTAGCGTTACTTCGACGATATTCTGTGCCCCGTAGTTTTATCTTTTTTTTTCGCTGATTCATGAGCTTACATTTCAACAGATGCCGGAATGCACCCGGCACGGCTTTTTTTACTACTTTAACACGCATACATCTTCTATACTTCTTTTATCTTCATACCTCTCTTAGTGTTGTTCCTCCTTTCTTGGACCCCTGGGCTTTAATTTGAACAGAATAATGCCCAGACGCACAGAATGCTTTTCTACCACTTGGCTTCGGACTTCTACAATACTTCGTTAGCCGGTGTGATTGTTATGTCTCTCAAAGCACGTTTGAGCTCTGATGACCAGAAGTATTTGACCATCCCTTGAACGCACTGATCTAACTCGTCAGTTAGAATGTGTATGGTGAGAAATATCGTTTGAGGGCATTCGTCCACTCTACGAGTAAATTCACGATCAGATAACAGCTTGTATCAAGGCCAGAATTAGACCAACGCATTATTGATTTTTTTTCTTTGCTTTTGTAGCTGTATTTCTCCCTTGAATGAAGCATTCAATTCCTATGATACTATTAACGTTTGGTTTTCAATTTATGTACATTACATCAACCGCCTTTCATCCTATATTGAGATTCTAAATTGGGATGCGCAGCTTTTATGTTATAGAGTGTAGTTAATTTTTATTTCGAGAATAGGACATTGAAGGATTAATAAACTAGCACTTCGATCACCAAAGTTAGGGAAGCCTAGATTATAGTTTTAAATATACAGAATGTTTAGACTATACGGAATACAGTAACTATAAATTAAATATAATTTTAATAGAAACCTGAATAAGTTATACTAATTTTAAAATAGTATACACATAATGCATGTGCTGTATATTTTTGAAAATACTTCACAGATAACATTGCCTTAAGGTGTTTATTACAGTTCTAAAGCTGTAAATAGATTTTATATGGTGGATGAAGGCTTTATGAAGGAGATATTAATGTTATAAAGTACAAAATACATGAACAAAGGGAATATTCTCTCCCGAGAAAGCCCAAAAAAGGTTACTTCTAAAAACTTTTAACATAATTGAACACATATAAAATATGTACTACATTTTAAATATAACACTGAAGTTAATTTCTTAATTGATTAATCAGGAAATTAGGATTGTTAATTATTCAAGGATTCATTTTCAAAACGTTACTCTAAAATACTAATAAAAGGAATTTTCAACAAGCGCAGTCAAAGAAAATGAAACCAAGTCATAATTAAAAGTAAAGTGAATTAAAAATAATTGATTTTTTCAGAAAATAAATCCTTCAGACAATAGTAATTTCTATTTAGAGATCTAATTTAATAGCTTTATTATACCACAACAGTAACCATATCAATGTTAACTAAGCACAAAATTTAATTCATATTTTACAAGATAATTAGAAATTACTTTAAGGTATCCGACAACGTTTGGAACCGTGATTTTAAAAACGCGCATAAATGGATATTTTTTATGATATTTAGTGTCACTTAGATTAGAATACATTTTTAATAATTTTACAGCTTGGCCAAAGTTGGCCCTTGTGCCACTAAACCCCACATTCACATTTATAAAATTGTTTAAAGTACACATTTTGACAAAAAAATGATTTAAATACAATATAGAGGCTCAAATATACAATATAGAGGCTCAACTATGATTTTTGGAAAATTCACATTATTTTCAGAGTTACAACCAATTGAAATAATTTTCGGCATTTTTTTCTTAAAATTTCTCCCTTCTGTTGTCATAAAACATGGATAAACCCACTTCTCAGTTATATATTTCAGAAATTTTTACTACAATACTATTCTTAAAACAATTTTATATACATTTTTTAATCTAAGTGACACTAAATATCATAAATATTATTCATTTACACGCTTTTGCAAAATCACGGTTCTGAACGTAGTCGGATACCTTAAAAATATTTCATTCACAAAATTATGCTTCTTTTTTTCCTTTTCATCGAAATTATCTCAGAATTATTTGGCATTTCAAGAGCTCCGTTGTAATAGTTTTATTCTTTACGAGACTAAAACGCAATATTATGTTTCTTTTTTATATGTTCACGCAGCGGTTTCTAATTGTAGCAACATGGAGCCCTAAATGGTGGCGAGCGTAAATAACTATGCTTTATTTTTCCTTAAGTGGTACCGCATCTAGATGCAATGGAAATACTGAGTTCAACAAGGATCTATTAGAGCTCGTGGCAAAGCAACTCACCGTCGTTGTTCGAAGCGTACACTTTTTCAGAGACATCTTAGTTGGCATATAATTCTTCTCATTTGTCAAAACACAATACTTCTCTGTCATCATGAATTTCAATGAAAAAAGCTATAGCTTCGGATGCAGTCGTTTTTTGATACGTAAAAAGTTTCGAGGTCGTTCTCTTTCTCTTTCCCACTGGGGTTGGTAGGATGGCCGAAGTGATTTCTTTCGCGTGGATGCTTTCTTTTTTTTTCCTGCACACCTAGAACCTCCCACCCCACCTGTGAAGCCACTACGCTGTTTATTTATAAGCTCCATGTCACGGAGAGATGCCGAGAAAAAAATATTGACTCTTTCAATGCCACGCAAGGAAAGTGGGGAAAAAAATCTCTCGCATTTGCATGCGGTGGGTATGGGAATATTTTTTTCGCTGTTATTATTATTATTGTATCGCTCATTACACTGCATTGCTGTGACGTTGAGATCCAAGACGTGAGCGTAATCGCGAGAACTTATGGATGAAAATTATGCTACAAGGATTTATACACGTGTTGTCCTGTACTCGGTGGAACGTTTAATCTTGATGGTAAAAATATGAGAAAACGTTATTAGGGTAATTTTCTCTTTCTAATATTCATCATTACTCATTATAGAAAAATGCAAATTGAACAAAGCAAAGGAAATGGGAAATTAAAAAAATAACCAACCCCTTTAACGCACACTTATTTTGAAGAAACCCGAATTTTTTTTTTTTATTTATTTAAGAAAACACATTTTAGAGCCTTGTTTTGGATAAAAATAAAAAAGTACAAAATCATCAAAAATTTTATTTTAATTTTGGATTTTGATCCACATTGCAGATAAAAACCGAATTTTGCAATCTTGCACATACATCGATCCTTCTTTGGAACAGCTGTTTCGAATTTTTTTTTTATCAGTAAAAATATTTATTTATACTTTTTAAACAGAAATGGTAGTAATAGTATTTATTTTAAGAAAATATTCAAAATTTTCTTTTGCTTGATATATTTGGAAACAAGAAGTAGCACATAGCCTATTATTGCAAATATTACACATGTAATGACTTTCTTTTTTTGTTATTCCTCTTAGCTCAACACATAGCGCAATATCTTGAGGGAGCTTCTTTTTCTGTGTTTGGTGAAACAAAACTGGGAAAATGACGCTCCATTAGACATAGTATTCAGAAGAGAGAATTTGGTTTACCCATTTTTTTTCAATATTTGTATCTCTATAACTTTGTATAAGTATTTCTACTAATTTGCTTCTGAAATCGAAGTTATTTTTTCTCCTCAATTTTTTATATAAAGCATATACCTTCCATAGGCTGATGTCTGGCAATTGAAAAATACTTTTTAATATTATTTATCCAAATTTACTAAAAATTTTATCCAAATTAACAAAATCATGATGACAGATCGTACTCAGTCTCACGAGTGCAGACAGCGAACGCATATAATCAAGTGTGAAAATTACAGCAGTTAAGCTCGATCGAATTAACTCAATCGTGTACGATAAGGGATAAATATGATTTGTATCATAGAAAAACTTCGTAATTAGGTTTCGCACCCATACAAAAATTTATGTACCATGTATATGATTTATATAGAGAGTCAAATAAAATTAAAAATTTTAAAGGTAAAATTTTAAAGGTAGTTTAAATTAAACTTTATTAATTGTGTATTTTAAAACAAATATCAAATTCTGTAGTATGAAAATTCTAGCAGAAATACCTGTTAAAAATATATTTATCCTTTGTCAAAGATGCCTATTATATATTCTACATTAAAATATTAACTCAAAAAAACTTCCCCTTCATAACTCAAAGTATAAATATCTCGTGGAATTAAACGACTTTGCCAATTGAAATTGACATTGAAATTACAAATGAAATGCAACATGTCTTTATTCCAAAACTCTATTCCCAGTTAAGTTTTGTACACAAAATAATTTTCTAAAGAGAGAGGATGTGGTTTATTTCTTCAGAACCTCACATTTTCAGAAAATGTTGGTGGTTTTAAACACTTTACGCAAGCTATGAAACATATTTTTACATCTTTTGTATTTTAATAAAGGAGAACAAAGAGATTCTGTTTAGATGAAATTTTCTAAAAGAAATTTTAAGATTTAATCTGAAAGATTTGAAATCATTTACATTCATGTGGGTTAAAATTTATGATTCTAAAATAAACTGTTCTTTTATAAATATCGAAATAAAAAAAAATTATAACTTACAAAATTCAAAAGAAAATAATTTTCAATTTTTTAAGTGCAGTGTATGAATTCAGGGTTTATATATGTATAGATTAAAATTCAACAACTCTCAACTGAAATTGTCTTCTTAACACTGAAGTCTTAAAAAGCTAAACAAAAAGTCTGAATGGCCTATGTAAAACCTTTAACACAAAAAAGAGTATAAATTCGCTAGTTAAAAATTCATAAAATTAAATTTTTAAATGCATTCAGAAGGGAAATTTAAGAACTATTATTTTTCTTTTTACTTTAATAAAACAAAAAAAGCATATAAAATTTTAAAAAGTAGATGGTGAAATATATATGATTTATGCGTAAAGAATTGTTAGTTAATTAATTCAAAAATAATTCGAAAGTGAAAAAAAGGGAAAAGAAAACTATAATTTTCTATCAGCATATACTCTCATTTTAGGGGGGGAATCATAATCACCAGCCGAATAGCAAAACTTCGCAATCGCGGCTGACAGTTTTGTTTTTTTATACTAATTAATGCATAACGGAGAATAAATTTAAACTTAATAAGCTATTTATTAATATAAATTTATATGAAAGAAGATTCAGGCATGCATTTCATTTCTTCAATCATGAAAGATTATCTGTTTAACTTTTCCCAAAATATATTTCCTCGCAACATCCAGCGAAAAAAAAGTCCCCCTTTTCTTTTTTGAAAGTTTCAACACTTACATAAATTTTCTAAGAAGGCTTGAACACAAAAAAATATTAATCGCCAATTTAAACATAAAGTTACACAAATATAACCAATTAATGATAAACGAAAGTAGTACAAATACTTATTTTCACATATATTTTGCTACTTAAATATTCAAAGTTTTAAATAGTATCATACTTTTGAAATTTTTAAGTCATTTAATATAAGTTACTATATAAAAGTAACTTTTTTAATTCCTCTCTGGTTCTTGGTTCTTTTTTTAAATACTTAATAGAAGAGAAATTCTTGTGTAAAAAGGAAAGAGAGTTTACAGTGATTATTATGGGAGGTATACTAACTAGATAGTGTGCTTAAAATTCCTGAACCCGTCAAGATAAATTGCATCCGAAAAAATTACACATTTGAAGGAATTACTCTATCAGAGGAACATAATTTAATATCCTCTTAAGGCAAAGAATACGTCTAATAAGGAAATGAATTATTAGAAAGGCGAAGAGTTGTAAGTAAATAGCTACTTTATTTTTAATTAGTTGAAGTATCAAGAGTATATATCTTGTCATAAAGAAAAATTGAACATAAAATCGAATAAAACATATCTCTTTTTAAATGATGTACTCCAATTATATTAGAAAAGGTTTGAATACGTTGCATACGCTGTTTTAATGCACTACTTAAGAAGAATTAAATCCATTGATTCAGAAGAAGCTTAAAAAAATCAGTACATTCAAATTCATAAGAAACGTTTATGAAACTAAGACAAAAGTAATATCCTGAGATATTAGTTTCCCTTTTTTACACTACTGAATATATATATATCACGCTTCCACGCCACAGGTCCAGGGTTCTATCCCCGGACTGGGAAAGGTTGATTCAGCCTTTCATCTCTTCAGTGGGTAGAGATAAATAAGTACCAAGCTTGTTTGGAGACTAAACAACAGTGGGGGGTTACGTCAGACGGACCACCTGATCGGAACAACTTGTGACGAATCTATACGGAACTTTATCACTAACCTTCTGAACCGACCTTTTTTTTTAGGAAATTTAATTCCCTACCTATTTCCAATCAACTCCAAAGAGCAGACAAGATTCTTTGTTATGTAGATTAGATTCAGTATTTAAGTCAAACGAAATAGTAAAGTTAGAGCAGTAGGAGATAGATATTGAAACATAGAGTTATAGTGATTTTGAATTGAAATATTGTTGTTGAAGATAAATTAACCTCATGAAGAATTGAGATTCCGAGTGGTAATTATTATTTTGAATTTAAAGTCTAACTTAAGTTTAAGAGTCAGATTAAAGTTAAATGTTCAATAAGAACATTATTAAATATAATTCTGGGATCTCTTATCGTGGTAATTTCTGCGTGATCGTTATTTAATAAATTAATTAATTAGATCATTAATTAATTGAGTTAATTTAAAAAATATTATCTTTAAAACCTCATAGTATTATTAAAATTACTGTTAATAAGTTTATTTGATTCTATTTGGGAAAGATAACCAAATAAAGAAAGTTATTTATAAAAATGGCTACTGGTTCTTTTATGACTCATAATTATTCTAGTTCTCAAAGTGAGGTTCCTAGAGACCTTCACAAACTGCCCATGCACTTCTGCACCTAATAAGATGTATACTGAGAGGAACACAGTAGACCCTGACCCTCATGGGCTGTTGTGCCACTGAGTTTATACATATATAAACTTAGTGGTTTGTAGAGAATAAGATTATATATAAAGGGTGTTTTTTTAGAGGTACATAACTTTAAATTGCAATAAAACAACGATGTATTATTCTATAGACATGATTTTTTTTATTCGAAACATAATCTTGTGGCATTACATTTCAAACATGATTTCTGGCATATGACTGCCACGGCTGTCTCGGATGTAGTCCAATCTGGACGTCCAATTTTCGATGACTTTTTCCAACATTTGTGGCCGCATATAGGCAATAATACGGCGAATGTTGTCTTCCAAATGGTCAAGCGTTTGTGGCTTATCCTCATAGACCAATGACTTTACATAGCCCCACAGAAAATAGTCTAGCGGTGTTAAACCACAAGATCTTAGAGGCCAATTCACAGGTCCAAAACGTGAAATTAGGCGGTCACCAAACGTGTCTTTCAATAAATCGATTGTGGCACGAGCTGTGTGACATGTTGCGCCGTCTTGTTGGAACCACAGCTCCTGGACATCATGATTGTTCAATTCAGGAATGAAAAAGTTAGTAATCATGCCTCTATACCGATCACCATTGACTGTAACGTTGTGGCCTTCATCGTTTTTGATGAAGGATTCCACCATCCCATAAAGCGCACCAAACTGTCAGTTTTATTGGATGTAACGGTGTTTCGACATACACTTGTGGATTAGCTTCACTCCAAATGCGGCAGTTTTGTTTGTTGACGTAGCCATTCAACCAGAAGTGTGCTTCATCGCTAAACAAAATTCGCTTATGAAAATCGCGACCATTATTTTCGAAATAAAATTGTACAATTTGAAAGCGTTGTTCAGGCGTGAGTCTATTTATTCATGATGAATTGCCAAACCAAACTGAGAATAAATCACTTGACAGCTGTTAAATCGGTCGCCATCTTCGAAAGTAATGCCAACTTAAACTTCTATACCTGGAAAAAAAACACTCTGTATATATAACAAAAATATAATCTCAGATTCATTTAAACATAAAACTAACTCATACAGCATTTTTATTTTAATGAATGATAAACACACGCATTTTCCATCTAAATTTAAAATACAGCAAGGCAATATCGAGATGTTAGAGAGTAGCTGTTCTTGAAATTATTTGGTTATATATTTAATATCTCTGTATCATACACATTTATTAATTATTCTTATATAAATAACTTAAACGTACCGAAGAAGCTACAATATTTAGGTCATTTCGAATATAAACTAATAAATATTTACTATTATTAAAAATAGCAAATGTGAACAGCTTTCAGTATTAATTTGTGGAACAACATTCAAAAACTTATTTTCTTAGAAGTTCAAGAATGGAATAAGTATTAAATAAATGCTTTAGACATTAGTTTTGATACTGTAAAAATCAAAACATTTCAGTAATAATTCCAAATGTTCAGTTTTGCAATTCGAATTAAGTTTCGATAAGTTATAAAAGATGCCTCAATCAACAATGATTTCTTACCGGTTACTAATCTTATCGAAATCCCACAAAATTTAAGTCTCAGATGTAAAGCAATTATAGAAATGAATTGTAAATGGGAGAAAGAACATCGGAAAGACATGTTCTAAAAATCACAGTTTAGTGGCATCATATTTCGAAGGTTTTTCTTTACCTTTATTTATAAAATTTAAATAAATGCTACAATAATACATAGTGTCAATTTTCTCTAGTTTTAACGTTTAAAAATTTGATAATTCACAAATACATGACACACATACACAAATTAGGTTATCATATTATTCATACTTCCACTTTCTGTATTATTGTATTCTACACTATTAAATAAAAATATTATATGCAGATACATATAAAAATTGTACATTATTTGCAAAAAATATTCTTTAGAAAATCAAAGATTTTAATTCGATACCTGTTTTTTTGTCTTGTTTAATTTTATTCGAATGAAAATTATTTACAATAGTCACTTATAGATTAGGACTCAACTTAATCATAAAAATTGTAAAGGTTTTGAAAATATAATTAGCGTAACAAAATCGTTTCACATTCGTATATCAGAGACATCATTTTTCCATGATTTCGTAATTAGAAAATATAATAAGTGGATGCTCTAAATCACACTAAATACAATGTGCATATATTCATAAGATAAAATAGAAAGTATTTTCGGATGTAAATCTAGTGTATACATGAATTTCTTTTGATTTCTTAATAGATCAAATTTTAGTTTTCTTCCATTGAATTCTTTAATGGAATTAAAAAAAAGTGAATCTAATGCTATGACTCCAAATCGAAAATAGAAAAATTGTGTATCCCAGACAACTATCAAAATTGTAATTTGCTCTTAAAAAAGGGGAGATGCAACAATTACTGCAAGAAATTGGATTGCTAAAAATACTAATAATTTTTTTATATAAAGGAAGTTTATTTCACACAGAAAATTAACAATGCAATTTATTTAAATATTAAAACAAAAAAATATTAAATCTTTTTTTAAATAATTCAAAATATTATCTCCCACCCCTCTGTTTTTGAAGCTCTATTAATATACTCCTTATTTTTTGAAATCTTACAGAAAGTAGCCCTCACCAAAACAGAGCTATCATTAAGTTGATTCGCCTATCTTAAGAAGATAAACTGATTTACCATACGTTACTGGGCTCGAATCAATAAAGTACATGACTCGCTTTTTTTTAACCGTCTGCAATGGAATGCCGCTTCTTGCTGCATTGTCGCATGCATTGTTGTTAAGAAAAATAGCAAAAAACTATCTGGTACAGCATTATCCCCAGCAAAAAAAGAATATCTTACTTTTCCTAGGGTGGAATTACTCCCTCTCCCCCTCATCCTTACACAAAAAAATGCACATTTCTTAGCAAGAACTTTAATATCTTTAAACTAAGTAGCAAAATCATGTAGCTATCATGTAGCTTAGAAGTTTACTTTAATTTTATATCAGATACTTAGTATTTAAAATTGAAATAATTGGTAACAGTAGATGTGTGTGCGTATTTTCTATTAATAACTAAATCGCTTATGCTTTCTAAATTTGCTGTAGTTGACAAAGTTACGATACTTCATAGGAAAATGCAGCATTTTATAAAGTTTTCGCAATAATGATCTTCGTGCTAATTTCAGATACCTGGTGTATGAGAAAAAGATTCTCTAGTTAAAACACTTTTAATGCCTAATATTTTTCTTTTGAAATAATTTATGCTTAAGAAGGATACTCTGAGACAAGCACAAAGAAATAATTTTAAGGTCTCATTAACAAAAAGAAGTGTTATCTCAATTTTGATATTGTATATTATTAATTTATTTACTAAATACGATATTTTAATCAGAATTTCTCAATAAGTCGTAAATTTATGCTGATAATAAAGTAGTGTTAAGTATTTAATTTTAAGAAATGTATTTTTAATCCAAAATAATCTACTAATTAAAAATCATTATTTATCAATACTACAGAAGAATTTACAAGTTTTAAATTTGGGATATTTTTACTCAAAAATTATCTATAAAAATATTTTGTTGTAAGAAATAGATGAAAATTATTCTAATAATTTGAATCCTCAAAGCTTAATTATTTGACATTATATGTTGAAAAATACAGTTTAAGTTCATTTATTTATGCGAATATTGCGTCAATACCCTCTGAATAAAAAATTGACTTCTACAGGTAAATTAAGTCATTTTAAACACTTATAGTCAAATAATTATATATTCAGGATTTATTTTTTTCTTAAATCTTGCGCTTTCGATTTCAAATACACTTAATGCATAAGTCCGTATCATCTACTGTGCTTGAATTGTATTCAGTACATGATTAACGGCAATACACAAAATATATTTACACGCAAACTTGAAGCAAAATACATAGATTTACTTGTATAAACTTTATTTGGTTTTCAACCGAGAAGTCTTTTACATACAACGCGTAACATTTTTAATATTTAGAAATATTTATCCAAACTTTTTGCTTCCTCAATGAAAAATTGTAACACTTAATCAATCTGTATAAATTTACTTTGTCACGAATAACAATTCTGTAAACGAAAATTCCAATATGCAATTATTGCTTAAATCAGTTGTAACTTAATTAACTAGTTACATGGGATAAAAGGTAGACTGTTGACCTGTCTGATTTTAATTAGAGATCATTATATTGCATTGAAATATATCTTTATATTAACCCAGACAAATATGTTTTAAATATATTCTGTAATAGAAAGAAACTAGATAAGGTTATTTTAATAACTAGTCAACTATGTATATAAAATATGTTATGTGTACAAAGAAATTTTTAGAATATCAATGTATAAGCGTTGTATTTTAATTTTAATTAACATAAAAGAATAAAAACGCAATTGTACTTGAATTCAAAATAAAGGAAATATAATTAAAGAGAAATTAACTGGTAGAAAAAAGCCACACATGCTCTATGTTTCAGATTCATGATCTTTAACTCTAATAATTATCAGAAGAAATAATTCGCTCACGAATCTCAAATCTTTGTGAATGTAATTTTAATAATCATGAAAGAAAATTAATTAAATAATTAAATATTTAGAGTAAAGAAAATATTGTCTTGCAAACTAACATTTAAATATATTTCATTTTTAAAGGTTCAAAATCTGTATTCAAAGGAATCAAGATCCGAAAATTTTACAGCTGTGTTAACCAGGCTAATTCATTCAAAATATCTCATGAAAATAATTTGCTATTCATTATAATGAGTGAAATTGAAAATCTCGAAGTTTTGTTTATTTCTCAGAATATGCTTCGGTGGTAATTTGCAAACGAAAGAAGCCTTTGGTGAAGTACGAGCTTTATATTTTATCATGAAAGTAAATTAATTAAAATTGCAAAAATTGTGAAGCTTTTAAAAAACATTTCTTTGAAATTCGTAAGGAAAATTATATTCAAGAAATAAAGCAATACAAAATACATAAATGAAAATGCATTCTGTTGAATATCAAATAACTGCAGCTTCTATTTCTGTAACACGCCCCTATATAAAATGAAATAAACATGATGAACAGAGAGAATTAGCATGCTTTTTGCTTTTAAGAAAACCAATTAGATAGAAAGCCTATCATTCTCTTTTTTAATAAATTCATTATGCATAGCTATATATGAAAGGAAACCCCCATGCGCGCACACACACTTTATAAATTTTCTAAATAGCTATATTAAATTAAAATATGCATTGAAGCAAGATTTGAAGCTCTGAGTTTCTTTTTAAAAAACAGCATTAAATTAAAAATAAAATGTCTCTCTCTCAGATTTTTTTTCAATTCTAATGAAATAGAAACACGTACGAAAAATGATTTTTTCCTCAAACAATAAGCAGAGAAATAAATTATTAGGCTTCTTTTAAGAGCAAGATCTATTTTATATTTTCCGAAAAATCAGCATTTCTAATTTGATTCTTATTCTATTCTGTTATGAATCTTTTATTGGAATTATTTTGCAAAAATAAAAGAATATTGAGCTTGGGCTTTTCTTTGATAAATTTCTTGGATAATGGGCTTCGACTATTTAATTTCCGAAAACCACATGTTTGAAAAAAATATGTTAATCAATTTTTGCTAGGAAAGAATTTTACTTCACAAAGAAATTCAATTTGATCTGAATTATAAACTTAGTCGTTCTTGTTTCTTTTCAAAATTTTGAATGTTCAAAGAGTCTTACTTTTTTAACATTTTTTTTCCTTATCATAAAAAATACCTAAAAATTCTTTTTTTGCTAAGTACAATTCTTTTGTATATATCGTATACTCAACTTCAACCTTAAAAAAAAACTGTAGAATTACACTGAATGATTTTGAATATCATATGGATTATAAAAATTATTCATTATATATATTGATGATACACTTTCGAAATTCCTCAAATGCTAGTTTGTATTCTTTTTTTCTTAAATTTGTTATAGTTAAAAAAAGGGAATAAAAAAAATATCATATTTATTGGAAAAAATGTTACACATATTTGCCTCTTCTTCAAAGACGACACAATCATTTTAAAAATGCTGTTTTACTTCTTTAAATAAAAATTGTATTTGCGACTATACTCATGCACCAAAATTCCTTACTGATATTAAATTTTCAATAAAAAATTTTTAAAACGTGAACAGCTTTTCAAAAAAATATACTTACTACAAACATCATACTTTCAAATAAATTTTTAATACTATGCTTAAAAATGCTATGCTGAGCACATAGTTGTTGCCTCAATAAACTTTAATTATTTTAAGGGAAAATAAGCCTGCATTTAATCTTTTAAGTCAAGAATTATTTTCAAAATCTGAAGACCTTTTTAAATAGGAAATCAAATTGAAATAGCTTTTTGACAAAAAAAAAACTTTTTTGAATAGTTTATTTATATATAGTGTATTATCTTTCAACATATGATTTTGTTTTTCAAAACATATAAATAAGGGTCTATTTATTATTCAAAATAATAATTATAATATTTCATTTTCTTTGCGAGATTACGCTGTTAAAACCACCTAATGAATTACTTGATGCCACCATTTTAACATGTAGGGCTTTGATAATGGAGAGTTTACTCCAAATTTATTTGTACACACATACGAGTATACACCATTACTACGTTCGATATCATTTCGTGTGCTTTTAAAGTTAACACGGCAGTTCACTCTCACTTTGGAATATCTATTCATCCATTCGCCTGCATATAATGTGACCTTGGCGATTTCTCAATGAGTAGATGAGTTCGCCAATCCACTAATGGTTCAATACATGAAATATTACTGGAAATCTAGCTCTTCATTTCTCATTCAAAATGAATTTCCATTCTGAAGATAGATGTGCGTAGCTCAAATTCGTGACTAAAGTTCGAGAGCGAGAAGATATGTTAACGATGCTAAGGAGGATTATATTTAGATGCCCGTTGAATGAGGGGGCTTTGCCAAATAAATTTGGCTCAAAACACTATAGGTCGCAACTTTTCTACCCAAAACTTGTTTACTTCCTCTACGTCATCTGGATTATTCACTTGCTCGTCTCTACTTTTAAAGCAGTTATATGGCAAAATTATCCAACTGTCTTAGATATTTGCCAAAACGAAATGCAGGGTACCAGATTCATCTAGTTCTTTATTAATTAATATCTAATTATTCATTTGTACATTCCTTGCTGATTTTGAAATATTCCCTTCAAAACTTGTAAAAATCGAAGGCAACAGATGTTTATATTCAATTCTAAATCAAGAATAATCAATATTAAATCCAAATTTAATTTCGTTCTAAATTTACGCTCCTCTCTCTCTCTTGATATCTATATTCATGAAAAAAAAATTTCAATAATTATGTTAATGATGATAAAGGAAGTTAAGATGATATTACATATATGTACTCGAATTCTAGGTCGTATGTATTGTGCAAGCTCTATTTCTCTGTTATTAGTACACAGCACGATTTTTTTCTTAAAAATTCTGCTATTATACTTTCTCAATATTTACAGCTAAATTTCTATTTAGTCTTCTCGCAAAAAGCCTTCACTGATGCCTTACATTAAATATATTTGATTACTCAAAACCTCATTCAAGATAGATATTTTCCAGTTTTAATTATTTCTGTAAAGTATTACTCATATACTAAATATTAGGATTTTTAAAGTTTTTTCATTCCACCATCTAGGTATCATTATTTTTATCAAAGTCATAAGAACTCATTTTCCATAATTTGATGAACGCAAACAGTAAAAATTGCTAAAAAATTAATTAATAAACACAACATGCGTAGTTTTATGTTCTGAATGTGCATCATAATTATCCCACTGTTGTTTTTGTTTGTACAAATGCATGCTTACTATGTTGTGTTTATTAATTTGTAAAATTAATTTATAAAGGGTGTTTTTTTAGAGGTATAGAACTTTAAATTGCAATAAAACAGCGATGTATTATTCGATTGACATGAATTTTTTTTATTCGAAAGATAATCTTGTGACATTACATTTTAAATATGATTTCTGGTATAGGACTGCCACGGCTAGATCGGATGTAGTCCAATCTGGACGTCCAATTTTCGATGACTTTTTCCAACATTTGTGGCCGTATATCGGCAATAACACGGCGAATGTTGTCTTCCAAATGGTCAAGCATTTGTGGCTTATCCACATAGACCAATGACTTTACATAGCCCCACAAAAAATAGTCTAGCGGTGTTAAATCACAAGATCTTGGAGGCCAATTCACAGGTCCAAAACGTGACATTAGGCGGTCACCAAACGTGTCTTTCAATAAATCGATTGTGGCACGAGCTGTGTGACATGTTGCGCCGTCTTGTTGGAACCACAGCTCCTGGACATCATGATTGTTCAATTCAGGAATGAAAAAGTTAGTAATCATGGCTCTATACCGATCACCATTGACTGTTACGTTGTGGCCTTCATCGTTTTTGAAGAAGGATTCCACCAGCCCATAAAGCGCACCAAACAATCAGTTTTTCTGGATGTAACGGTGTTTCGACATACACTTGTGGATTAGCTTCACTCCAAATGCGGCAGTTTTGTTTGTTGACGTAGCCATTCAACCAGAAGTGCACTTCATCGCTAAACAAAATTCGCTTATGAAAATCGACCATTATTTTCGAAATAAAATTGCACAATTTGAAAGCGTTGTTCAGGCCTGAGTCTATTCATGATGAATTGCCAAACCAAACTGAGAATAAATCTTTTGACAGCTGTTAAATCGGTCGCCACCTTGGAAAGTAATGCCTACTTAAACTTCTATACCTGGAAAAAAAACACTCTGCACATGTGCTAACTTTTGTAGGTTTTGTTAACATAATAAAGAAAAAAATCAAAACTCACACAATTTACATTTTAAGAGTTTCACAGCACTGTACCAATTTTAAGAACAAATTTATTATTGTATGATATTATTCATATACACATTTGATTGTATAAACTGTGCAAACATACGCACATATTACACTTCTTAAGGAAACATCAGTTTTTGTTGGTCTATGAAACGACGATATTTAACGAGGAAAAATAACAATAAAGTAATCCTTTAAATACACTGATTTTTTAACTGTATGTGAGTAATACTAAAAAATTTCAAAAGATTAGTTACTGCCGTCTTTTAATATTTTAAGTACGTATATAATTGTTTTTCTAATACGATGAACAACTCACACTTCTGTATCTTAACATTTTCGAAGACATTCACAAATTTGTCTGTTTCATTACTTTGAAGATAAGAATATTTCAATATAATTTTTATATGGTTAAAAGCAAGAATGCTTCATCCTCTGAGATATTTTATAATATTATTTCCGTACTTCTCTAAGTTTTAAAAAAATCATATAATGAAGTAAGTTCATCTAATGTTTCGACAATGTCATAATATAAGTTCCACATTTCTCTAAAAAAATATGATGTTATACTTTTACCATCATTATTGCATCAAAACTTTGATTTCGTGAAATTTTTTTACACAATTTAACTACTTCTAGCTTATTCATATAAATTAATATGTTATTGGTTTTTCAATACTTTTAGCAAAAATGCCGAAAGCAAAAGGATTTATCCTGTCTTTATTGAGATTTTAACTATAACATATATCCTTGTATTATATTGTATTCATTTATCTGTTTTTTCCAATAAAATCCTCAAAAACTTCGTAATGATATTAAGTGTTATGCGAAGATTATTTTTATAATATTATGTACCACAATCAAAATTTATAAAAGAATTTTTTGCTAATAATGACTTTAAAAGTAATTGTTTTGAAATGGAATATATATAAGCACACATGATTTTTAAGATAAAACTATTTACGGCTTATTTTAATTCAGCAAACATGATATTTTCTATTCACTCAGTTTAAAAGTTAGATTGTACACCAAAGTAAAAGCCTATTACAATGACATTATTTAGAAAAGTAAGGAGAAAGAATGATTTGATTTTGATTCATAAGCTTTTTAAAAAAATATATAATGATGCGACAATTAGATTATTTTTTTAAACATATTAAGCTACAATAACTTCAAAACATCAACAACAACTTTTTTTTTTAATTAATACAATTGAGAATCTTAGAATCCCTCGATTTAAATCACATTTCAAGCCAACCTTAAAGATGGGGAGTGCTCCGTATACATCCTATTAAAATCTTTCGTCAGAAAATGAATATACTTTTTGTAAAAAATTGTTAAAGTATGCTTTGGGAAATACAACAAACTATTGATCCAATAAACAATATTTTTGTTATTAAATGGAATATTTTCGTTTCCACGTATCTTCCATAATTGCAATCTCTTCACAACCAACCTGCTCCTACCCTCGAATTATTGAATTTCCAAATCACTCTAAGAATTAACCTCAACCAGAATCTCCAAGGAAGCAGTGAGGAAGCTAAAGGAAATGTCGCTGAATTACATGCGGGTGAAACTAAATGAAGGATAATTTGAAATCTTTAATGATGTTAAATTATAACGAGTCTTCATTATTCGTAAGGAAAGCGTTTGATGAAATTTACTACGCGTTTGAATCGCACCAACATGGATTTATGTATTCTATGGATTAAGGAACCAATTAGAAAATGAAGTAATAAACCCCTTCACTGATTTAGATTATTAATATCATCTTTATCTCAGTAAATAAAAATATTACAAAATAAAAATTTAGTTATTTTATCACTTATATTATTATTTAAATTTCTATAATATACAACTTATTGCTTAAACGTGTTTATTGCAGTTTTTTAATAAAAATGGAACGCTTTTAAAATATTAACAACTTTTTCTTCTTGTAAATGCTTTGTATTTGACTATAATTCTCTTTTAAGTACGTGAAACAAAATTTATACAAGCAAGATAAAATTTGCATCAATTTCTATACGTTCTTCTAATGTCTGTTTGTATGATAAGATGTCATATTTTATTAGTTAAAGCTGAAAATAAATACATTTTGTTCCATTTTTTACAGATGAAAAACATAATAAATAAATATTGTTTAAATTATACGTATAGTATACACTATTTAGAAAACTTTGTCGCTAATAGCTCATTTACATATAACATAAGACATTTTAAACAAATTACTTTATGAGTATTAATACAATTATTAACAAGAAACGAGGAGAAATAAAGTACGTACGTAATAAATATTTTGACAGGATTGCGCGTTACGTTAAAAAAAAATTTCAAGTTAATCAGTAAAATGGCTTATTTACAAATTCTTTCAAGACATATTATCAAGAAATAAAAACTTTTTCGGGACTAATCAAAATATATATAAGAGATAATAGTTCTATAAAGAATTTAGTATTATTTAACCAGCTAATTGCTTAAAATACAAGTACTTCATGAATAATTCAGTTGCATGCCTAGATTTTAATCATGAATGAAATACTAAGCGACTTCATTTGCTTTTAAGCGTATATTTCATTTGTTTTTAAGCATCAAGATATAACTAAATACATTAATATAGCTTAACATTAATTTAAGATAAACTGAAATGTTACAAATTGTTCAACTCAAGGAAAAATTGGAATAACAACTCAAAAAAATTATTTAACACTCCATCAGGAAATCTTTCACAGAAATCCTTACTTAACTAAAACATGAATTTATGAAAAATATTTCTTTCCATTTTTTTGGAAAAATATACACTAATGTTCAATTTTAAGTTAAGTTTCACTTTAGGAGGATTACTTCCTGAAGTCCACGTAGACTTAAATGAAATTAAACAAGTACGTATATATATATATATATATATATATATATATATATATATATATATATATAGGTTGATGTAACACAAAAAAATGTCTATGACAATTATGATACACACACATGATCCTGCGTATGGGTCATCTGCACAGGAATGTTCTAAATAAGTTATCACAAGATGGAACCGAAATTCAAATTAATAGGGAGTGAGTTTCCCATTTTTTTTGCTTTCCCAACATGAATTCAAGCTGAAAAAAACAATTTATGCCCTCGAGGCAATCATTTTTGCTCCTGCTTATAAATCTTGGAAAATTCTAGGGGACAAAAGGCGAGATGTCTTATCAAAAACATCCCAAAATATGTAGGGATAAAATCTGGAGATCTGGCTGGCCTATCCACCCGGTGAAAATAACCTTACTTCCCAGAAATTCATAGATCAGTTAAACCCTATGTAGATGAACGCTATGTAGATGAACGTTGCCATCCATAAAGGAAAAAAAATCAGAGCAAAATTCACCCACGAAAAGGCGGATATAGGGCTCCACTTTTTCATCTATGTACATTATACGATTATAGAGCTATGTCAAAAACATTGAATTGTATGAGTGCATCCAATCCTAATCATCAATTATCTGCTGTCACAGCGGTCTCCTTCTGTGATATTGCAGATATGCAACGCAACTCTGGTTTCCTCTAGGTGTTCGTTTAGAATTAGGGGTTGGGATGCACCTGGATTCATCAGAGGATAGAATAGAGGACCCATACAGCTTAACTCTAATGTTGTTGTTCTTTATCTCATGTTAAACTGGCTTCTTTATGTGCAAAGCTAAAGCAAACATTTACAGCAAGCCTTCTTGTAAACAGAACTCCCTTTCATGTACTCTACTGGTAACAGTAGAAATTGAAACTTGAGTTCCTATGGCTCCATGACGCTCACGAGTCAGCTGAGAAGCTATTGTGCTCCTGTTACGCATCGTTGTATTGGTAAAATACCGATTTTCATTGATTTCCTTGGATCTTGAACGACTTATATACAAGACTTTCATAAAAATTTATGCTAATCTCTACACTGTCTTCTTCAAGATTACCAACAATTTAAAACTTTACTAAAATATCTAAGTGTTAGCAGTTACTCATTTAAACTATTTTATTTTTAAGTTTTATCGACTGTGGAGCGCTAGCGAGGGAAATGCCACGTACACTTTATAGAATATTAATGCACAGAGTTCCCACACACGTGTACACTTACGTAATAGACATAGAAATGTGCTTCTGTTGTTTAAAAACATTGGCTTTATCTTTAATTCAGTACTTTTTGAGAAAATTCGAACAACTATAAAAGTTTTCTTAATTTTGAACATAAGTGTACCCAAAAGAGATTTTTCTACATTTTTATGTGAATAGTTTTAATTGGTCATGATATAATTCTATTATATAAATCTATTTTTAAAGTAGTTTCAGATTTAAAATTATTTAAATTTTGAATGCCAAAGAGGATATCCAGACAGATACATTTATACATCAATAATCTATTAAAAACAAAATATATAAGTAAGAATAACTATTAACTATTATTAATTAGTAAGAGAAGTAACATAATTATTAAAACCACCTCTAAACATTGAGAGGCGGAACAAAGTGGTAATGGAGGAAAAAACCTCCTTTCCTTGTAAAAGTGAGACATCGAACGGTAACAATCAAATTCACTGGGGTTCCTTTTTTATTTATTTTATCAAAATGTGACTACGCACTTTTTTCTAAAATATAAATACACTTAAGCATATTTTTCTTGTTTATTCATAGAGGTAAAGAAATAAATATAGCTATAATTTCCATTGTAATAAGTGAGAGTGTTAGATTAAAACAGTGATTTCCAAACCTTATTGATAGCACACTTTAAAAAGGAAATAATTATAAGACATAATTGTATACCCCACATCGGAGACCACTGGTTCAAAGCTACAATTATTCAAAAGTGATTTAAGAAGTATAGCTATAAGCTTTACCTGTACTTTTACTTTTTGTATTGATTTATTTTTACTCTGTGAAGGTCTTTTCATAAACGTTATTGTTTTCATCTTTGTCGAACGAGATTTTAAAAAGAATAGCTTTTAAATCTCTTCTCAAAGTCAGGATTTCTTTGACTTCGCCGCGATGCGAAAAGCATTTGTGTTATAGAGACAGTAATTACTGTACGAAGAAATTAAACAAAGGCATAGCAAAAGTGTTCCGTTAAAATCTCCTTCTTTTATCTCATATCACAGACGTACATGTTTTTGTAATTTCTGAACATACCTTTCAAACGTCGCATACCCAAGGTTTTGAACTTATTTTTAACGAAATGACGTCGAAACAATTTCTTTTTTTATCTATTGGATAGCTTAGATTAATTCTTCAGTTACTTTTTCATAAAAATTTCATAAGTAAAAGGTTTTATTATTATGCACTTTCTTTTAATCATGCTTCGAAACATTCACCAAGGCTAATACGCAAAAAATAAGCATTGTATAAGAGAAATTTCTTCGAACCGTCGTCTAGAAATAGGGGTTTAAAAACCCAATATAACTAATACATATCCATTACATGTTAATATTAATAAGCTAAACACCTTGAAAATCAAAATTAAATAAAATAAAAAATTTGACTTAATAGAAAAATGCAAAAGATCGACTGGAATCCATATTAAAGCAAGCTAAATTTTACTTGATCAAAACTTGACTAAAGCACTTTATTTCAAAAATATGCTTATAGGTTCATGATTTATACACTTAATCATTAAGTCTCAAAAAAAGTCCTTTTGTTCCTACGGTAAAAAAAAATATATTGATTTTCGAGTTATAATACATTTGTAAAATGTAACAAAATACTCATTTCTTGACAAAATTCGGAAACTTATTCAGTATAAATTGAAAATTATCACTTTTAAAAATTCATAAGCTTAAGCAAAGACGCATTCATTATTTACCATAAACTCAATGCAAGGAGTTCAATTACCTGTTTTTAAGTTCTAATTTTCTTTATCTAAAACGAAAAAGGCTTCAGTATATTTAAACTTTCATTTCCTTTATTAGAAGCAAGCTCACAGGAAGTTATTTAATAAACTTCGTTTTTCCACCTTTATAATTCAGTGCTTGAAATTACCTTATCATTCATATATTTTTTTCAATACAAAATTTAATTTAATTGTTAGCCATAAATTCGATGCAGAGACCCTCCATTTTTGTCTATATGGAAAAAAATGTTTCAGATATAAAACAGATTTTTTTTTTGGAAGATTAAAGGAAAAACAAGATATTTTTAACAACAGTTCTAATTTCAAAAAGCAATGGATATTTTTTCATGTTAAAAGTAAAGAAGTATTTCAGGAAGTTATTTCAACTTAATTATCTTAAATATTTCACGCCATTTTTTTTCTGAAGTACTAAAAAATAAAGCTAAATCTCAGAAATAATCAAAATTTCAAAAAATATATTCGTTATATTTTTAAAAAAAGGTTCAATTTTCAAATTAAAAATGACTAAATATAAATATTTGTTACTATTTTCATTATATTCGTTATAAAGAAAGAAATATAACATATTTCAAAGAAAAAAATTCATTCAATTAATAAGAAATTGATTTCCCAGAAATAAACAACACAAAACGTAACAAAAAGTAAAAATAGAAAGTTTAGTTTTTAATACTTCAAATTATTCTTTATTCTTAGTTATACATAAATTAATTTAACTCATGGGGAACTGATTAAGCTACGGTTTATTCCTAAATAGTTCGATAACGATTAAAAAATACCGATTAAATGCCAAAAATTAAACAAAGAATGATATCTAGAGTGTGTGCATGAAGATAAATGTTTATTAAAACTTTTCATTTTTACATAAATTGTATTTCATTCCATCTCAGATTTCTGTTAGAGAATGGATAAAAAATTGAATGAACCATTGTAAAAATTTACGAATATGACACATTGTGTTTTCAGTTCCTTATTTATTTCAACTAATTTCATATAGCAATAAATAATCATTACATTTTTGAAGGCCCTTTATCCAATCTTCTTGAGAAATCTAAAGAAAACTCACTTACCGCCTCCTTCTAAGTTCTTTGCTTCATTATATCTGGACTCTTCATCTGAAGTTCGACCTATAAAACGGAGATTATTTTATGACTTAAGACTGCATAAACTAATATTATAAATGTATTTATAATTACATTCAGTATATTTTTCATTGTGGCTATACTATTGGCTATGGCTAGAAATATCTATAAAAGCATGGATTCAATTCTTTAAACAATAAATTATGAAACGTAATTATTCGTTACCCCTAAAAGCTCAGTTATTTTTCGTTATCCATAAAATGCTTATATTCTGTACACATTTTGATGCTTAAAAAATGTATTAAAAATTATTTAGAGTTAATAAATACGCTTTGAAATTCTAATAAGCACTCAAAAATAACAGGATTAAAATATTTTAAGAAAGAACTTGTTCTTAAATAATTTGTTGATGAACGCTATAACAACATAATAATATAGAATTTATTTTACCTTTCCTCTGGAATCTTCCACATGCAATTTAATCACATTTGGGGTATGTACTTATTTTCCAAATCATGATAAATGTTTAAATATTTCAAGCAGAAATAATGTAGTTACAAACATTTCATGCACAAACAATCACAAATACATTACGTACCTGGATTAATGAGTGAACTAAACTAAAATGGTCTCTAAATATGTATGATGAGAACACATGAATTATCAGTTAATAAAACATGAGGGAAAATATAACATATTTTTAAGTTGGACTATTGTTTACTGTATAAATAATGACTTGTCTCTAATTTTGACTGCAAAATTCAGAGTTTAGATAAAAGGGAGGGAGAAGAAATAACATAATTGTGTTTAACACTAATCGATGGAGCACATAAAAAAGTTCTTAGTGATCTTTACCGCTTTCAGTTTTGAGCGTAATATATTGTTTGACATTGAAAAGGCAACACCTCGACGGAGTAATCAGAAAATTACGCGAATTTCAGAGTAGGCACACCTCTCCGAATAGTTCAAATGTGTGAAATGAGCAGTTCTTCGACATATATGTTGTAGGATATAAGGAAACGGACCTAACAAATGGGCAATACATCCGTAACATTATTTCGGCAAGGGTATATCCGGCTCATTGTGGAAATTATTTCTTTATCTCACAAGACATTAGTAAAAACAAAGAATTCCAGGCCACCGTCAACATAGACAGTTCAAGCAGACAGACAATATTACATGTGTCAAGGTGATTAGATTGAAAAGGGTAGGTTGAATCATTCGCCAAATCTCGGCTTACCCATCTAGACACGTCCATTGTAGCAAAGATAGCTGCAACAAGAAAATGTGGCAAGTTTGACGGGTGCCGATGGGGTAAGATCAACGTCAGCCTGCGTATCAACGCATCCCCTGACAAGTGGATATGGCAGACAGCATCTATTACACCATATGATGGACACCATTGATGTTCCTATATTGACTGGAGCCATCATCCTCGATTGATTTCTAATAGCTTGCAATGATGACGTCCGTTAAGAAGACTTCATTGACTCCACAGCACAGACGAATCCGTTTTCAATTGTGCCAGGTTACGGAGACGTGGACGACGGAATGATACAGGGTCATGTTCTCAGACAAGAGTTACTCTTCGTTTTGTCCAATGACAATCCCCGAGTACGAGTATCGCATCGACGTGGCTGACAAACCAATATGGCCGTATCTGTAAAACAACACACTGCGTGACAATGCAGCATCAGGGTCTGAGACATCACGTACGATAGCAACCTATTGAAACGTGGATAATATACTGTGACCAGGGACACTTCCCTTCCTTTAGGAAAGCCCAATCGTCCTTATTAACACGATAATACCTAACCGCACATTACTAGCTTTATTCAATGTTCTTTGCAAAATGTACAGATGCCTTCCTGGCCACCATTAGCTCCTGATTTCACGTCAATCTAACACGTTTAGGAAAGAATGCCACTTGCATGCCTTGTCACTGGAGTGTACTGAAAATGACTGTGGCAAACTGTTGACAGGGATTTGAGACACGTCTCTTAAGGCAGCATTCGGATTTTCATTGACTTGTACCTAGACATGTTGCTTTGAGCATAGTCCGTCCGTGGTGGTCCTATAACCAATTCCTTTTTTTGGTATTTCATTATCAATGTTATATAATTCATTTTTAATGGTGAATGTTTAAATAAAACATGGAATGAACAAAGTATTCCTTTTTAGATTGGTCGTCACTCTTTGCATAACTTTATTTAAGTTATGCATGATTCGATTAGTATATTTAATTCTTCTTTAATGACAAGAGTGTAATATAATTTAAGGGGATATATCGCTTTTCTGCATTTTTTTACTGTAATTTTTGTCGAAAAAAATGTTAATATGCAAAATATTGAAAACATTTTAGTTAAATAAGACTGTTGCATTTAATGTTTTACTTTATCTTGAAAATATTATTATACCTCTATTAGGATAACTGTTACCAAAAAAATAAGAAGCGTAATCTTTCTTTTTACAATAAATATTATGGTTCATTAGTCATGCAATGAAATTCTGATGTCATAATAATTCATATAAAATTCTGTATTCAAAAAAAGCTTTAATTATGTATACATAACATGTGCATGGCACTTCCGTAAACGAGCGACTTCCTCAATGTAGCTAATGCAATATTTTCCTAAAGAAAATTTGCATCAAAGCAGAATGCTCTGCTACAAAATATTTCAAGAATCAAACTATTAAAAATTAATCGCTATTTTCAAAAAAAATTCATAATCTGTATCACATATGAAATAAGAATGAGTATTTTAAATTTAAACTGATTGAACTAGAAAAGAGATACAGCAGCACACAGAAGTTAAAAATGTCACTTATTGTATTAAAATCAATATGTGTTCCATAATTTTCATTACTAGTTTTATAGCAAAAAATTATATTAAATTAATTCTATAGTTTAAATTTATTTATTATTAATACTTGAAATTTAAATGTGTTTCTTAAGAAGTGAAATTTTTGCGATAAATAGTTATGACGTCAGAATTTAATTCATATATTTAGAATGTTTTATATTATATTCATAATTTATTTGATTAATTAATTATTTTTATGTTATAAAATTTAACCACAGTGCTGAGAGCACAGTCAAATGTTTTTTTCAGATGATAAAAATTATGAATCTTTCTTACATAAAGTTAACATATTTTCTGTAGAATAAACAAGGATAAGATTTGTTATCTAACGTTGTTATCTAATTTTTGTTTTAAAATTATAAATATGTAGTTTGCCTGCTTAAAAGAGGTAATCATTCGTTTCTTAAAATCTAAATGTGTATTATACTTTTAAATAAAAAATTACTTATTTTTCTTATTAAAATGATAGAGTGTGTATTTTTATAAGTACACCAAGAGCATTTTCCGAGAGAAAAAATGATGCTAAGGAAATAACTATAATTTATACATGAGGGACCAGATTAAAAATAAAATGTTTCATTTAAAATATACTTGTTTAAAATAGGATTAGTAAAATGCTTTTGTGATTGATATTTTTGAAATTAATATAGGAGAAAGAGGTATTTGTGTGTGTCGACACATTCATAATCTCTCCTATGAATTTTGCTAAAAGTTATTTGTAAATTTTTGATACAATTTAGAAAAATTTGAAAATTATATTTGGTATAAAAGATAACCGAAATGTTTTTGGTATCTTACCTTGGAGGATTTTTTAACCACTGAAGTCATACTCATCATGTATTTTTTCAGATATATAAGCATTTTAGAGATAAGAAACACTTTTTTCTTAGGATATTTTTCTTAAAGCATAAAAAATTGACAGTTAGTTTTATCTTTTACAAAGAAATTCCTTAAATATAAATGTGAATGCAAAACACTGAATTTCTTAAGATTAAATCATGTACAACTCATTTCCTATGCAAATAAACTGTACAATTTATCCTCTAAATCTACAAGAATTCTTGCATGTAATATATTTTACTAAGCTTCTTTTAAAATTTTAATTTCAAGAAATTTTAGCACAGTAAAGCTTAGTACAAATTTTTCATTAGTGTAAAATGATTCAATATACAATGAAAAACTTATAAAAAGATTTACATTTTGAGCTATAAATTAATTATTTACAGTTTATTATTTTATTATAAATTATTCAAGGTTTATTTATTTTCATATTTACAAAGCAATCTATCCATGATTAATAAACAATCATAGAAAAAATCTAAATGCATAAAAAACTGTATTAAACTTATTCAGTTTGATTAAGCATTTTTTGCTTTTATTGCTATATTTTAGAGTATACATAACAGGTGTCGGCAACATATGCACGCGTGCTACTTTTGACAGGAGGCACGATTCTCAGTGGCACTCTGCACTATTCTCCAAATTAAATAATTTTGTAGTGGTTAATTGATAAATTGGAAATGTGTGTGTGTGGAAGCTTATTGGACTACAATCTTCAGAAATATGGAAAGTAGCATTTATGAAATTATGAAATTTTTTTAAAAAACTGAAATGACAGCTATTTTAGATTATTGGATTTCATTGAAGGAGAGATTTAATTGTTTAAAGAGAAAATAACATGCACTTTGCTTTCCACTTTTAGTTATAAATATCTATGTGAACAAATCTTTTATCAAATGAAAAATAATTTGAGTCAGTAAAGAAGTTGTTTAATAACTGAATATTCAAAACCGTGTCAAATTAAGAGTCCCAAATTATGCCCTTGATATTGGGTGATGAAGCAGAGACAAGATTCGTATTAAAATACATATATTTTTTATTTAACTCTGTAGAAGGGATACATAAACTTATATTTTATGATGTTTTTTTTCTCGTTTTAGTAAATATGTTCAATAGATACATAATTCATATTTTGTGTAAAATCTTAATGTTTTTATTTACGCTGAAGGAATAATTTTATCTTATAATGTTTATTTTTAGCTTATAATTCATTTAAATGATACAAAATAAATGTATAATAAAACTCTAAATCTCTCTATATTCTTAACCTCTATTCCCGAACTCTACATGCATTATTGTGGGAATCGAATTGTTTCAAATATATTCTACAGTGGGGCCCCCTGAATCATATTGGTTGATTGGTTTGGCACATCACAGCTATAAGGTTGCCGACCCCTGATATATATACGAGGGATGATCTGAAAAAAAGGTTATAAAACGCAGGATATGAAAACTACATATTGTGGAGAAATTTTGTTTCCCCAAAGGGTAGACAAATGGCGCTACTTGTCATACAGCTGGTTTGCGGGTAGATAATGAAAGTTCCCAAACGAGTCAGGAAGACTCAAATGGCAAGACGCTTAGGAAATTGGTCTCGTTTGGAAGTGCGAGCCTTGATTCGATTTTTTGGGCAAAGAATGCGTCCGCATCTGACATTCAGAATCAAATCGTGGAAGTTTATAGTGAAGAAGCAATGAGCAGACAGCATGTAGCCGGCTAAGTACTTCACGACACAAATTGAAGAAATCATTCAAAATGATCGACGGATAACTCTACGTGAAATCTCGTCAGAGCTGGAACTGAGCTATGGTAGCGTGTAGTATATCATTTCTGATGTGCTGCGATATTCCAAGACAGTGCTGTGAAAACATCCGCCGAGATCTGGCTCAATGGAAAGGAACCTGATTTCTACCAAAACGGGTTAAACAAGTTGATTTTGTGTTGTGATAAATGCCTAAATAGACTTGGTGATTATGTTGAAATGTGATAGGCACATGTATGCCTCTTAATTCACTTTAGTATTTTCTGTCCATTGTTAATAAATATTTTTTATTTTACTTGTAACCTTTTTTTATCACCCAACGTTCCTTAAGTGAAACTCTATTATATATTAAGGAGTTTTAAATCAAACGGGGAAAAAAAAGAAAATTAAAGGGAATGTTTTTAAAAAAATATCAACATTTTTAAATCAATCTAACATTCAAAAAATACTTCAAGTGCACAATAGAGACAAACAGAATATATTTAATAATATAAATTCAACTTACCTCTAATGGATCGCAGGACGAAGCTGCTCCACCATTAAAATGGCCACAAGAAGAGGATTTCAGATCTTGATAGTTAAAGCGCTACTAATCATAATAATAGAAAAGAATTATTTGCTTAGCTTTTCTCAGATTTTAATGTACTAGGTGGTCGATCGATCATTATCAATCATGGACTTTCATATAGAGCACCAGAAAAGAGAATCATAGAGAGTAACATGAAGTGTAGTGGTAGTTTAAATAAATTTATTTTTCAGAAAAATTTCATGTGTATCGAGACAAAACGTAAATAAGCACTATTTTTATAAGATAAATCATAAAAATATTTTACGTGAAAAAAATAGCTAATTAAAAATTGTCTACACGCATCAAGCGTACCAAACATAATTTAAACTACATCATGCTTTACTTTGTAAAGCACGAGCAGTCTAATGAAACTTACCAATGAAATTTTTAATATTATGTAAAACCTCTCACTTATTTTTGAAGCTGCTATTTTGATATTCTAAAATGTAATTACTACATTAAGTAAAAAATTAATTTCAAGAACTTATTCGATTTTTTTATTTCTGTAATAGTTTAGTGAAGTACGTTTTTAATACTTCGCCTGCAGAGAGTAATGTATCAAAAATAATTATTATCTTTCAAAATTCATAAGCAAATATTAAATTCTGATAAGGGAATTATGTTTTGGAATTTAATCTTTCAAAAACGGGTTTATAGTCGTAAAGAAAATTCTATACATTGTATATGAATATACACATCGCGAGTGTATTTTTTTGAATTTATTTTCCGCAAATTTCATTGTAATAAATAATGTGAAATTTGATAGGTTCCAATCAGTAAAAAGTCTCAAATAAAATATTCTCTTCTCAGCCATACTAAAAATAAAATTATAACATAAATATCGCAAACAGAGGGATCCCATTTTTTTTTTAAAAATGAGTGGCAACTGAATTTAATTAAAAAAATTTTTTGTAATTTTTCTAAAATCTAACTTTAAAAAAAAACAGTTAATACGTATTAAAAGGAAAAAAGGTTCACGTGAATTCCTGTATAAACGTAGTGAAGGAATCTTAAAATCCCATTTAAAAAACTGCTTCCGAATTTGTTAATTATAAGTAGGAAGGGTTAAGGAAAATGAAATAAAAGATGCTTAGTTTTTTTTTTTTCTGTTTAATGTAGAGCTCATGCTTTTGTAAACTCAGAATTATATTTATTTACACTATTAACTTCAAATACAAAAGTATCAACCTACCCCCCTTACAATTTTTTTTCCTTCTGATACTCTAACAGCAGTTTAACATAAATTATATTTATGTTAAACTGTTATATTATATTATATGCTTAATTATGTTTCAAAAAATACTCCTTACCATTATTCATTTAAATGCCATTTTATTTCTTTGGGTTAAAAAATTGTATGCTAAGATTACTAATAATTGTTTTGAAAGAAATTCTTAAAATAAAACTTTTGTTACTCGATAAAATAATACTTCTATATCTTTAAAAAAAGAAACTTGAAAACTTTTATTTCGATAAAACACAAAGACGATTATTGTATTACTTTGCTAAAGGAATTCGAAGCGATTAAACAAATTGAAGTATCAAATTTTCCTTAACCAGCTGTTTTCACCTTAAATTAACATCCAAAGGCCTTTAGTTTTTTCTGTTTCACTTTCACTTATTTTATGCTTCACATATGTAAATGACACTTTTCACTCGATTGGAAATGTGTTTGTTCAAAAGCGCTGCTATATTTTTTTTTAATTCGTCTGTTAATACTCTTGTATAAAAAGAAAGTAAAAGTCACTAGCATGGTTCTCATAACTCTCAAAGTATATCTTTTCGTTTATTTGTCTTTATTGATTCAAAGAAATTAATTAATTTCTGCGAAAGCTACAAATGCTAAAATGCTCAAATTATTTAAAACTCAAAAACAAAAGACCGCAAAATACTGAAGATTTATTATTTAGTAATTAAACTAGGTTGATTGTGAGTGAAATATACAATGATAATAAATGCATAGTAAAATCTACTTGAAATGAGATTTTTTTTACTACATTTGCTTTTCTTTTAATCAACAGGTTTTCTTCAGTGCGTATGTGACACTTTAACTCAATTCTCTTTAATGGATTCACTGAAAATCTCATTAATTCATCTGCAAAAGGCAATAAAAATTCATCAGTTTAGACGCAGAATGACACTTAAAAGATAATGTAATTTTCTTTCTTGTTGCATTCCATTATTTAGGTTCTTTTTTTTTCTTTTTACCTAATTGAAACATAACAGAAAATTAAAAATGAATGAAAATGGTTATTATTCTAACAAAAAAATTATAAAATCAATGTGAATGCTTTAAAAAAGGTATGTTTATGTTATATTAAAATCTGTGCCACTTCGTAACTTATGCTGTACTAAATAAAGTTCTATCTTCAGAAAATTTTCGAAATTGTTTCGATTAAAACTTGATAAGACTATTGAATAAGAATAGATATTTATCAGATAAATTTCATATTTGAGAGAATATTTTTGTTTCTTTTA
The DNA here is from genome assembly GCA_019973935.1 of Trichonephila clavipes. Taxonomy (NCBI): domain Eukaryota; kingdom Metazoa; phylum Arthropoda; class Arachnida; order Araneae; family Nephilidae; genus Trichonephila; species Trichonephila clavipes. Next base: position 103,313 of record BMAU01020730.1, on the reverse strand, counting down.
TCCCAGCGATTCATTTAAAAAAAATGCAAAAGGGTATGCCATTTGATCTATTATAACTATAATAAAAGTAGTTGTATGTACTTTTTAAAAGTGTTTAAATAGCTAAATAACTCCGTTTTTGTTAGGGGACAAAACATATAAATATTAAATATAATTGTGATAAAGATTAATAAGTCCGAAAAAAGCTTCTTTATATGATGCATTTTCTTTATATAGAAAGGCATTTTTTTCTATGCAGATTTATTTCCCTTCCCATGAATATTTTCCTTAAAAATTTTCGACGTAGTTATAATTAAAACAATAAGTACGCTTGTTGACAAATTAGTAATGGTTATGAAATTTTGCTTAGCTTTTATAAAAAAAATTCAGAATAGTTTGAAACTCAAAAAAACATTATCTGCCTGAATACATATTAAATAATACCGAAAATACTTTTAGGAATAAAAAAATTTCATGCTCTCCATTATATCACAACTATTCAGCATATGTATATATATATATATATATATATATATATATATATATATATATATATATATATATATATATATGTGTGTGTGTGTGTGTGTGTGTGTGTGTGTTCATTCCTCGCACACACATTCATTATGAACTTTATTTTAATTGAATTAACATTTATAATATTTAAGAAAATAACTTCCTTAAAAAAAGTATGACTTCATTTTTTTTTCATTTTTTTATATTCAAAGTTTGTTAGGAAAATGATGACATAATATGAATCCCGTACGCATTTTAATTTTTTGTTTTTCAGTGGGCTCAACATTCTAAATGAATTTCCATAAATGAAAAACTGTTCATTACTAATAAAATTCCCAAAGCAAAGTATTAACTTTACATTTTAAAAATACTGGTATAGCTATTATATAAATATACGAATCTACATTTTCTGACAAAAAATGCAACAGTATGTTTTAGACAATAATCCAGATTCTTAATTAACGAAGCAAAAAATTACTCTGCAAACTTTCAACAACTGTCTACGCTTTCATTTTTTTTTAGTTCACTTTTAAGTCTTTCGAGTAATTCCCATTCGAATAAAATATAAAAAGCTTTTCTAAAATTTGTACCTTTTCTACAAAGCATTTTTAACGATGAAAAACATTTTACAAATATTTTTATGCGTCGTAAGTCCAAACTCATACTTCGACTTTTAATTAATAGCGAAAGAATTACAGTTCAACTGCAACAACACCGTCTACATTCTTGTCCCTTTTTTATGTCTGAACTTTCCATGTAATTCCCTTTTGAATAAAATCAAAAGTCTATCTTTTTATCCTAGTTTTACTGTCTCAGCTTTCTCTCAGGTTTCAATTTCGACCCAAAGGGACAATGTGAGGATCTAACATCTCAGAAATCTCAATCTGTTTTTCATTGTTTCTTCTTTTGTTTATATCCTGAATTTACGGCACCACCTTTGATCTAAGAACACATTATTTCAGATTTCAGATCAAGACAGAAGCCGACAGCATGAATTACACCGCTAGTAACAAGACTTGTCTACGTAATAAAAGCTATGGAATTGTTGGGATGTGCCTCGATTGTGGACCGTTTTTTACACGGTACCTTTTTTTCTTTCCTCTTCTCAATACGAGTGCCTAGTATCTGAAATGAAAGAAGCAGGAGATTCTTTTCCTTCACAAATGTGAAACATTGAGTTCGTTTTTCTATAGTTGGAATCTTATACCTGCTGTGGGAGGAGGCAGAATGTCACAACAACGGTTTGCTTTCTAATAAAAAAAAGTCTTTATGTTCAGCCTTTGACCGATTTGTCTTTTTTGTTTTAGTGTTCGAAATATGGTGCAAATAATAAATTCGAAATTAACCAAACATTTTAGCTAAAACTAAGATGTAACAAAGAAAAATACGTACTTATACGTAAGAACATTGAAAAAAAATCTTTGCAATCTGAATCATTCATTAAAAGCAACAGCTTTCTACATTATGTGTGAGTAACACATATCAAATTCGGATCCTAACAGTCAATTGAACCATTCTCACGTCGAGATTCCTTACAAAAAAAGGATGCAAACTTTAGCAACAAAATTTATGATATAAAATGATTAAGTATCAGTAAATAATATAAACAGCAAGAAAATTTACAGTTATTTAAATTATTAAATCAATGCAGATGATAATAGCACGAAAAAGAGAATTTTCATCGTTAATAGTAAAGTACTTTCAAAGAACATATTTCATGCTTACATATTACATGTATTGATTTATATTCAAATCTAAGTCAACTGCGTAGTTTCTTTTTAATGTATAGCAGCCCCCGAGCCCAGATGGCGGATAAAGAGCCAAAGAAAGCTGTCAAGTAATGCGAGTGATTGCTGTTTCCTATTACTTTTTTCCACACCTGTTAATGCCTATTTAACAAGCATTTTAACCAAATGGAAGGTATAACTGATAATATAAAACGGAAATTGTGTTTTACTTTGTTCAAAATTATTCTAAATATTCTTAGTTCAAAATTATTGTTCTTTTTTATTTAAAGCTGTTTAGATTATGTTTTCCCTTGTTACAGAAAAGTTATAAAAAATGAAATTGGTTTTCCAACCTAAATAATTTTAATTCATTTTAAGGTGAGTCCTAAAAAAGATTCTTAGCAAACATAACATGAATCAAAAGCTTCAATGATACAGGATAGATTTGGATTAAAAGAAGAAATATCTTACAATAGGCCGTTATTAATAAATTCACTATATATTTCTGTACTAAAACAGCCTAATTTTTTCTCTAGAATATCTTTTGGTATTCCCTTCTTTATTAACATTTAAACTATTTCTGATACTTTCAACGTGATTTTTTCCTTTTGAGTAAATGTCCAGTCGTAAGAAAATCGTAATTTACCTTACACTTCATTATAATACCAACATAATAATAGCATAGATTTTATGCATTTTATAATAGAAAATTTTAAGTAATAAGTATTTGAGACGTTTTTTTTTTAAGATTGGCAAGTGAACATTTGAAGAATTTTAATACATAATCGACATTTCCACAATAAACATTATATATCTAATTAAATAGAGATTCAGTTATAAAATTCCCTGCTAAATATTAATTATTTCCATCAAATTCAGAGAAAACGAAGAAAAAATTGCTGCTACTTTAAATTAAAAATGTAAATATGGTACAAAATTGTACCTGAAAACATAATTAAAATGATGAACATAATATAAAGTAATTACTACAAAAATATTAAAATCATTATAAAGCATATTGTTATTTTCTTTTTTAAATTTAAAAGAAAAACTTGTTTATTATTTTCCTAAATATATTTTATTAATTGTAAAACTTGCATTACTTAAAAAATTTAATATCTTTATTTTTGATACATTATTTTTTTAACTTTGTGTTGGATTTTTTTGTCTTTTACAGGTATGTTTAAAGTTTTTAATGTATTTAAACTATTTTTTGGAATGTATCTCTACAAAGCGTAAAAGGAATTTTGTTAACAAAACAAGTTTTTAACTTTTGGAAAGCAAACAAATGAATTTATCCTATCTTTCTAGAAAAATGAAGCCTAAGATAAATTATTGGCTTTTCAAATATAGTTGAAATTGCGATGAAATTTATGTAGTTTACCAAGTCTTAGAACTATACGGATAAAGTAAAACATTTTTGCTGATGCAATAATTTATGAATTGAAAACTTATGTTTTAAACATATTATTAAAATTTTTAATCCTATAATTTTTTTTTAAAGTGATAAAAAAATTTTCTTACTTTTCTTCAATCGAATGTTTGAATCCCTTACGTTTCATGACCAATATTACATCGAATAGAAGTATTAACTTCAAAAAGACACGTGAAATGTATTTTATATTATTTATCTGATATATGAAGAATTTTTAGATATCCTATATAAAAACCATTAATGACTACTAGAAACAGAACTATTTTGTCAGTTTTTAAAATATTCCTGGAAATATTTTCAATCTCGTATTGAAAATAATTATTTCAAAAAATAGTTCGTTTTTGGTGAATGAAGCAGACTTTTTCTTATATGAGACTTTTTAAATTCAAAATGTAGTCATATTTTTAAATAATACTTTATATTACTTATGTAAGGACTTTTATTCAACCCCTTAACTGGTTTGCCCGTACACCGTACAGGCTACCGAAAGCTAGCCACAACGGTTTGTAAGGGCAATCATATTTTCTTCTTTCTACCTTTGATTTACGCATATTTTTATTTCTTATAGATAAACTATTAGTGCTAGTGTTTTTAAGCAATGCAGTTTGTCCATGGTACTGAAATATTACTTATCCGGGAATTTTATTTGTGGTGAAGGAGGAAATTTTTCATTAAAGGCAGGAATTTAGATTCTTAAAAATATCCGATTGAGAAGAAATGTAAATAGAAGGATAAACCAAAAAAACCCATATTATCTTAGACCCCATTGCAATGTAAGGCTTAGCATTAGACCATGCTTCAAATTGAGTGCGCATACATATATATGCACCCACACACAAAATCCTTAACCATTTGAAAAAGAGGCACGAACATGATTTTTTTTTGTAAGTATGAGATAGATTATTTTAAGAATATGAAACAAATTCTTCATAGCGTTCAGAGTGTACTTATAAAAAGCAAACATTTAGAGGATTTTGTGTTCTACAATTATTATAAATTAAAAAAACAGTGTGAAAACTGTAAAATTGAAAATTAACTCTAGAATGACTGAGTATATACCTATATCACGCAAAAGCAGTCAAAATGACAGCATTGTAAAAGAATGATTAATAAGTAAATAAATTTGTTTGAAACTGACTTTAAATATTTTTTTTATATTATTTACCGTCATATATATATATAACAAGTTATTAGCAAATATTAACAATAAAAAAAATTTACTTCACTTGGAAAAAAAATATATTCTAAAAATTCTTAAGAAATTGTGCGTTATATATGTAATTGTTTTTGCTAAATGAAATTAAAAGCAGTCAAAATGACACTTCCTCGAGCAATCTAGTGTTAAAGTAAAAATTTTGCATTTTTGTATTTTATTAAGTATTATGCTTAGTTAAATGTAATAAAAAATGTGCTTTTTGTGGAATATTTTGGGCAAAAAAATTGACCACTTAAGGGGCTATTTATAAAATAAAGACAGATAATTATTTATTTTTCCGTACCTTCATACTTTTCTTTCTTCCTATCTCTCTACAAACGTTTTCGGAAAAAAAATATCCTTCCATATGCCAATTTATTACCCTTAGAGAAACTAGCGTGATCATGAATCAATCACTTTCGCGCAATGCACTGAAATGTCTCCACTGCATGAACTGACAAGTCTTCTACTGCATTGTCAATAAAAGCCTCAACAGTGGTCCAGAGCATTTTGCCTCATGTGGATCATAAAGATATATGTTAAAAAGTAGGAAAATTATTCAAAATTATTTTCATTCGGTTAACTACTTCCTTTAGCGCACGTAATGTATCACAAGCAAGAAAATTAAATTTCTATTACTTTACCAGAGAACATCCTTTATTTTTATTCTCAGAAAATAAACCTTTTTAATTGTATTTATGGTTTTTGGATAGAAGTGAATCTTTTATTTTTTTTTCTCTGATCAATTCCACTTCTTAACATCGTTCTTTATTATTATATATTAATTTTTCGTTTAGATTCTATCAAGGAATATTAGATCTAGTCTATAATTAAATTTAGAACCAATAGTAAACATATTTTAAAGAAAACTAACTTTTTCCCTACTTACTGATGTTATCAGGACGATAATTCTTGTAAAAAGTTGGAATGATTAGAAAAAATTAAATAAGTTAATAAGTGAAGAAACTTTTTAAGTCTTTAAACTTAAATTTGAAAAATTAAATACTTTAGTATTTAATTTCCATTAGCAAAATATTTAGATAATAACCAGTGCACATGTATTCCATTTTATGAATAAATATTCCTTCGTTGTATTCAATTATAAGACAAACATTTCACATGCATGTAAAAAGAAATGTAGAATTAATCAGATAAGAGTATTTGGAATTTTCAAAGCTCCCAAAAGTACTACATTTTGTAACAAAAATACAGAAATTCTGAAAGAATTTCAAAATTTTGTACTATCTATTATTTCTACAACAACCCCAAAAACATATTTTGTACTACGTAAGATTTTAACACAGCTTCTAATCATGGTATTTTCTTTTCTTTTGATATTTTGCCATCTTGTGTTCATTTTTCCATTGGTTAATTGCTGTTTCTACTTAATTGAGTGAAATAATGTGTGGAAACGTTTAAAAGTAACACGTCACCGAAATCTGAGCAAAACATTTCTGGAGAAATTAATCTATGTAATTACTGAAACTTAAAAGGTTCTTAAAAATATTCAGTCAAAAAAATTTTATCCTAAGTACTATAACTTCTAAAAAGGAAGAAAAGAATAGTATAACAGTGCAAACAAAGAGTAAGTATAAACAAGTAATATACAAATTTAAATCAATTCCTACTTCGTAAGAAAAACTTACTGTCCCTTCTATTGCAGATAAATCTAACTTCATCAGAAATAACGCATAATAAATTTAAAACTTAAAAATAAAATTTAATTAATGAATTAAGGGCAGTTGGAAAGCTAAAATCTTATTTTTTTAACAATTTGAGATTTTTACATTTTCAAATTGTACAGGTTTTAGCCTTTCTAAAAACACCTTACTTTAGCCTCTAGGGTAATAAGAAGCCTTAAAACCTATTTTTAAATAATCCTTGAAACTGGTCAACGCCCATTTGAATGGCGAAAAATATAAACAAAGTACATCTTTTCTGCTTAAAAAAGTTGAAAATCTGATATAAACCAAAACATGTATCTTTTATTGTAAAATGAGCCTTTTATTTTTTTTATTTACTAGCCGATTTGAAGTCTCACTGTATACATTAAAATCAATTGATCTCAAAATGTAAATTTTGATGTCCGATGTACCTTTTCTGAGAAGCTTCTGTTCACAGGCATATAAATTTTCACGATATATTTATAATGATGGCTTATATATACTAAAATGAGCTTTTTGTAAAAAACTCAAAAATTTATTTTTTACAATTTTTTATGTGAGAAAGGGGTTAAATTTCGCAAGGTTTGATAAAAGGCTTCGTAAATTATTAAAAAATTCAAAATCAGCTAAAAACTCATTTTAGTATTATGAGAAAGGTGTATTTTAGTTGTATGAAAAATCTCAAGCATGTACATAAGACAGATTTTGAGAAAAGGTACATCGAAAACAGCCAATTTAACATTGTCAGGATATGTATATAGAGAGAGGTTTCCAACTGATCTTAATAGTTGAAAAAACTGTATTTACATCAAGTGTCATCCACTACAAGTGTAAAAAGCGTATTAGAACTTAAATGGCTGAATAAAAAGTATTTGATTAACGATCGAAAATTTGATCAATATATATATATATATATAGAGAGAGAGAGAGAGAGAGAAGGAATTGTGTGAAAAAAATAGATGCTAAAATGTTCCAAATCTCCTTTTTCAAGGGAAGAATACCTTTTGGTTAATTTTGCATTTTCTTTTATTTTTTTAACCTTTCTGTAAATGGATTGAATGAAAAATGTTTATACTAATATAATTAATCTCAAAGACTTCCTAGTCCAGAAGAAATGTTTGAAAATTCTCAATACATTCATTCACTTCTCTCACGGAACTTCAAGAGTTTAATAGTAGTAACTCTCTATGTATCATGTTTTAAATCATACTTTTGATCGCAGTATGTATAAAGATACATCATAAAATTATTGATTATACGTAATAAATTTTGCCTAAATAATAGCACTCTCGCAGGCATTGTTTTACTTAAACAACTGATACTGTCAAAACGAAAGGCATTTTCAAATGCATTCTTTAACAGTGAAGAGTCAAAACCAATTTCATAGCCTTTAACAGGAGTTTAAGCACCGTATTTACTCCAATCTAAGCTGGATTACTTTTCCAGTGTCATTGCCACTGAAAATTGGGTGCGGCTTAGAATCAAAGACAAAATGTTTGTTGGATAGGGAAAATTGAATCTCCACCTCTTTAAAATGGAAAAATGTAACCGTCCATTCTAGCCACTTGAACCAATGTCTTATCCCATTTCGCAGTGCATCTCCAGTATTGTCTATCCTAAACATCATTGTCTGCTCGTATTTAGGAAGTTTTTTTCTAGAAGCTTTCTTTTAACCACCTAAGCATCAAAGATATCGGTAATAGCATCAAAACGAGATCACTGTGACGCAAATATGTAAAGGGATGCACTTTTATATGCAGAAAAAAACAGAAACATAGCAGTGGCCATTGAAAATGTGACATTGCTGAAACAAATACGTCGATGGCGTAAGCAAAATGATATAATTTTTGCTTGTAAGTGTTCAACAGTTTTTTTAATAATTATTTTACATTCTTTAAAAAAAATGTTGCATAACAAATGCATTGGATGGCACGGAAAACGACACCATGTGGGAAAATGGCGACACCGGCACCAATTCCAAAGTCAGCTGCGACAATGGGAGTAACGAATCATTTCCAAAACATGATCCTGAGTTTTAGAGAAATTATAGCATCATGTATGCATTTGAAAGTTTTTAGTGCTGGTAAAATAAATTCATTATATTAATTTATTATTTCTCATCAATGCTTTAAAATTTTTTGTAAGTATCGGATATTCATTAACCTGTTTTACATATTTTATTTTTATTTCATAAAAGTGTAGAAAATAGGGTGTGCAGCTTAGAATAAATGATAACATTTTTTCCATTGTGAGAATTTGCTTAAATTCTAATGCTGCTTAGATTCGAGTAAATACGATATTTATTAATGTTCTTGGTTTGCTTTGGGCAACGAATTTGTCTATAATTCTGATTCCCATTGAAGCATCTTCACAGTTGGAAACAAGCGGAAGAACTTATTTCTACCACACAGACCACTAATAAAATAAAATTTATGCCAGAGTACCTTACTGTCTAGAGAATTAAGGGACTACGGCAAGCAGTTTGGCATAAGAAACAATAAGACAGCTCTTAATTTTTTTTTACCATTCAACTGTAGGAGCATCGACTAATACATTTTATTATAAGTCATTTTCTATTCTAAATCTTCCTCATTACAGAGTCAACTGTTTTGGGCAAAAGCGAGTGCCATAGCACGCAATCACGTAAATTAGATATTTCTTTGTCTTCAACAATTCAGTATCTTTATGTGCAGGAGCAGCGAAGCAAGATCGTAAACTTCTTGGAAATATTAATAAATAACGCTGGAACTTTTGTATGCGGTTAAGGACTACGGGAGGGGGGGGGGAGCCTTGAACATCGTCATGACTCTAGTGGTGTTTTTTTTCCCTTCATTTTTTTCTTCCTTCTTTTACCTCTGCCTGCGGGATTTTTATTTGTTTTTTTTTCTTCTAGTCGCATTTCTTTGTCTTAATTTCACTTTAAATATATGCTGGATGTTAGCATTTTTTACATCTTACACACGATTTGTGCCCTCCCTTGTACAATAGCAAGCGGAAAAGCTATGACATAAGGGGGAAATGCGCACAGGAGTTTCGACCACGAAAATGGTAATTTTTTCAGTGATTGACGTGAGTTGTTGCCATCAGATATACTTCAGAATGATATGAAGATTTCATGATGAATAAAAAAAAGGAATATTTTGGGGTTTTTTTTTTCTTGTTTATCCCTCCCCCCCCCCTTCTTTTTCTGACATCCCAGATCATTTGTATGCATTTTGAAGTCCACGCGTTAAAGTAAATAAACCGACTCTTATTAGTGTTATGAAACAAATGGTGATTCGGTTTTGTTTTGGTTTCGTGTTACTTACCTTTGAGCTTGAATGAAAATAATTTTATGAAAATAAAGAGAAAAGGAATTTCTTGCTATATAATAGCTTGTCATAAAACATTGTAGAGTTTTGTATTGAATACGCCTTGCTTTACATAAATTAACATCAATGCCTTTCCTTTTCTTTTGCAATCCTTTATAAACACACAAAAATTGAGAAAAAGTTTAGGAGTATTCAAAATGATCTGAAAAATTGACAAATTCTGAAAGATTGTTTAGAAGAAAATGCCCATTTTTAATTTCAAATTAATAAAAAAGTCTTTAAAAATGTGTTTATAAGCATTATATTGGGAACTTTTTATTATGTATGTATGTATATATGTATAAATAGTAAGGAAAAAATTTCAGCAATATTAGGATGCATAAAAGCCGTCATCATTACAAAAGGCGTTATAGCTTACAAAGGAAATAACCAGTTGAAGTTAATAGGTACATAAATTGATAAGAAATGGACATATATATTTTATACGTTTACATATATATATACTCATTAATTCCAATTTCATGTATTGTTCTTAATTTCGTACACTTTTTTACTTGAGAACAATTTTATTTCTTCATTTCTTCTAAGAATCCCACTTCATTTATTTTCATAAGTTTTCTGTACAAATAAACAAAGGGCTAAAGTGAATGTGTTTTCTGTCTTAGTATATTACGGCGTGTTGGAACGCAATTGAAAGGGAAAGGTTTGATGTTTCTCATTCTGTTACATCTAAAAAAGAACTGTCACAAAGTACCATTGTGGTTCTAAATTGCACGACTTTAGGCATAGAACAATATTTAAATTCACGAATTGTTTAGCCAACTTGTATATATATATATATATATATATATATATATATATATATATATTTCTTAAGTTAATATATTTTTTCTTTACTTCTGTGTCTTACTTCCAAACTCCGAAAGTCTTCGAAATTACTTAAATAATAAAGAGCTGTTATAGTCAACTCATTTTTGTTAGTCCTTTTCTTTCAAATGGGCTGCATCTTGGCAACATAGCCTTGGCAAGTATGGTAAGTTCCCCCGAGTAAGTGTCATTTTATTCGTTGCGCCATCTTGTGGCGGCTCCCACTACTAAATGTTCGAAGTTTAAATTTATTTAATTTAGGTTATCATTAGATGCTTAATATTACCATGATTGAATTTTGTCGAGAGTACCAGGGCCAAATTGATACTCAAGGAATCTTTTCCATGCCACATAATCATAAAACGTGCGTGCCTACGATTTTCGCATCCATATAACTATCAACTTCAGCCGGGAAAAAACCCACAACCTTGGACTTACACTACAAATGAACTACCGAGTCGACCTTTTGTGAACCTGAATCCCTAAGAGCTCCGGAACTTAGTAAATTATTCCAAATAAGACTAGAGCTCATATAATTACTTAACAGGAATGGGTGTAATCTCACAAAGTAGCTTGATGATGAAAAATCAATGTGGTGAGTGAAAGACTTTTATTTCATCACGTGTTAAACGAGGAAAAGAAAATTTGTAAACAAATCGAGATTGCTTTAATCCCTTTGTATTTCTACCTTCTAAGCACTGCAAATGTTTATTCCATTCATGAATGAAGTCAGTGCTTTGCATACGAAACAATGATATTATTCAAATTGAGGTGGAACTAGCAACTCATTTGCCGTTCCTCTCAGATATTCAACACTCTGCTCATAATTTTTACTTTGCACATGAGGTTCAATGCACTTAGTAATTAAGAGGATTGAAGAGATTACCGGCGAGTAGGGGGAGGGTGGGAGATAAGTAATGCCGTAATGTAGCATTTCGACTAGTCCGTTGCAGCTTCTCGCTTTCTAGTTGTTGAATATTTAGATATAGTATTATAGTTTAAGACAAATTTAGTGCTATTTAGGAAAAAACTGTTAATGGAAAGTAAGGATTAACTTAAAATTAGAGTTACACTGTCTTTTTTTTATTTTCCGTGAATATAAAAATATTTATCAAATTTCTAAAATTAAAAGTTATTTTATAATTTAATTTAAATTCTTTTTTTGCACTCATTAAAACAGATTTGAATATAAATTATAATTTTTGAAACCAAAATCTTTCTTAATAGTTCAAAATCTTGATTGCTTGTATATTCATACTGATTTCATTTTATAGATATATTGCAATGTAGTACTTTGAAAATCTTCTTTATAAATAGATTGAAAAATTTCACTTGTCTGAAAAAGAAATGTTTTGCTTATAGTTTAAGTTTTTAACTTGGTTTTCCTTCAAATTTCTGGAGTGTTCGATTTGTTTTATGCAAAATATTCTTCAGTTCTAATTTCATTTTCAATTGATATCAGAAATCTAAAAAATTACATAAAATATTAAGAATTAACACTCTTGTGTGTAGCTCAAAAAAATTTAACAATAAATTATGAAGCTGACCATTTATTTTTAGAATCAAATTTTTATAAATATATGCAATTTATATCCGTAAAACTTCCAATCATTTGAAGTCTTTGTAAATTAACAAACCTCTACTCAAATTATTTCAACTGTCTAATTAAAATATCTTAAAACTAATAATGTTAATACATTATTATTAATAATATTTTTATTATTTCTCGTTAAATAAAGCGAGCATGGATTTGCCAAAATTTTAAAAATCTGATAATTAGGAACACAAAATTTAAACTTTTGATAAGTACACATGTTTCCTTCATAATAGTAGTATCTTTTTCGTTTTACCACAATAAATGTGAGTGTGTGTGTGTGTGTGCGTGTGTGTGTGTGTGATTTTTATATTCTCATTTAATCGTTTCTTCACACTTAATTTAAAATTAGTATTTTTTTTTAGCTGAAACTACTTTTCTGGCTACAACGAAAAAACAATCAGCATTTCTACTTTGCATACAAGAATTCTGTGAATACCAAAATGTTTTAGTCAGAGAATTTTAGATGCATAGCAGTTTGAATCGCTAAAGAATCTTATTGTGATTCGAATGAAATTAATTCTAATAAAAAGAATTCCATTAACAGAATATTAAATCCCAACCAATAATAGATTATACGAGCATTTTATAGGTATCAGTATTGCTACATGAACTGGACACACAAACAAGATTCAAAGACAGTAATCTGGAAAAGGATCTCAAATTTGTTTATAGAATGTAATTTGGACACTGTTGCTTCCATTCCCTCGATTTCAATATCCTATACCAAGATCTATGTGAGATACTGCCATCTTTACAGCAACATAAAAGTTTGTCTAGTCCCATATTTTGTAAATCTTGAGCATTCGGCTTACAGAACGCTGTACTAGACTATCGATTGAAAGAAGTGGAAGAATGGAGGAATGGGAACAAGATTAAAACAAATGCGGTGGGGGCGGGCTTTAAGCTTTCCCGACCAATGACAATGAATCGGATGGTAGCTTTTCGTCCCATCAGACATCATGGAAGACTCGATCCCAATCATCTACTTCGCATCAAACATTGTTTGGGTCAATAAGCTACTCATATTTACTTGCAGCTCTCCACAATCAAAATGTGACAGGTGGAAAATGTAATACATCTCACAGAATTAGGATGAAAATTTTGCGAAGATTTATGATACTTACACTTGGTGTAATAAAAATAATTAATAACGTTAAAATAAATATTTTATTTATTGTTAAAACTAAAATAAACTCACTTACTGTATAAACCGGCGTATAATGCGCATTTACCGCAAAAATTAAGATTGAAATTTACGGGTAAGCATTATACAGCGGGTATAAAAATGATAGCTTTAAAAATAAAAATAAAAAAACCGATGAACATAAAAAAATAATTATGCATCTTTATACATCGAAATGCGGTTTATATAAAAGAAATGGTATACTTTATAAACTTAAAGGGTTGTAGAGTTCTAGAAGTATACTATTTTTTTCAAAAGCCTGGGTTAACATCTTGAATAAATGACTTCAAAACATATGAAGGTTGCGCACCTAAATTTCAGGTTTTTCTTCGTAACAAGTAATATAAAAAAAAAATTCAGTCAATTCCTACTTAGGTCTAAGGTCTACAAAGAATTTTTTTTTATTATATCATTTACTTTTTATTAAATAATTACAATTAATATAAATTATATAGATATGAGGGAATCACAATATTAAGTGACCAAATAGAAAGCAACTTTCTTTTTTTCCTTTCTATATAGGGTGTTGGGCTATTTTTTATTTTTTTTTTTTTGGGGGTTGTTACTATTTATTAATTCATTAAATTTCATTATTCTATTAAAATAGTAAAGTAAAAAAGAAATCATATTCTCAGAAATTAGGTCATCCTACGTGGGAATCGAACCCACGACTTTTGAGTTAGCAGTCCTACGCGCTATTCATTGCGCTATAAGGGCACAACAAGCTATTTTCTTTTTTATACATGCTGTTGGATTCGTAATTTTGTTAATATTTATTCAGTATTTTTTAAATTTAGTTAATTAATTAATCTTTGAAAAAACTGTATTAACATTAAGTGTCATCCAGTACAAGTTTTAAAAAATTTATTTGAATTTGAATGGATGAATAGGAAGTATTTTATTAATGATTGAAAATTTGAACAAGATATATAAATAAATATACATAGGGAGAGAGTAAACTAATACTAGGAGTTGAATGAAAAAGGAGGTGCTCGTTATACTGTGAATAAACCTAAAAATTAAAAAAGGCAACTTAAAAATATATAGGTGATTTTACACACTGATGACCGTTATATTCCTGTTTTTGCTGTATATTGTTATGATCAAGCAATTTTGTGTACATGAAGGTAAATACTGAATTATATTTAACATATTTTCTACATTTTTTATGTGTTTAGTCTTCTAAATTTTTCCTTTTCATAAGTAATTAAAACACTTTAAAATGTTTAATAGTTTTGAAATTTCATTTACTTTAGCTGTCTTGGTGGAATTAGTAAGACCGCATACAATCACTTTAGAAATGCGGATTCTGTACAACAAAAAACCATCGGAAATTCTAAGACATATTTCTTCAACATATCAAAATTTTCTGTAATTTAATCATCTTCGTTTGCAATTAGGTTTTTTTTAAAAAAATAATCAAATTGATCAATATTCAGATGGTAGTTTTTGATTTTAGCTTTTTTCCTCTTTCAAATCATAATCAGAGAACTCATTTACTTTTAATTATGTTTTCAAAAGTAAATAAAAATATTTGTAGAGTTTTAATTAAAAGGAAAATATTGCATTGTGGTACCAATATTTAACCAGAACATTGTTGCACCAATATTGCATTATTTAACGCATATTTAATAAATATGGATAAAAATAGCTCTTACAGTGTAATAAAATAGAAATTTTAGTGCTGCATTGACTTTTACGTTTTTCTAACTATATTTAAGTAAATAATAAACTTGAGCTATTATAGCTTCAGGCAAAGAATATGTATGTTCTATTATATTATAGGACACTTTTTTTCATGTAAGCTGCTGCACAGGAATATAATGAGTTATAGAGAACTCATACTTAAATAATATATTTCAGAAGCAATTTTCGCAACAAATAAAGGTAGTCACATTATTAAAACACCAATGTTTCAATTAACAGAAAAACCAAATAGTTACAGAAAAATCTGGAAACATGTTTGAAAAAGAAATCGTGTGAGCATTATTTTTCTAGAGAAAATAAAAGTATTTGAAAAGAAAACTATGATTAAATAGTAAACATAGAGAATATAAAAAAAAGTCAGATATAAGAAAACTGTTGAGGAAATACATATGCTTAAATATATATGTAATGTTTAATAAATTGTACTTGAAAGACTGAAATAACTTGAATACTAAAGATAAAAACCGTTGAGAACTTGGAAAGTTAAAAAGGTTATTACTGCAGTATTATAAACAATGCTGACTGAAGACAGCTTTTAAAATTGTACACAAGTGGGATTTAGCCAGTTTTGTAGCTAGCCAACCTTCCCACTTTCTGCTTACAATACTGAGCAAAATTATATGAAATATAATGGATAGAAGCTCTAAATTCATTGTAAAAAAGGTAACTTACCTAAAGATATATATATATATATATATAGAGAGAGAGAGAGAGAGAGAGATGGATGTTATGTGTGCATGCGTGAGTGAGCGATACATAATCATATATCACGAATATACGAATTTCAAAAGTATCGAAAATATTATACATTAATTGTATAAAAAATATTACATAAGAATCAGCCTCAGTAATAAAAGCTCATAAAGATAGAAACTAAACGCTTCACACGGGAGATTGTTCAAACCCCCTTCTTACGAAAGCTTTGTTTAGGAACTCTTCATTTAAGTTCCCGTGAGCGTATTAAAGTCTTCTCTCACAGGTGCGGTAACAACTGTCACTTAAATATATATCTCAAACAGCATAAAACAGAGAATGAACTTAATGGAAATGAAGTATCTCAAACACAACACAACTTCCCATGAATAACCCTTTTAAAGGTAAGTACGATGAAGTTGGCATTTTGCCATTGCCCAACAAGGGGGTATATGACATTTAGGCCAATGATCTTCTAACAAATTTCGAAAACACACACACTCACACTTCAAAATGATTAATGCATAAGGATGTAATGCACAAGACAACGGAAAAGCGAAGAGAAATAGTGAAAAGATAAGATTTCATTATTACATCACGCGTTTCGCAATTCATTCTTAAAGAATCATCTCTTGATGACAACTTCTCCAACAAACCTGTGGTCAATGTACTAAGAAGAAGATTCCGTTGAGGAATTCCGCATTGGCGTTCATTTTACTTTGAAATTGCAGTGCTTTCTTAGCTGCTAGAGAATGGGTGTTATAATTTTTAAGTAGAAACATAGGAAAATCTTTCTGTAATAATTATGACAGTATCATTGACTCTGAATTTCACAATACTTTGCTTAAGAAGCTTGATTGCAATATTTATCAACAGAACAATATTATGATCCGAGTATGAAGAGAATAAAGTGCATTGAACTAACATTGCTAAATCTTGTTCTAAAATAAAGAATCCCTCCTGAAATGAGATGGCATTAGCTGCATGTACGAGTAAATCCAATATTACTGCTTCCATGTCTTATTTGATGCTTTCATAGAAAATGCTTTTAAATAAATATTTCTCTGTTTCGACTACAACCTCATACTCTTTAGAAATCAAAACATATAATGATAGCATTTATTTATTTATTTATTTTAGAATATATTTTTATTGAATAAACTATGTATGATGTGTAAATTATTCACTCCATTATCTGCTATTTTTTGTGTTAAGGTGAATTTTGTAACGATCTTCGGTAAGCATAATTTATCTAACGGTACAAAAAAGTTCTTACTTAATGTTTTTTTCTCGATACAGTAAAGAAACTTCATTAGATATTGCCCAGCCTAAATCTGTTAAAAGATGTTAATTAAATATTAAGATTTGAAAGAAAGCATTTTTCAAAATATATTTGAGTTGAGAACATAGTAAATAAGTTATAACTTTAAGTTTCAGCGGCAAGTGAAAATAATATTAAACAAAGTAAAAACAAAATTTAAAAAAAAGAGTAAAAATATACGTTAGAATCATCAATGAAACTCCCATGAATAATAAATATCACTTCAGTTTTAATTGGAAACAAATATTTGGTCATATTTCCCTCGAATTGTTGAAGGACTAAATATTAAACGAATTAAATAACTAAGAGCATTTTAGAAGCTCAGGATTTAAATTCCACATTATAAGGATTAAAACTTTCAAGAATTCAACGGATTTCGGCATAATGGATTCTTGGAATAGTTGATGCATTTTCCACAATGCATCATGTCATGTAATTAGGAACTTTAATTAATTGATAGGAAAATTGTCAGCCATGGTAAATTTTTAATGTAACATGGTCTGCGCATTCAGAAAGAGTACTAAAGAAATATTTCCTTTTACTGGAGATTTATTGCACACTAAAACATTCCACAAAGCCCCATTTTCAATATAAATATTTTGACTAAAAGAAATACATTGTCAGCTGGGTTTCTGAATGAAAAGCATATTTTATTTTTACTGTGATAAAAACGATTTAATCTACTGTTTTTAAAGAAGAAATAAAAAAAACACTTAAGAGACTCGATTTCAATTTACAATATGAACATCGCTACATCTAATACTGTCAAGGCATCTGTGGCCGTTTTGTCACCAATCCCCATTAACTTGCTTTATCTCATCAGAAAGGTTGCTTTTTCGTCGTTGTTATCTTTGGCACTTCTTTGGAAGAAGACAAGTTTTTTATGCATAGGAATACGTAAAGCAACTGTTATCGCTACTTGAAACCACCATCGTTGAACAACCTCATACGTAAGCTAAAGTGAGAGGAAAGAATTGACAACACTAAATTTTAGAAAGTTTTTTTTCTTGTGTGCCTCTTCTTCAACTTCATTGTTTTTTAAAGTTAAACCATTAGAAGAGAACCGTTGTTTTTCTTGTACTCTTTTAGCGTTATCTTTCACCTTGATTTTTTACCGAAATAGCTATTAAATCAAGGGCAAGGAAATTGATGCTAATCGAAACGCTTTCACTGCAATATATTTAAGCAATTATTTTAAAGAAAACTGGAAAAACATTTATTTAAGAAACACTATGTGTTCTTCAAAGCTCTGCGATGAAAAGAGGTCTGTTTTGATTGAAGTTATCTTTAGTAAATATAATTTGTTTAGTCGCAAAATCATGAAATTATTTATGATTTATAACAAATACACTTAATAAGACTCTTTGAAAATCATTAAAACAATACATCAGGTTTTAAAAAAATTTCAATATATTGTTCTTCTATTAAAAATAGACAAGTTTTGTAACACTCATGCATTTGTAACGAAGCTGTCCTAATGATTATAAGAAGCACAATTTAACTTCATTTTATTTCATTTAACTTAGATTCGTTTTTTCACAACGAGGTTTTCGATATGTTGGCAAAATCATATTTATCTAAATTTTCATGTTTAGTCAACATATTTTTGCACACGGTTACATTTCCGTGCAATATTTCAATAATATAATCAAGGTTAATAGCTTCAAAAATAAAATTTCAAAAGTCACCTGTTTAAGGTCAAATATAGTATAAATCTTCTTTACTCAACCTTAAAATAAGTCACACATATAGTCAGATTACTAATATTTCTTTGAAACATCTAATTTAGGGAGAAAAAATATTTTCAGACACTAAATAAAAACAAGTTTAAAAAATAAAATGTGAGAAAGTCCCGGATGAATTAGAAAAAGATTGAAAAATCTTACGAAGAAGAGAAGAAATATCTTTTAAATCCTAAGAATAGAGGTGTCTTTCTACTTTTAACTTAGCAGCGGTAGCTGAAAGAACTGGGGTTTCAATGTCCTTGGCAGACATTACAGCTATATCAAGAACGCAATGAGAAGCAAAAAAAAAAAAAAAAAAAATATGCCGCAATTTCTGCAAAACAGTAACTTTTTTGGTCTTGTTTCTACACAATTGATTCTAGTTATTCCGTGGAACGAATTTTTTGAATTTTTTAGAACGTTTTCTTTATTCAAACTCCGATGAGCTAAGATGCAATCTAAATAATAAATGTATATTATAAAAATAAATGTTTGCTTTTCTCAGTTTTTCCAATTTTAATTAAAAAAAAGGTTTTTTTCTCAATAATACTCAAACCAATTATTTTAAAGCAAAAAAATAAATGATAATAAGAATATTCAGTTCTTTTCGGTATTTTTAGTTTCATATTTAAAAATGTGGTCGGTTTTTTCTTAACTTTACTTTTAAATGTATTAATCTTTAGTGAGTACATTATTTTCGTAGTTTTTCTTTTCAATGACAGTTTGAAGTAATTGAAAAGATACATGGTTCCTTTCTTTGTATATATATTGTTTGTACAAACTTTCGTGTGAACTATTCACTCACAGTGAAAAAAATTTTTGCTTTAGTTCTATATTTACATATTTCTAAGAAAATAAGTAAAACTTTCACTTGAGGAATAATTTTTAAATATTGAACAGTTTTCATGTAAGAATTAGATATATATGCTCATAAGAAAAATGTGACATATCTTCTTAATTCACACGCTTCCTAAATTATTTCATCACAGAGTAATAGATTAAAACTTCTGAGATGTAAAAGTAGAATAGTAATTCAGAAAAATAAATTTGCATCTAAAAATTGAATTATTCGTAGGGACTGATAGTTTTATTTCCTTATTAAAAAATATATGTAAGTTATATATATGATAAATAACTGCTATCAAGGTTTTTTAAATTAAGAAATATTTTGAATATTTCTTAATTCAAGAAGAATATATATTAAAGAAATATTTTCAACTATGATATTGATATTGTACTAGAACCTTTTTGCAAAAGAAAATGCAAAAATATAATTTTGTCTATTATAAAGTCTTAGTCTCTTTTATGTAACCATCTGAAACCTGGTATCCGTTAAAATGGATGTTTCATGTTAACCTCATGTTGCGATACATTTTATTGTAGGTGATAAAAAGTGATGGGAACATATCAGAAAAGATGTACCAAAAATAACTTTTCAGCAACTGAAATACAGCTGACAACACAATAGTTTGTTAATTTATAATGTAATCAGTCGGGAATTTCACGTCCTCGTGAAAAATTTTCATTTTTGTACACTTATCATTAGTTTTTAGTTCATGCTGTAAGCTATTCATAGTAGTTGTATCTTTTGTTTCTGGAAATTAATAATGAATAAGGCAAAAATCTCAGTATTTGCTCGTTTAACTCATTCTAAAAGCATCCATTTAAATAGATATTGGGTCTCAATTCCTCATTTGTATTATTAGGGTTAATTTGCCTAGTTTCTAGATATTCTCTTATAAATGTTTTACTTTTTTAACCGTGATATTCTTCACAAATTGGAATTTCTTAAGACATCTAAATAATAAAAATAAACATAATAGTTATAAAAATATTCACATATTTTAATGTATTGGTTACATTAAAAGCATTATAACTACTTGCAAATGGAGATAAATTTGACTTGAAATAGAAGTGATATGAAGACGAAATGATCGAATTCCTGTACACTCGTGAGTCATTAATTTTTGATGAATTTGATTTTTATCTGATCAAACTTAGAAGCTAATGTTAATAATATAAAGCTTCAAAAATCGAAAAAGAAAAAAAGAGGTTTAACCAATAGTACATCATTTTCAAAGAGAGTATTTAGAGCATAAAAACAAGGACAAAAAGGGAATAGCGAAGGTAATAATTCACAGTAGATTTCAGCAGCTTCAAATTCCTGAGTGCAAAACAGAAAAGATGTGGTTTCTTAGAAAATATTAACCGCTTGAAATCGAAGATTTTATGGAAAAATTGTAAATTTCTAACATTAAAATAAGTATTGCGGGAAAAATCCTAATTGCATATTGAATAAAGAATATAAACTTTGTTTCATCAAATGTTGAAGATGCGTTCCCTAATCCAAAAAAAAATTCAACTATCCAGACCGTCGCACCCTTTTTTGACTGAAAGAAACAAAACATATGCCAGAGCAAATTGTTTTCAAGAATGCATATTGTAAAAAAATCTGGTTTTAATAATATGTATATATATCACATTGTACAGCTAACCAAACGTTTTTATATATAACTGATAACACAAACACACATAAATTATTTTAAAAATTTACTGGAAGATATTAAGATGAATTTGATAGTTAAATTTTACAAATTATTTGCTGAAAACTTTTACAAATGCAGATTTAAAAGGAATTAAATTTTGCAGTTTTGCTAGTAATTAATAACAATAACTTTATTATTAATTATTTTCACTATGCCAGTAAAAAATTTTAAAAATTTGATATAAACTTTTTATGTAAATTCCTAGTTATTTTCTTATGCTTATGACCTCAGCCTCCATTAAAACAAATGTACCATCTATTTTTTTTTAAAAATTTAATATTTTGATTTTAAAAAATTGTAATTTTAGGACTTATTCATTCAGAAAAAAAATTAAGGGTTGAAATAATAATTTTTTTTTTATTTTTCTCGGGCTCCAAGAGGATTAGCCTTTTAAGTTATTTTTTTTTAATTTTTCCCTGATTTTTGGTTAAACCTGAATTTAGTTAAATTATACGCAAGTCGTTATTTTTTTCCACCCTAATAGACTTTTTAACTTTCCCAATACAGATAAGATTTTTCCTTATCAAGATTTGAAGCTTTCATGATGTATTTATCTCGATTTGGAATCGAGCCTGCGAACCTCTGAACCATAGCCAGAGTTTCGTCAAATCATGATTGCTTGAATGGCGACGTTTTTTCCTCCTTTCCCCCTCCCTTATAAATTGTAGAAGAAAAATGTCGTTCTTCAACAAACATGTACAAAACATGCCATTCAGATTTCATCTTAAAAAATCTTTCTTACATAAGAAGATTTATCTACTTTGAAAGAAATACTAAAAATGTGAATTGTCTAATCCCCAAACTCGTATAAAATCTTTTTTTTTAAAGAAGTCAATGTTGAAAATTCAAAAAGATTCGACTTCTAAAATGCTAACAAACTGAGTCTTCTCTACCGAAATTTTCATCCTTTAATAATAGATGAGAGAGCACTGTTCTCTTTTGAATGTCCTGGGCATAAAACTGCCAACAGAACAAGTTTCGTCTTCAGTCAACAACAAAAACTCTTAGCGGGACCAAACATAAATGTATTTGTGCTTTCGAATTGTCTTTCCCTTTTTCTTTATGGACTAATGCAACCACCTTTATTCTTATTATCGATTAGTCGAAACTATTATCAAGGGAAATGCACTTTTTTAAGAGCAGAAGCTTTTCGAATTTTTTTCTTTTTCTTGGGGGGGGAAGGGATTTTTAATGTATCACAATTACAGTAAATAACACATCATACGGTTATTCTACGTGCAGAATTATTTGCATTTCAACTAAAAAAAATAGACATTTTTTAGAGAAGGAAGTTTAAGGAGTTTCTTTGATTTATTCTGGTTTTTAATTAAATGTTTTGGGAATTTTAGTTTCTATCAAAATGTATATCTCGCAGTTTGTTAAGTTTGTAAAAGCAGTGAGTGAAACAGTAGGAAATATACTTTGTTTTAATTCCAACTTAATACCAATTTGCATTAATTTATTTATAGTGGAAAAGAATGTTATTTCAAACTAAATTGTATGTTTATTTAAAGAGGTTTTTGTATTTATTCGAAACTTTAAGATTAGATCTGTTATATTAAACGTCAATACGATAAAAATAAATAAAATGTGCTTAATTTTCTTATTTGAAGTTACGAAATGCTATAAAAAGTTTCTTTATTATTGCAAGCATTTAAAGTTAAATAAATTTCCAGAATGAGTTTAATAAATAAACAAACATTTTTGAAAAATTTGCACCAAATTTACGATTTACATTTTGCTAAAAGGCAAAATTTATTTTTCTTTAGTTTTTCCTCTTTATAAATTATCCTTCTCTTTCAGAATTTTAGAGTTCAAAAAGTGTTTTTCAGCCAAATACTGGTTCTAAAATACCTCTTTATCTCATAAACTAACTTCGCTCCCATGTCGTCGCTTAAATCACTTGATATTCTTAGCAATTACGTCAAAAAATAAATCCGCTCATTACATCGTTGTACAGAAACAGAAAAATAAAGAAAACCCAATCTAATAAAAAAAAGCTTGGAAAGAATATTTTTCTTCTATTTTAAGCATTAAAAACACGCAAGTAAAAAAACGGGTTTTTATTAATAGGATTTAAAATTAAAATAATAACACTTTTTTTTATTCTGAAGAAAATGTGTGTATACATTAATAAAAAATGTCATTACCAGACTTACAAAAACTAATCTGATACACTGTAAAAACAATTTTATTAAAAAAGAGGGATAAAATCCCATTCCAATAGAAAATATGAAACATTTTTTTTTACGTTGTATAGAGGAACATTAAAAAAAATAAACTTCTTAAATATCTTCATTATAAGACTTAAGAGATTAACTTCCATTCATAAAATAAATTAAAAATTATCAAAAACTTAATATAGATTTGTGAAAAGCGTAATATGATATTTTTAGAACTAATCTTATGATAAAAAACAGATTATCTACCACATTAAGATTGTTAATATCTTTAATTACACATACACACATAACTTAATTTTTTAAATATAATTTTTGTTTTCCTTTAATAATTCAGTCATTATCAAAAGAATCACGGGATTTAAAATAGTTTTTCACAAAATAATTAAAGAAGAGGTCGTGAATGTTAGTTAATCTTCAAATTAATATGAATCTCGATTTTACCGAGTTAAGCATGTTAATATGTTCTCTATACAATTTATCCTTTCTTAAAGGAACAATGCTCATTCTTTCCCTGAAGAAATTAATTTTTAAAAATTTCTCCGAGAATCATAGGAAATTATTTTTAAATTAATCCTTGACTAAGCAATGAAGTATCTGAAACTTGAGTCTAAATTTTAATGACTCTAAAAATAAAGATTATTTGAGTTTTGCTATATTTAATCATGAGAGAAATTATAATGAACTTGCGATCAATATTTCATATAGGTAAATGGTCCAGATTTGTAATTCCAAATTCTCAAGGATAATTTTTGCATTTAATTAAAATTAATATTTTCGAGGGAAAAAAAGACTTGTCTTAAAAAAAGTCACAAATATATCAAAGTAGCCTACTTTAGTTGGAGTTTTATGGATAATTAGACTGATTATTCTATATATGTATATATATATATATATATATATATATATATATATATATATATATATATATATATATATATATATATATATAAGAAATGAATTACAATATATATATGAAGAAATGAATTACAAATTGCTCCTTGTGCCTGTATTGAAGTATTAATTTTTTTGTAAAAGCATTATGTTCTGTTTATAACATCATAATATAATTAGAAGAGAAAAAAATGACATATTTTTTACAAATGATACAAAAGTTTTTATTATAAAATTTATTTATTAATATTTTTAGTATATATTTATCCATTTCAAAATTATTTTTACTGCACAAAATCATATTTACTAAAAGAACCCCATGTTATTAAAAATTATCCATTAGTGATTGTTTTCAAGCTGTATTCAATCCATAAAGGCAATTCGAATTATCATCCGGGTATTTAATTCCTTGTTGATTTTTTTTATTTGGCTGATCCAATTATTCTTCGACTATTTTTAGGAAAATTGCTTTAAAAATGAGCTCCGTATTTTGAAGAAATACGAAGAAAAAAACGATGAATGATTTCATACAATAGCTGTTTTTTTTCATCTGAATATCTTAGTTATTCTGGATAGAATTAGGAGGGGAAAAATTCACACCCTATACGTAAATATATTTTACGGTTTTCCAATTATTCAAAATTTGAATGATATTTTTGGTTTGAAGCACTATTATTTTTTTTGTTGGTTGCTGTATGTTTTGTGTAAAATAATTGTAATAAAATTGCTTTTAAAGGATGAAATTTATTGGACTGAAATATTTATCGTATATGCATCAAATTTAAATTTGTTACAATTTTGACTTCTGCTTTTCTGTAAAAGAAGTGTAAAGAATTAAAGGATTCTAGTTGTTATTATTTTTTTTAAAAAAATATTTATATAAGTCTAATTTACCCGTAGCTTTTATAACGTCTTGAGCAAGGATTTCATAAGCTTTTCATTAATCATCACAGATTCACAGAAAATTTTTTAAATGTTTTGGTAAGTTTTTTAAAAAATATATTCTTGAAATACCATTGAAAATAATTAATTCGTCAATTATAATATGTATTTATTATCATCTTCAGCAATTTTCTACTATTCAGAGTCTATAAATAATTTCTCACAGATTGTAAGAAAAGAAAACGCTTGGACGTAAAGCACAGTACGAGCAGGGTGGTAGCTACCGCCGTCTCAGTTATATCAACCATACGAGACCCCCCAGCTACAGGTACTCCAACATGGGCCACTAACAAGGCTTTCATTTCTTAAAAAAGCCCCGAAGGAGTTTTGATACGGAACCCCCTCATAACTAGCTACGCCAGTGAGTACAAGTTGCTAAGCTACTACAAGACTCCGTGATCCTGAAATTTGAATAATTCCAAACAAATCCTACAGAATTCTGAGATATATTTTTACAAAAAGGTATATAGTTTGAAAACAATTCAAGTACTTTTTTGCACATTGAAAGGATCAAATATAAATACCAATTTTAACTAGAGAAACTCAAAATGTAGCATAAAAAAACGTTTTTCAAAGCAAAAAAGTAGTACTCGGATAAATATCAATTAATTTGAATTATAACAGACATAGGAAGCTAAAAAATAACTATTTATAATCCACTATCTCACAAAATGGAGACAAACAGAAAAAAAAATTACTAGTGGAATTTTATAAATCTCATTTTTAATACATATAAATTATAAATTCGTTTTCACACAATTCCCTATAAATGTGGTGATTTTTATAAATTTTTTATTGCTTTCTTTTCCTATAACATGCGCGAAAAAAACAAATAATGTAGAAGAGAAAGACAGGAAACAAAACGTATTGATTGTTCATTTAGCTCTTTACAAAAATATGCTACTTCTTCCTAAAAAAAATCTTCAATGCAAAAACAATTGTTTTATTCATTTTTATTTAACTTTATTAATTTTTTTAAATATCACCTTTCAATACTCGCTTGCAAAATAATAAAATTATTAATTAATAATCTATCAAATTAATAAAATTTATAAAATTAACTATTTTTCATTGATACAAGATGTGTATATAGATTTAGTTATTTATTTAAAACATTTCACCTCCAGTACATTTCTATTACATACGAAAGACGTAATCTATGCTGTTTACGTAAAACATTTGGCAATCAAAAAATGACGCATGCACGTTTTCTACTCCCAATCAAACCTATTGTGTGGTAATGAAGCAAGTTTTTGAGAGTAGGAAATCTCGGACAGCTTTTAGAGCGAATAACGAATTTTCAGCGGTTTGAATCATTGATAGGTACGAATATAGCAAGACAATGTGATTGCATCAGCGCTCATTATTATTACAAAAAGATGTTTGTATACAAAGCAAAAACTATGAAAACATTTTTTCCAGAATTGTATTATAATCAAAGTGAAAAGTTTGAAATGACGAAGTTTGAAACACTTTAAAGATGTACTTTCATCGTAAACTAAAATCACTGGCAACAAGCATTAGATCAGTACTTCTCAAAGTTGCATTACTCGCGACCCAATATTCAATCATTATTTTCATCACGCCCCCCCCATACGATAACAATGTACTGAATTCAATAATACTATACTTTGATGCTAAAACTACGATACGACTTTAACCTCTTAAGCCCCCCCCGTGTATATAAACGTTTCTCTAAGCCAAAGCCTTTATTTCTCCAGACGTATATATTCGTCTTTCCAAAGTACGACTTTTTCTGTGCACTGCTATCCGTAAAATTGTTCAAAGACTTTAAAATACAATAAAGGGGCCCTGACAATGTTTGCGAAGGATTTACTTATTCCAGATTATTTTTGCTCCTTTATTCCTCCCCCCCCCTTCCCCAAATATATCACATACGCGTGCCTACGTGGAAAACGGTTGGCATTGGAAAGCGAATCACGAGACTTACGATCATCAGTCAAGGTTTAATTATAAACCGCACAAAAATTATCAAGACAAGTGTTAATTTTTGTTATAAATTATATATATGACAAACCCATGAGGTCACTGGTAATTAATAAACTTGTTTTTAACTTAGAATTGTTTAATTAATTATAAAATACATTGTGTAGCTCTGATATATTTATAAGTGTAATATGTCAGTGCAAATGTGTATTTTATTTTTTATTATGTCAGAATGATTTTTTTTTGTTTACTTTAAGTAAATTAATAATTTTTTAAAATAATCTTTTGTTCTCGATTTTTCAATAGGCTCGCACCCCCTTTGTAGAGTTCTCACGCACCCCAGTGGGACACTGCATTAGATAAAATCTGGAACCTTCAGTAATTACGCTTTGTTAAAAATGTTAAGGAATAGGACCCGAATTCGGAATATTTTTTCAGGTATAAAAGTACTCTCGAACCTTAATATTATATTATGGTTTCGCTATCTTGTAGAGAGAATCACTTATTTTATCACATTACTCATTTTTATCCTAGTTGACACAATTTTTCCTTTAGAAAATGTGTTTCGCATTTTTTCTCCTATACCGTAATGCTAAATGAAATATCTCTTTATGTGTTACAAGAAAATCTAGTTATTTACGAAATCTTTTGAAATTCTAAAAGCCCTATATTATAAAAAAATGCATGAGTTACAAGAACACAAATTTTTATAAAAATTGAAGGATTTTTTACAGTCTGAAAATGTGCTCCGCATTAAGTTCATGCTATCGTACATATGTCAAAAACAGCCTGAAAGAGATCGATTGCAGAACCGAATTAAAAAAAAAATTACTTTTCTAAATCACGCATTTTTATCCCCTATCTTTCTATGCCAGTATTCAAGGGAATTTTGAGCCTTACTCATGTTAAATAATGCAATCCCTAATTCTGATTTTCGGATTCAAATTATTTTTGATGAAACATTTTTTTTATTTTTATAATAATGCTAATTTTGATTAGCGTTAATAGCTCATTATCCTACCTTGACATAATTTGCATGTCGAAATTTAAAGAAAGAAACAGATAAGATCATTTTAATAATATTAGATAGAATATATTTTCGCGCTATTTTTTGTTTCTTTTTATTTATTTTTAATTAATATATATATATATATATATATATATATATATATATATATATATATATATATATATATATATAATATATATAAATTCCTTTAAAAGTTATTGTGAATTTTATACATTATTAATTTTGCGTAAAGGTCTAACTTTAAGTTATTGATAAGTACAGTTAAAGAGTTATATATTTATTTTACAGCATGATTTGTTAATTTCAGTTATATTTTTTTGACATTAGGAAAAAAATCTAATAACTGAAAACTACGTTTTACATCTGAATTACGAAAAGGATAATTTAGCCCCTTAACGCATTTGCCCGTGTCTTATACGGGCGAAAGTTACCGGAAAATTTGCACATGTCCGTTTCTCATACGGGCAATCTCGTATCTAGCGTTATTTTATTTCTAAAGCCCATATGGGATCTATTCTAGTAAAAGTAGACAAGGCTAGATTATAATCAAACTTATTTACCATAGAGGGTCCTAAATAGATCGTGTTAAAAGATAATGAAAGAAACAGTATACTATTCTATGAAATGTAAAGGTGGACTTTGTGCCGTACCAGGCTTCATGGTATATAATACCAAAAATGAATTTTTAGCTATTCTTATGCTTGTAAGTATGACCAAATTTGATTTTAATGTTTTGAAATTCAAAATAAACATGAAAGCAAATTGTTTACACTTTGTTTGTTTAATAGTTTTTTATAATTTTTGAACCTCCCTCCGCTTCCTTGCTACCCCCTCCCCCTCTCACAATTGAAATAGCACAAATATATATATATATATATATATATATATATATATATATATATATATATATATATAACTTACGCTATACCACACAATATATTTATTTTCCGTCTAAAAAAACTCAGTAAATTTTTACCAGTTTTTCCAAAAAAAAAAAAAAAATAATAATAAAACTCCTGCTTTAAGTGATTAATGCATAATGGAAATTTTAATTATTAACAAGTTCTTATACATTCTTAACTATAAATGTGCTAAACTCATTCTAACATATTTTGATAATATCTAAATAAAAGATCTTCCTTTCT
Organism: Trichonephila clavipes; assembly: GCA_019973935.1. Classification (NCBI taxonomy): domain Eukaryota; kingdom Metazoa; phylum Arthropoda; class Arachnida; order Araneae; family Nephilidae; genus Trichonephila; species Trichonephila clavipes. The sequence goes on along the minus strand of BMAU01020730.1, from coordinate 73,710 downwards.
TCCAAAGTGATTTTTCTAGAATAATAAAATCTATTAAGACCATATAATTTTCAAACATCATTGGTCTTATAAAATTATTCTTTCCCAATTTATTAAATTTCGATAAAATCAGCAATAACTTCCAATATTTCATTCTCGTTAATGAGCTAAATATTTATTTAACAAAAGCTTTAATACAAAGCTTCAACGAAGTATCAAGTATCAAAACTTTAGACGTATTTTTCTCTCCTTAAAGATTACATCTCTATCTCAGCCTCCTTACAATAGTACCGAAATTTAAGTAGAGGAGTCAGAGCGGGAATATGGCTGAAAATGACACCGCCCTCAAAGAAAACATCGGAGATGTTCGACAAGGCCACGCATTTTTTTCTTTTTCTTTCGAGTAACCGTTTGACTATTTTTGTGTACTCCTTTTTTTTATTATGCCATTTAAAGTCCTATCTCCTTTTCCTTCAATTGAAACTGAATAACGTATATGAATCATAAAGATTGTATTCACATGAATGATTCAATCACTACTTCAAGAGAAGGCAGAATGCGATGCAAACCATTCATTAAGATATAATAAATAAATTATAATCAATCATTCCCGCACTTAAGCAGTGCTTCGTTTCGTTTGATAAAGGTTCTCTGTTGCAAAAGCATAGCTAATATGGTGTAATTTTACCGATTGTCAAATGTTAGAATCTTATTCTATTCCGAGCAGCTGGAAACATTGATACAGGAACTGTTTCATCGAGCGAAATGTTTAGCCCTTTATGCTTGAAAATAATTAAATTTTATTTTTTCTATTTTTTAAATGTAATAAGGCTCTTCTAAGGTGAACAACAAAATATATGGATGTGGGTTTTTGCATTCACTGAACACTGGCATTACTTCAAAATTTATTTTTTATGCTAATTTATTTATTCCTATTTTATTGTGCTCATTTTATCTAAGCATCCAAAATCGAATAAAAAGTTACTTTTTTCTCTTTTTTCCAAAAAGAGACCTATTTTATTGAATGAAATCAAAAATCACTCAAAATTTCGTTAAAAAGCTTTTTTGTCGTTTTTTTTCTAAGACATATATACCAAGAAAAATTATTTTATATGGAATTGTTCAGTAATTTAACAGATTTAGATGCACTCTGCAGAGTTCCATAAAAATTTTAATTTTCCCCACAAAAATTATCTCATGCAAGCAAACTTCAACGAGAACGGTAGTTGAAAAAATACATTAATATATGAAGTTTAAAACTAAATTTAATAACAGGCACAATAATTAAGAAAAATCAATTCCTTAATACGGTGATTAAAATAATTAAATTCATCGCGGGAGTACCACATATAAATAAAATAACTGACTGATAGTGAGATATTAATGAAAGAAGAATTACAAGACAAATTTAAAAGTTGTACTGCAAATCGTCATAATTTTAATATGGGTGTTGTTTCTTAATGAATTTATTTAAATTCGTTGTATTGCCACTTGCCTTTTAAATCTTCATGGCTCTTACTCACACACAAGTACCCTTAAAGTTTAATGAAATAAACTCATAACCTTCAATATTTTCTCAGAAATTTTACTTAGGTATAAATGTACAAAAGCAGGTTAAATTCGTAGTTTTTGTGTAAAAGCTACTCTCTTTATATATTTTTTTATTTAAAACTGAAAGAATTGCACATAACACAGATGCTTCCGTGTAAGGCAACATTACGTTGAGCAATGTACGAATTGAGAAAAATAGCAGTGTACGAATATTTATACGAAAAACTGTTTATTGAAGAATATTGCTCCTTAAAAAGAGATAAACTGCTCCTCTCCAATTATTCTACGAAAAGTACTAAAATTGTTTCCATTTAATCGATCAGAAAGTAAAGAAAAGTATTCTAAAAAAAGCTATTCATAATATCAAAAACGCTAAAAAAGTGTATTTGACCTGCAATACCAAGAAGTACTTTACAACAAGTATTAAAAATGCATATCTTGCATATGAAATTAAAATATTGATGATAGTAAAGTAAAAGAGCAACTACTATGATAGATTGCTATCCTAAAATATTTACTATAAAGATAAGCTAAACAGCCAATATTAAAGCTTTTAAGAGCAATATCAACCAAGTGGATGGCAAAAATGTTTTATGGAGCAGTAAGTTTTTCATGGTGACGCTAACTCTTGCAGTAATTTGCCAAAAAAAAAATTAATCATTCAGTCGTTATCCTGTTTGAAAATCTCTATTCAGTTGAATGGAAAGAGGGAGTGAAAAAGAATTATATTGTTATAACATATAATTCTATAGTTACTATGTATTTAGAAAATTAGCATAATTACAATGCCATGATATAATACAACAGAACAGCATGAAATAAATACACATGGGACTAATAATTGTACCTGTTAATAAAAAAGGCATCTTCTCATTAACAAAGAATATATATTTAGATTATTTTCTCTTGTACTAACTACTAAAGGTATAATAAAACCTGCATATATGCTGCTATTTTTCTCTCGTAACACAAGTAGGTTTGGATATCAATTTCGTTACCAGCCGAAAAGAGAAAAGCGTGAAAAGATTTACTCTGCGCTGGAAACTATTTTGATAGCTAGAAGACATGCTGTAAAAAGTACTCAGCAACTTGACAGTTACTTTTTACCATTCATTTAGGTAGAGTACTTAGCAGGCACTTCGCATTGTTTTTTTTTCTCTCAGTTTTTGCTCGGACAAAAATTACACCAAAATTTCTTCACCTACGTGATTTAAGTAGACCATATGGTACATTTCATAAAGAAAATAAAACCCTGAAAACAATGTAAATAATTAAGTATGCTAAAATCCAGTTTTCGGAAATATATTTCCCATTTAGAAATTTGAATTTCGATACTGAAAGAAAAATATCTGTAGCACAAACTGTGAGCTTCTTATTCTCTTTAACGAATTACTGAAATCAAATAGAAACTTTTTGTCAATTCCCCACCTATTTCAGAGGCGAAATTTTAGGAAAGCCAATGACAGCTACAAACCGATCGCCACTGAATAGTCAGAGACTCGCCTCCATTTGTAGGCGGACAGCGCAAATTGATGCAGCGGTTTAACTTTAAAGCGAAAGCCGGGAAACTGAAATCACATCACTCCGATCACATCATTAAATTGCTGGCTGGGACCTTTCAGGCGTTCTATTAAAGCAATTTGTTTTATTATGTGCTTAGAACAATTATTGTGCAGTATTTTTCCTCAAAACCGAAATAGTATTACAGAATCTGAATAATTAGAAAACCGATCTTAATAGTTAACGACGATATTAGCAAATTAAAAGTTTCTTATAAACATAAAATTTAATTAAAGGAATAAATAAAATCTCTTAAATATATAGAGAGTTATGGTCTATTTTGGAATTCTCTAGTTTTTATGAAATTATTTACTCTATACATTATCAAGTCTTGGAAAAATCGTTTATCTAAGTTCTCAAAGATAAGCTATTTCAGGGATGTAAAGAGATAGGGGGAATTTCTTGCTTATTATAATACAACTAATTAAATTATCAGGTGTATGTCACCAGCTTTTGAAAAATAACTCCTAATATACTTGTATAGAAAGATGGAGTTTTGTTAACGTAAAGTAATGAATTAAGTCCACGGATAGACACACCCCGATGAATATAATAACATGAAAATATCTATTTAGAAAACTATATTTTAGAGACAATCGGTCTAATTATGTATAAACATATAACAGGCAATTTGTGCCTGTTTATTAAAGTTGTAAATATATTAGACTTATCACAAAAGCAATAAAATTAAAAGATAGCCTCATTCATTTTCTTCGAGTTCTAAATTAGTTTCTGTTTTAGGGAAAATAAACTTTTTTAACTGTAGAGATTTCGAAAAGAGTTTTTATAAGCAATGAAGCAAAATATTACTTTATTTTAAATAAACTACGCTTTTTATAGTTTCGCAAGCGTTTTGACTTACTAATTCTATTTGAAGAAGAAATCAGCTCTCTAACATTTTAGTTCATGCATTGATTATTAGAATTATTGTTGATTTTTAAACTTTTCAGATCTTTTTCCAAACTTTTAAATTTTTGTTTGCTTATTGTATTGTTTCTTTAACTATGGTGATTAGAACTGTGTTGTTTTTAAAAAGATTATATACATCACTTTCATAAAAAAAATTCTCAGAAAACTTTTATTTTACTTGCAATTTTTTTATAATTCAAAATTTATACGCACTTAATACAGTTGAAATACAGTACCTCTTAAACTTTATATACATTCGTTTCTTAAGTAATACCACAATAACATGTTTTTTATATATATTTTCTTAAAACGTACTTATGCTTCATTCCCTTGTTAAATCGACGTTTTTAATTTCATAAACTTTATTTTATTTTATTTTATTTATTTATTTATTTAAATATTGACTAAGCATATTAATACAAAAAAAATTCGGAAAAAAAATAATAAGGGCATTTGGAAAAGCGAGAAGATTATTATTATTTTTGGAACAAATAATAACTTCTCAATAATACATCCGAGTTTTTATTACTCAGTCACTAATTAATTAAGAATCATTATTTAAATAATAATATGAGTGAATAAAGTATATATATATATATATATATATATAAACGAGTTTCCCTCTTCTTAAAGATAGCGTTTAAATAGAAGTATTTTCATTATCCTATCATTATTATAAAAGCATCTTTCATTATATTAAAAGCTATAGAAGAGAGAGCTAACGGTTCTAACAATTAGTACTAACAGTTAGTAAATTTAATGAAAATTATTTCGCAGACTTAAACAGAATTCAATACTAATCAAAGAATACTGTCACAAATGTTTTCATATTCACAAGAAATATGTTAACTAAATTTAATTTTCTTAAAGCACTTCTATTTTTACTAACTTACTTTTTAGTAACTTGTTTTAATATTCAATTAAAATATTAATCTTAGGCGTAATCTTCCATTTTTCTTTAAACTAAACACTTCTTTTTTAACTCAAGATTCTAAGTGGCAAACGTTTTACTCAAATTCTGAGAAAGAAAAATTATAAATATAGAAATTCACTTCCTTTCTTTAAAAAAAGAAAGTCTAAATCGTTCACTGAACAAATTAAATTCCTACTATTTTGCTGCAAAGATTCCAAAGAAAACCTATTTTTCCATTCACTGCAATATATCAATTTCAGACAAGTAATGCAATACGTACGATATCCGAAACCTTTAGAAGAAGCTATCATTTCTGACTGGAAAATAGATTGTCAAATAATGAATTCGATAGAAAATAGGAATTGTTTCGTATTTCATGATATAGATTTTTGAGCAGTTATTCAATATTAATTACTTTTAAGTTAATATTTTAAATCGAACGAGAAATATTTTTATTAAAAAATAGAAAAAGCAAAATTATTAAAGATGAAATATTAGTACTTGAGTAAAATAAAGGATTTTTAGAGAAAAAGTAAATCACGTTCAATATCATTGTGCTCTAGGGTTATTAGTGCTTAATACTTATGCGCGGGAAGAGGGGGGACTACGAGGTTGAACTAGTATATGCAATACAAGCTATATACACATAGTACTCGCTAGACAATGTATGACTTACTAGAGTGAAGATATAATTCCTTAAGTAAATAATAATTGAAAAATATCTCCATTTGAATCTCAGTGTGAGAGAGATAAACATTGTTAAAAATGGCAGTTAATAATTTCTAATTTTAAGATTTCACGCTGAACCCTTCTAAAGGAAACATTTCTGTTATATTAAAACTTCTAAACGAAAATATTTTTTAAAAATATTTTTATACTATTATATACGATCCAATTTTCAGCCATATAATTTTCCTTGCACCACCATAATCTTACAATAGCAATGTATAGAATGCAATAAAATAATGTACTTCGACGCTAAAACTACGATACGACTTTAATTGTTAACCGAACAAGTTATCAAGATAAATATTAAATTTTGTATATGACAAGCTCATGAAAGTCACTAGTTACTACTAAACTTGTTTCTAATTTAGCATTGATAAATAAATTTTCAAATACTTTGTTCAGTATTGATACATTTAGAAGTATATTATATCAGTGTGAATAAGTATTTTACTTCTTATTATGTCGGAACATATTTTGCTTTGCTTCCTTTCAGTGAACTCATACTTATTTTATATATTTTATTTTTAACTTTTTTAAATACTCGCGCTACCCACGCAGGTTTATCAGGGCCCCCTGGGGGAGTGCACCCCACAGGTGAGAAACGCTGGTGTAGATACCAGCTATCTTCTGCGACTATTAAACTTTTTGCGAAGAGCCACTGGCTTCTTTGAATAGTATTTAAAAATGGCTGATACTGATTAGAAAAAACTTTTTTTTATTATTCTTAGGAACATAAGTCCTTAACCAAAGCAAACTTTAAATATATATCAAGTACGATGCATATACATACGTATAAATGCGATATATACATACGTATATATACGAAATATGAACGAATACGATATATAAACGAATACGATATATACATACGTATATATACGATATATGAACGAATACGATATATAAACGAATACGTATATAAACTAATACGTATATATACGATATGTATACAAATACGATATATAAATGCGTACATATACGATATATGTACACGAAATGTACATCATCCGATGAAGGATCTATTACCTAGAACTGTTTGCATTATATTATAAAAAAAACTGTTAACTATTAAATACTCATAAAACACATTGCTTAAGAATATTTTGTAGATATACGCAAAACATTGAACTATTATGCAGAAATAATACACAAATACAACAAAACTAATAATTGTTTGAAACATATGCCTGTAATCAATTCTTAAGTGTCAATCAAATGGTATTCCACTATTGGAATTTGACAGCTATTGTAGTAATCTATATTTAGTAGATAGGGAGAAGAGGTACGATAATGATTTGATAAAATACTACACAAGCCACACCAGAGACATTTAAGTGATATTATTGTCTTTACAATCTCGAGCTAAATACATAGAGTTTATTTAGCTGAAAAAAAGAAACAGTAACTTAGTATGAAATCTGAACTACGAAGGTTGATGCTAGAAATTTTATTTCAAATGACATACAAGAGCAATCATGCTTGTAATAGCCGCTGTTACACAGAAGGAAAACAGAGCACACTCGCTCAATGTCATCTACGTATTCAAATCTTGTAAGACAATATAAATCAGGAATCAACTTGTCTTTTAAGTCTTACATTTTCATTTATGGTTAAGAGCTGACATTTAGCATATATTTTAAAACAATATATTACCTTGGAAACTTCAAAATGGAATACTTTCTGATTATATACATACACAGAGAATGAAACAGATATGTTGTAAAATATCATGAGAAAATTATGAAGATACACAACACATAATAATGACAACAATAAATATAAATATAACATTACAAAAATATCTGATTAGCTTAGTAAGGCATTTGAACATAACATAACAGTTAAATAAAACTTCTGAAGAAGTATATTGTTAATTTTTCAGATAAATGTTTTATCTGATATCGCACATTTAAAATTCATGTAACATATTAATTATAAATTGATGAAAATTTATCTTAAAATTATTCTTGTATAATTATCTATACATTCTAGTTAAAAAATATATTTTTGTTGATCATTAAACTACATTTAAAATGTTCTAAATGTTTTTAAATGTTAAAATTAGATGCAATCATAGACATTGATTCACCGAAATTAAAGTTTTGCCCTGATTAGGTTAACAGTTGATAAATACATAAAATATTTCGTATCAACGATAATACAATTTATTATATATACTCAGAGATACTATATATTTATACATTATAATGCGAACCTTCTTCAAATAAAATAACAAACACGGAAATTTTACGGGAATCCTTTGGAAGAACTTAACGGAAGAAATTAAAATAAAATTCCTCTATACACCAGTAAACAATATGTTTTAGCAGTACTTTTAATATATATATTTATATATATATTAAAAAATAAAAAGAAATACTAAAAAGATTTAGAAACGGAAGTATTTGTACTTTAAGTAAAAATATGATACAAAGGAATATATTCAAATTTAAGATAACGTCAAGTATTTCTTATCAAGAAATAACAAATGTTAATTTTATTCAAATTTTCTTTTAGAATTAAAATGGCCTTTAACGAGCATGAAAAATAAAAATATATATTTATATATACATTAAACTATTTTAAAATGTGTGTGTAAAATAAGTATATTGTATAAAAAACTGATATGTTTTGGTACAATTTGAGAAAATAAAATTATTTTACGTTTACTTATTATTAATAAAGAAATTTATTATAAGAAAATAAGAAACTGAATTAGGTTTTATAAGCAGAAAAACTTATTTAAAGAAAAGAACAATTTGAGTTTTGGATTACACTACAAGATTACATATATGAAATATATTTTTTCCAATTTGAGAGATTTCTTAATGCTTTAAAATAAAAGTTTTCAATAAATTAACTTCTTTTCTATTCAGTATTATAAAGAGAATAACTAATAATTTTCTTTTGTATTTTAAAACTGCACATATCACCCACTTAAGAAATTTTCAACATGTCAAATGAAAAGGTCCAGAAGTTTAAGAAAATATTTACCCAGCATTATGAAGATTCTCTCCTCTTCATTTCATCCTCTTTACAACGGTTTGTTCATCTTCAATCCCTGACGTATTTGTTCTCAACCAGTCCAATGTCTTGAGTCGATCGGTAGGCGCAGTTGAAGTGCATGGCCTTAGCCCTCTCATTCTGGAGACATGGGACTTTGCAGCAGCAGCATATGAAGGTCTGGATAGTCTCTTTAAATGCCTCACGGAAGTCGCGGTTGAAGTAAGCGTAGATGATTGGATTCAGAGACGAGTTGAAATAGCCGATCCAGAAGAGAACTTGAACAACGATTTCCGGGCAATAGCAAGCATCTCCACACATGCTGATCGAGACATACCAGAGAAAGAACGGTAGCCAGCAGAGGATGAAAGCCCCCATGATAATTCCAAGGGTCTTAGCCGCCTTGTGTTCCCTTTTCATCTTGTTAATGCTTCGTTTGGTCGGGGTAGATTGGCCACTTTCCGGGTCATCTCCATGAGAATTACGGTGAGGAGGAGCATGTACGTTCGGAGCCATTGAGTGATCGGTGCTGTTGCGGGCACTATTGTGCATCATAGCCGGGCCAACTTGGTGTTTGCACATGAACTTCTCCTGGCGAACCGCCTCTACGTAGATCTTGTAGTAGGTAAAGAGCATTATGAAGCATGGGATCCAGAACGATACGCTTGACGAGATGATAGCATAGGGTTTGTTGACACGAAAGTCGCAGACATCAGGATTCAGATCCCGAGACATCAAGTATTCATCAGTGGTGTACCAACCCAAGAAAATGGGTATGAAGCTGATTAGACCAGAGCTGAACCATACACTAGCGATCATGATGGCAACTAATTTTCCAGTGATCTTTGTCGGGTATTCGAGAGGCTTGATAATGGCGTAGTATCTGTCAACGCTGATGCAACACAGATGCATGATGGATGCGGTGGAGAAAAGAACATCACATGAATTCCAGAAGTCGCAAACAGTCTGATTGAAGAGCCACTTTCCAGCGATCATGTGGCTCGCATTGAAGGTCATGGCCAGTAGAGCGACTAAAGTGTCGGCGAAAGCAAGCGATACTACGAAGTAATTCGTGGTGATTCGCAGCTTGTGGTTACGATAGACACTGGAAATGACAAGAATGTTGCCAAAGATCGCACAGACAATTATTGTTGTAACGACCATTGTTTTCAAAGCTAAACTCACTTGCGATTCCCAACCTCCACTTTCTTCTGTATCGGTTATATTGGTCGTAATAAAGGACATAGTTTCATTGACAGGGTCACTGATCAGTGTCAGTGCCGTCTGAAAAGTTTCATTTATAAGCATCGTCGCGTAGTCGGTACCGAGCGAGGACTCAGTCATCTTGAAAGTTTTATTTAGTTCTGACACTGAGAATACGAGGCTTGAAAAAAGAGATTTCCTCAAAATTAGGATAGGATATACATGATTGATCCGATATTATCAAAGTTCAACTTCCACTTACAGTTTTGAATAAGAATAGTTGAATTCACCGAATATTTTGTAGAATGTTCGTAAGTCTCTACTGTCAAAGTTCGACGGCAAAAAATCATTCCTCGGCATTTTTACAAAGTTCCGTTATTCGTAGCAATATTGGAAAAAAGTTAGAGAAAAAGTCTTGATGCTGTAAAACATGAGTCAAAGTCTTCCAAATTTTCTAAAAATGTTTGTAGAACAGTAATCAATTTCTGATTATGAAACAATATTCGTCAAAAGCCTTCAATAAATTGTCTGTTCGAAAAAACCACGTTGGTTATGTATACAACTTCCCGGTACAAATCTCTTGGCCAAATTTACTTCAAAATAGTATTTTAGTCTATAAAGTGGCTCACTGAACGGGGGCTTCAAGTTTTTGACTGTCCGGATCCTCACCCGAAAAGAGTTCACTTTTTTACGGTAAAAGTTTTTAAAAATCTGTTTCAATGTCTTTCCCTAACCCAACTACCGGTTCACTTTTTGGGGGCCTAATCAATCATGATCAAACATATGCAGAGCGAACGACATATCGAAATCCATGGATGGGACATCGGAATGGCCCGGTGCGGAGAGAAATTCTCTTACTGTGATGCAGAAGAGGAGAAAAGAGAGACGCTCCAAGCTGAGCAGAAGAACCAGTGACTAGAGGAGTAAAGCGGAGGTATGCTGTCGCGCAGGGTTGCCAGCCGCAAGGCAAAAGTCAGCCAAATCGCATTCACTCACAGCGTGAGGGAAGCACGTGAAAATGCCGCCTCGGTCCCAATTGTATTCTGGTTTTGATGGAAAGCTCTTCCGGGACAGCCACATTTCAGGGATTCTTTTCCCAGCGAAGCACTTTTAACAAGACAAAAGTTTCAGTAATTGGTTTCTCCGTCTAATTGATTTCGCTAGAGTTCTTTTTTTAAGACATATTTTACATTAGTGTTATTATTATTTATTGGCCCCTTTCTCCCCTCCTCTACTTTTAATTATTTTTTCTTCCCCGTGAAAAGTCATTTTTTCCCTCTTTTTAATGTCTTTAAAATATATTTTGGAATGCGTGATTTTTTTTTCTTGTAGTTAGTTCTCATTCGTGTAGTAATTCTCAAACTTTGTTGCGTTATCTTTTTTGAGTAAATCAGACTCCTTTAAATTATCAAAAATTCCTAAAAATATTAAGTAGAATGTTTCGGTTTATGAAAAATTAAGCTGATTTTTTAAGATCGAACTTTGTTTTTATCCAGTTACATCAAAAGTTTTTATATTATTTAATTGTTTTTAAAGGTAATCACAACCAAAGAAAATATTTTAAACAATGAACTAAGACAACCTACAGTTCATCGTTAAGAAAAAATTATTCACCAACTTTATTTTTAATAAACTAAAACAATTTTTAAATTCAATTTAACATTCCTGCCAAAATGACACTTTTTTAATAGTTTAAAAACATTCTAGCAAGTTTTAATCATTAAATTATTTTTATGATACTTTAAAATTATGAAATAAAACAATTAGATTCAGATATATTCATAAGGCAATAACTGCAAACACACATGAAATATATTCCTAAATTATAAGTATTTTAAGGTTAACTACTTGCATAAGAAAAGCATTATTTTAAAGTAACAAAATTCAATTTTCACTAAACTATTATTTTTTTGTTTCAATTTTAATTCAAAAGTAATATAATAGCAATGATAATTTAGATTATTATTAGAATTTTTTCTTCCAAGATAGATTTAAAATTTCTTCTTAACTAAAATTAAGCATTTCTGTTTAAGATACTAAATGAAGATTAGTTCAACGATATAAATTCCATTGTATTAAGCTGAATTTCAAAATTTTATATTTTTCTGAATAATATAGCTCGTAAAATAGAAAAAAAAAAGATTTTAGTACAAAATTTGATTTTGTTTTTCACTTCCTAGCCAAAGATCCCTAGAAGGAAAAAAACACAAGGAAATATGTTCTTATTTATACTTAAACTTAATACTTAATGTATGAATAACCATAGCTTTTCTTAAAAGATAACCTACAACGAAAAACTCTAATAAAAAATTCAATGTATACTCATTAAATAAAGTTAACTCCATTGGAAAAAAATATATCATTTTTAAGTAATTGATAATAGTTTTCTTAGCTCTAAGCCAGTGTTTTTAATTTATTTTTATCCCACAGATTTCTTTAGTTACGCATGTCTAAATCTTGTTAGGAAGTAATGGGCCTGGTCTAGAAAAAGAAAATTTAATTACAATTGTATGGCAAATCTATTGTTTGTCATTTTCAATGTATTCATCATTAGTACTTACACATCGCATCATTCTTATTTTGCACTGATAAAAAGCGTGTTGTAGTTTATTTTCTGATAATTATATTAACAACAGGGACACTTTCTTTTTAATAGACTTCTAAGACAACGAACGGGGCTTTTTAGACACTGGTTTTATTTTTATGTAAAAGAAAAATCCTAGGAGCTAAATCAGGGAAGTATGGTGGATTTTTCAGTACTACAATATGCTTTTCAACAAAAAACTGTTTCATAGAGAGCGCTATGTGCTAAAGAATATTCTCTTGATGCAGATCCCTTTGGGCACACCTTTTTCATGCTGAGATTTTTCCACAAAATCTTCCATGCAGTGTCTTCATCAATGTGTGTTGAAAGTTTCAGATATCATTGAAACACTCTGTCAATGATCTGTTCAAACAATATGGTTTATTTTTTTCGACATTTTCATCAGGATTCAAAGTTGCTGGTCATCCACAAGTTAGTCAGGGTCCACACTTCCACTTGATCTTCAGTGAACTATTTGTGCCATTCAAATATTCGCATACAGAACATACTGTCTCTTTCATAAGAATGTATATACACTTTATTTGTACTTAATTTAATTTAATGAAAAATTTCAAATTTAACCCTGTTCAGACTTAGAATTCAACTGTTTGACAGCAAGTGAGAGTTATATATAATATATGACCAACAAGCAAGATCATGTATCTTAAAACAAAATGAGCAAGAAATCGAATAACTTTTCCTTTAAAACTAATAGAAATAAATTAATGATAGAAATAACTGTATAGAATTATTTTTTCTGTTGCTTTTCTTCTCAACTTAGGCAAGAAATAAGTGTCTAATTGCAGCTTTACTTTTAAATATTTAATTTATTTAGTTTTTGTATACATTTATGCTGCAACAAAATATATACAAATGTTGAATACGCTTATTACATTTTGTATGCATTTATGTTGTCTTAAAACAAAATTAGCTAGAATTCGAAACACTTTTCTTTAAAAACCAATGCTAAATATAACTGTAAATAACTATATTTTTACTGCAATTTCTTCTTAGTTTAGAAAAACAATATATGTCTAATTGTAGCTTCATTTTTAAATAATTAATTCATTTGGTTTTAATATACATTTATGTAGCCCAATTGGGTATGAAATAAAAAAAAAGCAATGGCTGATAACTGCACTTTATAACTGAGTATATTTTGATTTTTTTTTCTCATGTGAAAGCTTTCATTTCTAAGAAAAGAACATTTATTTTGCTTTCACGTGAATAATAGAATAAGTTCTCAGGATATTTTAATGCTAAGAATGAAATCTATGTAAGCCGATTACGACTTACCTTTCACCTCAAGAATGATTTATGTATTGTCATTGGTTTTTGGATCTATGAATTTTTTTGGAAAGTCTACATATCGATACTAAAATACTCATGAATTATGTACTTTATTTAAGAATTCCTTTCAGTGTTTTTTATCGTTTCGGGGAACATATTTTAGGAACATATTTTATTTTCTTTCAAAATTCATCAATGCGCTCATTCCCAAAGATTAAAAGAACATTCGTTTTGATTTATACAATCATAAAATCGGAATAGAACAGTATTATTTAAGGTATACATTTTGTATTTTTTTGCTTACTTTAATTTAAAAATCTAACTAATCATTCATGTTGCACTAAATAAAGGCATATTTGTAATACTTGACTATTAACTCTGTTTTTAGTGCCTATTCCAAACCCCAAAAAATATTTAATCTGGATAAAGCATTGAAATGTGTAAGTAAATTTATAAAATAAAATGGAATGTAGCATAAATAGAATTATATTGCCATTCAGTCTTAATAACAACCCGATTTGTGTTGACATTCCTTAAAATATAAAATAATGATTTCGAAAAAATTAAAAGAAAAGCAACTTTTGATGTGAGCTTATCAACACAGTTATTTTCCTTTTCTTAAGATTTCTATAGTCTGAAAACTGGAAACAAATCCCAGCATGTTGATTATTTCTATATGCTCATGTTTTCAATTTATTTCCCAGCAGCACATGATAAAAATTGAAAAATTGAAATAGCTCAAGATTTTTTCTCCTTTGGGTGAGGGGGGGGGGACAATGCCACAATGACTTTTTCTTAACTCTACTGAAAATATGTTCTGAACATTGACGTAATATATTTTTCTAGGTAAATTCTCTAATATTAAGAAGTATTGAAACTAAAAGTATAAATTAGAAGCGACATGCACATAAACGAAAATATCTATACATTTAACTAAATTAGAATGAAATTTGAAGAAATTCGAAAGGAATGAGTAAAATTATACGCAAGAATCTGCATCATATTTTTAAGCCATTATAAGACTCAATCCATAAATCGAAATTTCGGGATAGCTAAAACCAGATTTGTTTTGTATAACTAAAAGTTTGCTACAATATATTTTCGTACTGAATAATATTTTAACACTAAGAATGTAGGTTTAATGTAAAAATTATAGATATTAGAAAAACATTGATAGGTATTTTTATACTAAAATTAAAATTTATTTTGTCATTAATCAATTTTGGATTATTACTTTTGTTTTGTATAGTTTTGTCGTAAAGCGTTTTTTTTTTTTTTTTTTTATTCAAGCAAATTTAATCTCAGGAAAAAGTATTGTTTAGTAGAATGTTATAAGATGAAGAAATTCAGATAATTTTTAAGTATTTTTTTATGTGAGATCAGCTTGAAATTTTTAACTGCTTTATATTTCTCGTAATAAATTTTAAAATATTCTAAAAATGATAAATCTGTGAGGTTGATCACCTTTCAAGACGTGCTGTTGTAAAAAGCCGACATCCATACTTTTTTGTTTGAGTGAATGAAATCATATTTTTTGCGTTGACGCATTCAGTTACTATTCAAATTCTTTTATATAAGACTCGCTAACAATTTCTGAAGGCCAATCATTGTCTTCTTGTTTACAGTCACATTCGGTAGTGGCATGAAGGAGCAGTCATAGCCTTGTACTTTTTACACAAACACAAGAGATCACGATAACGTGTTTTTATCCCTTATGCATTCTGGCTTAATTTTAACTGTCCGTTTGTGTTGATTTTAATTTTCATATCTAGATAAGTGTAAGTTGATTACTAAAAATGTAGATTTTGAGACAATTTGATGCAAAAGCTGTACAAAGTTCATTACGAGAGTATATTTTTGACAGCTTGGAAAATACGAATTATATAATACGAGGAAGAATCGTTGAGAGAGAGAGTAAATTAGCAATAAATAATGACTGAAAGGAAAAGCAACAGAGGATTAAAATAATGCTACCACAGAAGAGATTGAATTTGAATTTGATTACTATTAACATTACCACTCGAGCCGTGATCTTTCAAAAGGAAGAATATTTTTTGTAATAAATTCGATTCGTAAATCTTTAGAAAATTGCTTGAAATATATCATTTAAGATACTGAAATAAGCCCAGTGACTGAGTGGCAGTGCATCGTACTTCCACGTCACAGGTCCGGAGTTCAAATTCCGGGATGGGTAAGGTCGATTCAGCCTTTCATCCCTTGAGTGGGTCGATAAATGAGTACCAAACTTGCTTGGAAACTGAACACTGGGAGTTTTGCGTCTGACTGACAACTTTATCGAAACATCTGCAAATGCACCGTAGCGCCTAAGGTCACATAAACTGAGATAGGCACAGTAAGCCTTGGTCCTCATTGGCTGTTCCGCCCCTGAGTTCAGTTCAGTAAGATACGGAAATGATAATAAAATAAGACATTTAAATGAATGGGTTAGATAAAAATCGCAGTAAGTAAAGAATGTCATTCGATACATATTCTATCTCAAATCTAACAATCATTTTTGAGTCTTACTGTCATTTTTTAAGAAATAATGATCATTTTACAATACAATAAAAATTAGAAAAAAATTTCATATTAAAAGTTAAATGCATTTATGAAATTGATTATTCTCTATTCTTAACTGAGTTTGGACTGTCGTAAATATTATTTTAAAAAACTTCTACCCGTCTCTTCTCCAACCCTTTTTATTTATTTAATTATGTATCAGTTGTTCTAGAATGGAGTTTTAGCATGTTGCTCTTGAAAGAAATTTGCTAATCTAAGAGTATCTTAGAATATAAAGTGTTGAAATTAGAATAAAATGAGACGTGTTTTTATGCATGGGTTGGATAAGAATCAGAGATAAAAAATAATTTTGTAAATCATGCGATTCATAAGCAGTTTTATTTGAAAAAAAAATTAAATAAGATACGAATCATTATTTTCACACACAGAGAAAACAATTTTAAAATAAAAGAAAGTGAGATTACTTTGAAAGACGAAAAAAACTGCTTTACAGCAACATTAAATATAACAAATAATATTAAAAAAAATAGTTCAATTCCTACTTAGGTCAACAAAGAAAAATTTTATTTTAGTTACTTTTTATTAAATAATTACAATTAATATAAATATGTATATACATATGACAGAATCACAATATTAAGTGACAAAATAGATAGCGATTTTCCATTTTCCTTTCTGTATGGGGTGTTGGACTATTATTTTTGTTTGTTACTATTTATTTATTAAATTAATTTAATTACTTAAATAATATAGTATAGTAAAAAGAAATTACATTCTAAAAAATTGGCCATCTCCGGTGGGATTCGAACCCACGGATCAGAAGTCCAACTCGCTATCCATTGTGCTACAAGGTCAAAATGAGTGATTTTCCTTTTTATATTTGGTGTTGGCCTATTATTTTTGTTACTATTTAGTCATTAATTGAATTTAATTAATGAAAGAAGTAAAAAAATGTATTTGAACCTCAGTGGATGTATAAAAAGCATTTTATTAACAATTAAAAATTTGAACAAGCTATGTATTTAAATAAAGAGTGTTTTTTTTTCCAGGTATAGAAGTTTAAGTTGGCATTACTTTCCAAGAGGGTGACCGATTTAACAGCTTTCAAGTGATTTATTCTCAGTTTGGTTTGGCAATTCATCATGAATAGACTCACGCCTGAACAACGCTTTTAGTTTCGTCGAATGGGCCCAAAACGAGATTGCCGTTGTTCCCAATTTTCATAAGCGAATTTTGTTTAGCGATGAAGCGCACTTCTGGTTGAATGGCTACGTCAACAAACAAAACTGCCGCATTTGGAGTGAAGCTAATCCACAAGTGTATGTCGAAACACCGTTACATCCAGAAAAACTGACTGTTTGGTGCGCTTTATGGGCTGGTGGAATCCTTCTTCAAAAACGATGAAGGCCACAACGTTACAGTCAATGGTGATCGGTATAGAGCCATGATTACTAACTTTTTCATTCCTGAATTGAACAATCCTGATGTCTAGGAGCTGTGGTTCCAACAAGACGGCGCAACATGTCACACAGCTCGTGCCGCAATCGATTTATTGAAAGACACGTTTGGTGACCGCCTAATGTCACGTTTTGGACCTGTGAATTGGCCTCCAAGATCTTGTAATTTAACACCGCTAGACTATTTTCTGTGGTGCTATGTAAAGTCATTGGTCTATACGGATAAGGCACAAAAGCTTGACCGTTTGGAAGACAACATTCGCCGTGTTATTGCCGATATACGGCCACAAATGTTGGAAAAAGTCATCGAAAATTGGACGTCCAGATTGGACTACATCCGAGCCAGCCGTAGCAGTCATATGCCAGAAATCATATTTAAAATGTTACAAACAAGATTATCTTTCGAATAAAAAAAATTCATGTCAATCGAATAATACATCGTTGTTTTATTGCAATTTAAAGTTCTATACCTCTAAAAAAACACCCTTTATATATATATTGGGAGAGTCTGTACTAATAGTAGGAATTGTGTGAAAAAAGGTTAACTTTAAAACAAGATAAATCGCCGGGAGATATTGAATACTGAGGAAGAGATTTCTGAAATATCCGCTATTTCCTTAAAGATTATTTTTTATGTGTATTATTAAAATATACCTTTCAAAAGACCAAAAGGGTTCAATTTCTAAAGAAATCTAGAATTTTAAAACAAAATTTATTTAAAAGATGTGCATAAACAAAATGTAAATCTGTTGTCAAATCGGTGAGATCTGGGCGATTAGTAAAAAGTTTATAACACGCAAAATCTCGTGTGACAAAATTCTGACCGTATTACAGGAAGAAAAATTGAATGAAATTCTTTAAAAAACTTTCTTGCTATGGGATCAAAAGAATATTTTTCACAAAGTTAAAGAACAATTTCTTTCCCATAAACAAAAGGATCAATCGAATAAGTGTTTTACTTTCTTATCTGATAAAACTGATAAAAGAATATAGTTTCCAAAACTTAGAAAATAAGTGAACTTTTTAATTACTCCAGATAAATAATGTTAAATAATAAAAAGAAATTGAGAAAAAGGAAGAAAAATTCAGGTAATAAAATTAAAATAATTAAAAAAAATTTAATTTTCCTTTAAAATTTTTATTAATTTATAATTATTACTTTCATTAACTCCAAATGCGTTTCATATCGTGTTCTCACATTATTTATTAAGATTTTTTCCTTTTTATTCAATTTTTTTTAGAATAGTAGACACATAAATCTCATTATTTAGCTAAATCAATAATTCCTGTGGAATTTAGAAATCCTTAAGGAAACTATTATGTAGTAAATAAATGTCCAGTTGTAATGGACGGTCCGTGTCATCCATTAATGTGAGAGGGTAAGAAGTAAGATTAGCCGTAGTTAATGCAACTCTATTTATTAACAATTATCAACAAAGACACAAATTCAACAACTCAAGAGAAGAAATGCACTAATTGTTAAATATGGGAGCAATAGCGAGGTAGACGAAATACTAGAAGAATAAACAATAAATCGGATCACTTACGTCCAGGTAATACACCTTCTAATTCAAATCGAACTAATCTAATTTAACTATTACTTGACCAAATCGTTAATCTTAATATTAATCAAATAAGCTTCGAAGTGCTCTCGTCTATCTTCCCGTTAATCAATCACTGCTAACTTTTAGCAGTCTAACTTCACTCCTTCTAACTCGAAAGTTTTATTTTTATATATAAGTATTGATTTGCATAATCACATCTTCGGAGGAGGAAAGTTTTCAATAGACTAATTTTTAAAGATCCATTATTCCCCAAGAGGACTATAGTAGTAAGAACTCGTATAGACCCGTTACAAAGTTAATACCCATAATGCTTATAAGAACAAAGTGAGATTTTCAGTTTGATTCAGAATTGATTTGACGTTCAGAATTGACTCACATTTGATTCGAATACGTCTCTTAGGGCTGGTGCGATGTGAAACTTTGAAGAGAGGGGTATAATCTTTATTATTGTTCACGTCATCTTGTTGTGTTTAAAAAGCAAGCAATAAGATACCGATAGTTCGATGTTATTAGTTGTTATTAACTTTCTACTGTTAAATAACGCAAGAGTTATTGGTGACGCACCCCGAAATTTTAAGCTTTGGACAAATGGCAAGGATGACAACTGAGTCGGCATCTCGCTCTCCAAGCTTGCCAACGTGACGGCTTTGATCCTCGATAGATTTAACGTACACCAGTTCCTCTACATGGTGGTATTTAGTGGTGCTAGGACTCAAAATTTTGACTCGACAGAAACAACTTTGATCATGAATTCACTAACGTGACCACTTGGTTACAACGGCTTCAACTCGTTGATATATATATATATATATATATATATATATATATCTGAAAAATAAATTAAAGTAAATTATATTAGAATTCTCTTTTTAAATCATACTAAGTGAAATATCTTCAAAAATAAAATATGCAGTGATAATCAAAATTACGTGAGTGGTTGAATCTAGAAATGTAAGCTTAAATCTATATCTTTGTTTTCCTTATTTTTTATTGTAGCTCTTGTATTTTTTATTGTAGTGAAGTTATGTGACAGAAGCATTCAGATCTTCAAATGGAACATGAAAAATATTTTATTACTGCAGATAGAAATATAAAATTAAATAGCCAAACTCAAATTTTCTTTTTGTACCAAAGAAACTGAAGACAAATTTTCATGAATAATAAAGGGTTTCATTTATATTTTTGCTTAGGACGTGCAGATATCTCATATATTTGTTTTAATAAGGAAAAAGTTGGAATCAGAAACAATAAAAGCAAAGTTTTTTTAAAAAATGTGCATTAAATATTTACTTTTCATTCATGAAATCTTATGATACGCATGCTTCCCAAAAACCTGCGATTACGTGAAGGAAACTTTATCTCTCTCTCTCTCTCTCTCTCTCGTTTTGAACATTTATTTCCTCTCTATTTTATTAAATGATTTGGCAATTCATACTTTTCAAACACATACTTAAAAAATGACAAAATGAAATGATCATGCTCTTCAGGTATTAAATTCTAGATTTAAATTATCATTAAAATTAAATGGCGCATTTTAGCTTTTCAATTAAGAATTCAGAAAAAAAACCCTCAATATTTACTCAAATTAATGCATTAAAAGCTTCCATAAAAGAATGATTTCTTTCGAAGAAATAAGTGAACTTTTATGGAAGTTTTATTGAGCATTGACATGTAAAAAGTAAAGAATGTTAAGTCAAAAACTACATCTTTTTAATTCTAAAAAAATATTTAAGATGTTTAATCTTCGAATAGACTTGCATTTAGTTTCCTCAAATACAAATATTTCATTTCAATTAAAAAGATGAAAGGTTTATTTCAAGGGGTATGTAAAGATGAACTAATAAATTCTTTACTCGTTTCAATCAGAATTTCGAAACATAGAAGTATCTAAATCTTAAATTCAAAAGATAAAACTACTTTTTTTTCAAGTTATAGTTTAAATTCCATTGAAATATATGTTCTTATTTTAATAGTTTTGATTTTAATTGGTTCCTAATAGAGTTTCAGGCTGTTTTTATTTGGCATTATTCACAATACCAAGCTTAATCCTTCTTTGCATGATTATGAAAATTACCATCATAGCATTTAGTGAACAAAAAGTCGTACTCAAAATAAATGTATTGTAAATTGGTTGTTACTGGCAACTTTTTTTACGACTATTGCGTAGTAAGGAACGTAGCTATAAAAAAATCCAAGTGTCACAATCATTATAGCGGGTTTGAGCTTGTCATTTCGCTGTTTGTTGAGATTGGAAGAAAAGCACGATTTCTTGAATACTTTTACAACAAATTTGAGATTTTTTTTCCTAATAACAACGATAATGATATGTTATTTTCTGAGAAATTTATATCGAATACCCTAACTAATCTTCCAAAAACCATATGACAGAAATTTACATAACTACACAGTTGTTTCACTGCTAATGTATAACGAAAATGTTTTTTGCTATGAGTTTATTTTATAATTTTTCTAGAGAGATTTAGAGGGACAAGTATATACATACGTTGAAGATTACTTGGACCAGTTAAAAAACGGTAAGCTATCCAAAGAAGGCAGTGATGACGAAGAATCTGACGACGGGCATCGCTATGTAGATGAAAATAGAATAATAAAAATAATAATTGTTCAAATTTTTGTTTTGAACTAAGCTTAACATGTAAATTTGCATGATGATGGATATTTTCATCCCTCTCATACTGTTTTTTAATTATTTTATATTATATATGTATACTAGGGTTTTTTCTTAAATTCTCCTTTAAACTAGAGGGGGAGTTAAAGCACCCTGCAAATAAGAGAACTATGTTTAAGGTAACAACTCTAAAAGTAACAAACTTTTTATCAAAAACTAAATGTCTTCATCAACTGAAAAAAAAGGCTTCATTCGAAAAATATTCAAAGCACCCCGATATATTTATTATTATCATTTCATTACCAATTAGAAAAGAAACTTTCTAATTTTTGACTTTTTTCCCTTCCATATACACTGCTGGCCACCGTAAATTCCACACCAAGAAAGACAAGAGATAGCACAACAAAATTTATTTTGTAGATAAAATGTTGGCCAAGTATCAAATGATTAAATTTATAGACTTCTGTGAAGTGTGGTTTCTGCCAGAATCAGTAGCCAGAGTAGCCGCCATTGTTGGAGATCACCGCTCCCACACGCCTCGGCATTGATTCAAAGAGACTTTGGATGTGTTCTTAGAGTACAGCAGACCAAGCAGCTTCCACACTTTACCACAGTTTACCTGGTGTGGCAGCTGGGAGTGTAATCTGGGTCAATCGTTGAGGAACCATGGACCACATGTTTTCTATCGGCGAAAGATCCGGAGAGCAAGCCAGCCAGGGAAGCAATTCAATATGATGATTGATGAAGAACCTTTGGACAATGCATGCCACGTGCGATCGCTCATTATCCTGTTGAAATATGGCTGTGGCCAAGCCCTGAAGGTAAGGAAGGACAACAGGCTCCAACACCTCGGATATGTAGCGCTGACTGTTTAAAGTACCAGCAATGCGAACTAGAAGAGTGCGAGAGTGATATCCAATACCACACCATAACATAATACCCGGTGCATGACCAGTGTGGTGGTTGTTCAGCATCCTCTCTCCACGATGCCTCCAGACTCGAATCCGACCATAGTGGTGTTGTAGACAGATGCGTGACTCGTCAGTAAAGACAACTTTATTCCATTCTCCCGCCCATATCCTTCTTTCATTTTTGGCGGCGGGGACGTCTGTGGTTCTACGTCAAGGGTAGATTAAGCAATGGACGTCTTGTGGACAGACCACTCTGCTGTAAACGGCGTCGAATGGTACGCACAGACACTCAATGAGGCGTTACAGACTGAATGTGCTGTGACTGAGCGATCCGTCTCTGCCATGCGCACAATTTGCGTGTCCTCATGTGAAGTGGTGCACTGAGGTGGATGCGATCGACCATGTCAGTCTGTCGTACCCTCCTGCATCCAACGGTCACATATCCGCATTACATTTGTTTGGTTTCGTCCAACACGACAACCAATTTCCCTCAAAGATAATTCACAATCTCGGTAGGCTACTATCCTTCCTCTGTCGAACTCGGATTCTTGATCAAAAGCTGATCGCTGTTTTCTACGAGACATACCTAATCGTTTTTTGAAAAAACTACAAGAAAAACACAATTGCCGTAATTGAAATCGTGGAAAACCCCAAGCCTTAAATAGCGCTTTGAGATGGCGCCACAGGCGGGCGTGATGTGTGTCTGCGCTGATATTCTAATCCTTTGCATATTTCACCTCCGCTAATGCATGCTGTAACTTTCATGTTATTTGCATGCTTCCTTCAGGGTGTTGCATTTACGGTGGCCAGCTGTGTATATTAAAACTAAGGTAGCTTAGTGGTCATAGTCATGTGATTGTAGTTTGCGATGCTTAAGTTGTGCCCCATGTTGAGGTCGTAGTTCCTCCAAAAAACATCTCCCGTGTAAAACTATGGTAGGGGAAGAGCTTTTTTATGTAGAATGGAAACGAACCTTGAAGTCTTCTCGCAGTATAGTGTGGAATTACAAAAATAAAGTACAGAAGAGTCCCGAAAACTCAGTCTAATGTGGACCGGAGGATGGCAGAGTTTGTGAAAATTCAGGGTTTTTCACGGCCAAATCCCCTTTACGTACTTTACGAAGGCATAGAGCATTTACTACATGAAAATGAAAAATAATAAATACGTAGTATATAGTGGTTTACGTGATCAGGCACACCTCAGAAAAATACTTTATGAAGGCATACAGCGCTGTCTATAATGGAAATTCAGTTGCCGACTTTGCAAAAACTGTGGCTACTTCTTTTTAGAAAAATGCACAATAATCTGGTGTCTTCCGTATTTTCTGGTATTTATTGACCTGAATGAGTGAGTGAATATATATATATATATATATATATATATATATATATATAACGTCACACTGTTAAGCTACACGAGGGCTTTTGGTGACGGACCTCGCTAGTTTTGAACTATGGTCAAGTGACGAGGACGTCACCTGAACTGGCACCCCCTCTCCTAACTACCACACCACACCACGGGAGGGCGTTTGAGCTCTCGACATCACGCCCCTACACGGTGATTCTTAAGTGGTACTGGGCTCGAACTTATGACACGCCAACCTGGATCCACTACCCTGACCGCTACCGCGGCCACTTTTTGACCAGAAAGGGTGCGGCCGAGTTATCCGGACTGCCGGTTTATCGAGTGTCGAATTTTCGAGACTACCGTATTACCTCAGATGTCTCTTATTTAATGCTCAGAATTCCATCACCAATCGCTCTCTTGTTACACTAATGCAACGTTAATACAATATTTATATATAAACCCTATACATAAAACGTTTTTCGAAAAAATATTAGTTAATAGTCTGATTCCTGTTTTGACTATATTCCAATCAATTCATTATATTTTTTAGGGAAAAAAAATATGAATTTATATATATATATTTATTCATTATGACTCTGGTAACTAATAATTTAATTAATAATTTCAACTTTGAACAACGCATGCAAAAAAACCCACTTTCAAATAATTATCTAGCACGTTATTTTAACAGTATATTTTCTCTTTTTTGAGCTCTTAGTGATCTTTATGATTTTATATTAGCCTTTGCTTAGGGTAAAAAATATTTTTTTTCTTCTTTCAATTATTATTGAACATATTTTTTAATTAATATTCAAACCACCGTGGTAAATATTTTCTTCTTGCATAATATACGTTTGACTTTATGTGGTATAAAATAAATAGAATAAATTTCTAATTTTCATAGTCTTTTTCTAATCCTATAACTGTGGGACAAATTATTCTCTAGAGAAACCACACTGTGCTAGCTGTGAATTTCATAGAATACTCTAGACGAATTAGAATTGATAACGGATGAATGATAAAGTGGACCTATACATATTCTGATGTGCTATACTCATTTTTCATTTTTAGCTTTTAAACAAAAAGGAAATCATTCTTATCTAGCCAAATGTACATTTTTTTCTCTTTTTACTCTTAAAATCTTTTCAAGTTACAGATTTGTTGTCAACATATTTTAAGGAGATATATCAGATACACGCATTTCAATAAAATATCCATTTTGAAGGTTGTAATTTTATAATGTAAGTTATGTGTTCAAAAAAGTTTACATATGCACTCTAAAACATGAAACACGACTCAACAAAAGAAATTATCTGAATGGCATGAAACTGCGTACGTTAGATTATGCAAATGGTTGACTTTTGTTGATCAATGGCTAGTTAATGAGCTCCAACGCATTGTATCAGAGCAATGGATCGTATTTAAAACAAAGTACATTCCAATACTATAGTATAACTACCACGTCATGTGGTTTCGTCTGTCCACGTAGAATATACCAATGCCTCACAGACGGATTAGTGAATATTATGAACTGATGTCACCGTTCAAGAGACGACATACAAATGGACTAAAGAAAGCAGGGAAGAAGTTCAAACTGCAGAATCGCTTGACATTGGGTTGGGGAAATACCATCATTCGACAATGTTCGTAGGAAAGGTGGAACCATGGCCATACAAAACATCAAGAAAGTAACTGTCTACCGAGAGCGACGACACAACACGGAGACAGAAGGAACGTCCAATCGATGTTCACAGTCTCTGAAGCATCCTTATCAACAATCCGATGTGTAACCGGTGCTTGACCGACACATTAGGGACTACAATACCCATCGATAGGGGACTCAGCCAACGGAGGATGTCCTCACAGAGATCATTGCGCCTGCCACCCCTAATAATTGCACGCTGATAGGAAAATCCGCAATGGTGCCGTGAGTATCCAATCGGGAATCTCATGGACTGTAGTGAAATTGTTTTCGACTATGAGCATCGCGTCAAATTACGAAACAATGACCAATGAAGACGTATCTGAAGAGTGGTGGAATATTCACCAACAACACACCCCGAAAACCGGGAGTTATGTTAAGGAATGAAACTTTTTTTAAATGCGATTCTATTTGACTATCACCCGTGACACTCCTAGAATACAGTAGTGTATCAATCGATATCCTTTCCATTCATGGATCTCTGAGATTATATTTCAAAAGGATGTGATAATCCCCTGGGGTGATTATCTCTTTGGGTATCAGCGTTAGCTAGAGGTGTAGGATTAACGGAAGAACTGGAATCATACATAATCTTAATATAGCTTTATTAAGATTTTCAACTTAAAGCTTTAACAAATTAGATTATTATAATTTATGTGAGAGAATCTATGATGGCAAAATACACAATATATAGATAATAACAAATTAACCTAACCCGGACCACTATCAATAACTGACTCTCCTAAACTCAATTCCAATAATATCGCCGATACTAATATTAAATAATCAATCCTACCTTGCTGTAGTTTGAAGTAACGATTATAACACCTAGATGAAGCCGTACAATGACTCAAGTGCAATGGTATGCACCTTGATTCAATAGATCTCTTCACGTATAAATCCTACTATTCACCACGTAACGTTATCTACAAATTCTTCACTCTTGAACCACGAACTGTTTACATTCCTCTAATTGCCATCACGTTTACTCTAACTTCTGATATTTAAAAGCTTCCTAATTTGAATCTTTCTTTCACACTTCACTTCTTGGATTTGGTTGGAAAAGAGTTGCCATTAATTCTGGCCCCAAAGAACCCAAAGGGCATGTTAAAGAAAAGACGCGTGAGCCCGTCACAAGGATAATGATTGGCTTTTACTTCTCTCTGTGCTTTTCCACACTTCATGATCGTCAGATCTATCCCCAATAGAACAAGTTTTGATTGTAAGAAAAAGCATCTTAGACCGTCCTTGGGGGATCACGTCAATCTAACTCGGCAATTGTAACATGTAGAGCAGAGGTGTCCAACCCGCGGCCCGCCTTGAATAATTTTGCGACCCACGAGATTCTTTACAATTTTACGAAATTCGAATATTTTGCACAATACTTTTTGTTTAGAGAGTTTTTTTTTTTGTAAGAAACAAATCCCATAACTGTTATTATTTTATCACGTTGCTTCTGTTAATGCGAATCTTTTTTTTTAATATGAAACTTATCAAACATAAATCATGCTCAAACTTAAGGTATCCGACTACGTTCGGAACCGTGGTTTTGCAAAAACGTATACATGGGTAATATTTATGATATTTAGTGTCACTTAGATTAGAAAATGTGAGTAAAATTGTTTTAAGAATAGTATTGCAATAAAAAATTATTTAAGTACAATACTTTGACAAAAAATGAACATAGAGAATGACGAATTTTTAAAATATTCTCCTTTTGTGAAAAATACTTCTTTTATAATAATATTTTGCCTGTATATAGCTCAGACCTCTGTACAGAGGCTCAACTAGAATTTTTGTAATATATAACTTAGAAGTGGGTTTATCCTTGTTCTACGACAACTGAGGGGAGAAATTTTAACAAAAAACGCCGATAATTATTTCAATTGGTTGTAACTCTGAAAATAATGTGATTTTTTTAAAAGTCATAATTGAGCTTTTGTACATAGGTCTGAGCTATATACAGGCAAAATATTATTATAATAGAACCATTTTTCACGAAAGGAGAACATTTTGAAAAAAGGTTATTCTAAGTTAATGTTTTGCCGAAATATTGTATTTAAATGATTGTTTTTTGTCAAAATGTCGTTAAAACAATTTTGTACATGTATTCTAATCTATAAGTAACACTAAATATCATAAAATTATCCATTTATGCACTTTTTTAAAATCATGGTTCCGAACGTAGTCGGCTACCTTAACGCATGAAAATCTGCTACATCAATTACGATACGCAAATACACATGCATTCAGATCGACTTGCAAAAACTAAGTGAAAGAGTTTAGAAATAGATATCTCACTAATTAAATAACATTATTTGATCATTACATTATTATTATTCTACTATCTATGTTTGTATACATGAAAAACAATGAAAACAATAATAATATATCAGTCTGTTTTTAATTTTCTCTCAAACAAATGTTTGCAATGGATCCAAATCTAGTATAAAGATATATATTTTTATATGGGCCCGCGGGATTGTAAAGTTCTTTCGAAGTGGCCCGCGAGGTCAAATGGTTTTGTCACCCCTGATGTAGAGCAAACATTCTCGGTGGAGGAATGTGCCAACTTTACGAATTAATGTCCAGCCGAATAACAGCTTACATTCAGGATCAGAGGTATTTATATATAAACCAATGCATTATTAATTTTTTTCTCTCTCTTTTAGCTATAATTCTTTGGGAAAATATTCAAGTCCTGAGATTTTTTTAGTGTTTTATTTTTAATATATGTTTATCTCACACACACATCTACTGATTTTTCTCCCATTCATTTAACTCCTTCTTGGTGCGTGTTATAGAGTCTGTTGTAGCCTGGTCAAGGGTTTGTGGTATTTCCTCGATTTTATTAAGGAAATATTTTAAAAATTCAAAACTGAGTTAACTGTTTTTTCTTAATACGATGCAATGTTACATAATAAGAATTTGTTAGAAGTTAAGATAATTTAACAAATGCTCCATAAAACATTGAAGATAATCACAAAAATAATAATAAAAAAAGGATTCAAAGATATTAATATTCAAAATGTGTCTTTAATGAAAAATATAGGAAAATAATTTATTTTATATGTAACAGTGAAAAAGTATTAAAATTTATTTTCTATAATTCTATTCTTTAAGGGAGTTTTCTAAAAATCAGGTGGAGGTGTGAAAATACACTCATGTCCATAAATTAAGGATAATGAAATTCAGGCAAAGAAAGAGACAGAAGCAAATCAAATTTGACTTATTTGAAAAGTCTATTTATTAAACAAAAGGTAAAGAGCAAAAAAGATGCTATATGTTTGACATAAATAATAAAAATTACGATTTTTACTCCCTGGAGCAAATTTCAAAAAAGAACCTATTTACAAAAAACAGTATAAGATGGTTAGTATGATGAGAAGAAGGAGTATGTCTCACGGACGATGCAATACAGGCCTTACAACGCCTAGGCATGCTTAGTATCAAATTATCAATCTGATCTTGGGGAATATTACACCACTCATCAAGCAATGCCTTCCGAAGTTCCGGTAGACAGGTGGGAGGGGGGTGACGAGCTGCAATTCACCAGCCAAGCATATCCCATACATGCTCTATTGGATTCAAGTCCGGTGAGTATGCTGACCAATCCATACGGGTGATATCTTCCGATTGAAAGCATTCGTCTACAATGTTTTCACGG
Organism: Trichonephila clavipes; assembly: GCA_019973935.1. NCBI lineage: Eukaryota > Metazoa > Arthropoda > Arachnida > Araneae > Nephilidae > Trichonephila > Trichonephila clavipes. Next base: position 44,191 of record BMAU01020730.1, on the reverse strand, counting down.
TGAAGACGGGCGTTGTTATCCATAATTAGAAATCCAGCACTCATGGCACCCCTAAACAAGCGTACATGTTGTTCCAGAATGACATCCCGATAGATGTGGACTGTCATCGTTACACTCTGAACATGCAGGGCAGTTCTGGAACCAAGAATAATTCCTCCCCAAACGAGCTATCCTGCACCGCCGTAACGGTGTCTTTCAATGGTGTTCTCTTGGTGGTAACGGGTACCTGGCGCTCTCTATATTAAAGTCCGGCGAGAATCAGACTGCAAACTAAACCTGGACTCGTCGGAAAACATCACACAAGACCACTGTTGTGGTGTCCACAATGGTGTCTCTCTACTCCAGGTTAATCGCAGGCGACAGTGAGTTGCGGTAAGTGGAACACATCTGACAGGCCTACGAGCATATAGACCAATGTGCCCTAAGCGTCTGTACACGGTCTACCTTGAAACTGTCGTACCGGTAGCTGAAGAGAGCTGACGAGACAGGTCTGATGCTTTGCTACGTCTGTTTCTTTTGGCAGTAACTCCCAAATAATATACCGGTCCTCATTCAGGCTGTAACTCGGGGGCGACCTGTGCTGTAACAGCTACTCATATTACCATCATCTTGGAATCGTTGCCAAAGCCTGGAGATGACACTCTGGACGATTCCAAGTTCCTAGAATACTTCCAGCTGGGTACGTCCATATTCCAGTCGTCCAATAATTCTACCACGTAAAAAATCATCCAAATGCTTCCTTTGTGCCATAACTATGCGGTTATTGCACTGAGAGGCTTTTAAAACGATTGTGAACAATTTTACTTCTTTGCCACCATTCCTTATATAGCCCTCTCTTACACTCTCGTCATTGTGACGTACTATCCGCGCCATCAATTGGTTTCCTGTAATTTGCATATTCTTCTTCAAAATGTGTGTGACAATTCTACAGGTGAAATTTTTATTTTAGAGTTCAATTTCTGTGTGATTCTGAATTATCCTTAATTTATGAACATGAGTGTAGATATCTGGAGAAAAAAACGGATGAATTTCGTTTAAAAAAAAAGAAAAATTTGGTAGGCTTTTCTAATATTTTAAAAAATAAATATGAAACTTTATTCTATATAAAACTACATTTGACATCTTTAAAAGCAAACAATTTTTATATTATTATTATTTAATAATTTATGCTATGAATAATTGCCGAAATAGCATTTTAAATAGGTAAATGATACAGAAATTAATAAACCCACTAATGCATATTTATCGTAATGAATTTCTTAATAAGTATTGTTTTGTCTATCAGATATAAAAAGTGCTTACTTTACTGATCTGTAATTTGTTTCTAAAATGTGCATAAACTCTAGACGTAAAAAATCTAAAATTACATAATTATTACAAGTTAGTTATTGTTTTAATAAAGTGTGTTTATATACTAACATCCACTATTCTCCTTACTAATAATTTTTATAGTTGCAAACTGATATCAAACTAAAATTTTAATTTTTTTTAAGGTACTGTAGATTTATTTTCTAAAGTGCAACTGTAAATTGTGGAATACTTTTGAAAGTTTCTAGACTGTTTCAGATAACATATAATCAAATTGAAACCTATCTAGTAATATTTTTTTCGTTATGCCTTGCGTATTATTCCTACACTCTGATGTTTGCTAACGAAAGCGTCAAATGTTGAAGGATCAGTAGTGATTTGTACGCAGTAGTTCAGAGCGGATATGACGTCAAGAAACTTTTTCCCCTTAATATCTCCGGAGCAAAGCTTCGTAACACAGCTACGTCATCTACTACTAACTGAAAGGCTTTTACATCAGAGTGACATCATCTACTTCCTAAATGTTTTTTGCACTCACAGTGCCATAACTAGTTTTCATTTAAACATTGTATCATACAATTTGGTACAACCTGTATAAAATTCGTGGAAGAAAGATAGAAGCTTATTTCTTGAGTAATTATAAATATACTCTATAATGGGTTACTTTTTTTTATTTAAAACTATTTGGCGTTAAAACATGTTTCCCAAAATATATCTGATAGCGAAAAGTTCTATGGAGGATCATATCTCTTCTCCTGTTCCCCAATTAAAAAGAAATTAGAATTTCAAATATTTTAGAAACTTATAATCCAAACAGATTTTGATACGTCGAGAAGAAAATACTTTATTTTTTTAATATTGTTTAAAATCAAAGAAACCCTTTATTCTATATTTATTTTACTATTTTTAAATAATCGGAACTATAGATATTAGTTGACGAAAAATACATAATGCATAATTTTTATATTCATTCATTTAAAATTAAAATTCTACGAAGACTTCCTTAGCAATTGCTTTCAAGTGAATTGTTGCAATATTAGTATGTGGTTTTAACAATACTTCAGTGCCCGGGGTCATGGTCACGGACTCATGATTGACTTGTCGGGGATTCGAGTCCTACGGCCATTGAATACTCGTTGTATAGAGTGGGCCAGTGCCGATTTAAGCTCATTTCAGGTCCTGGATGCAGAAGATCTACGGCCACCTTCGCACTGGTGGATCGGAATTTATTACCAGAAAACCTGGTCCAGTCCAGCTTATCCGGGCCTTTTCACGCCCTTCTGGGTGCCTGCCTCAAGCGCCCAATGGATAAACTGGTCCTGGAGCTGTCCGTTGCACATTAAATCAGTCGAAGTTCTAAGTCTCCCATTGGTGGGGTCTGGAACCTCGGAGAGATTGATCCCTACTCAGATGTTGTCTTCGTCACTTGACTGTGGCTCAAAATTCCAAGGTTCACTGCCAATAGCCCTCGTGTAGCTTTATATTGTGACGTTAATAAGCACTCACTCACCCAACAGTACTTAAAAGTACCAAACACACACACACTAGAATAATATTATAATTAACAATATTTTCTTTTTCATCCAGTACCAATTGTACGTTTCAAGATCAATGCTAATTAGTTCTCTCTATCATCGACTAATGATATTCACAGTTCTGTGAAGCCCTAAAAGTCGTTAACAAAAATTTCCCGTTGTGTGTCTCATGTCAGCTGTCATCAGGTTGTTTGAAATGTTAAATGAAGTTTCTACGGTAAAACACAACTTCATAGGTATACGTCTACTGTATTTTTTTTCTTCGTAAATTCTGAGCAACGTTGTTTGTGTAAAATTAATCTTGTCTTTTGCTTAATTTTCACAACTAAGCACCATCGGGACAAAGCGCAACAATTTTGCTAATGTACTATTTATATTTACTTATTTTAAATAGTGTTGAAGCATGCCCTCATTTAGACACCAATAGCCCTGAAGTAGCTTCAAAATACTACGTAAATAAGCAATCAATCAAACTAAACAATGCAATAGCGGAAAAAAATTTAACACAGAAAGTTAATTTTCAGAGAACTGCAAGTTTATTTTTTCATATTTTTCCCTCTTTGATTTCGAGAGATGAAAAGTAAAGAAAGTCCCCGCACCTTTTTACTGGTTACAAGGTGATATATCTGACAGTTAAAATTAACTTTTCGAATTGATACCTAAATTGCTTTTTATGAAAAATCGCAAGGTAAATCTTTCATTTATTCGTTTTCTTTTTCGTCGAAACCGGTCTGGGGAAAAAAATTTAAGTTCTGTTGGCTTAGCTTCAAGGGAAAGGAATGCATGTAGACCAATGTTTATTTGGTTTGCTTTCAAAAGGTTACAACGAAATCAAATTCGGAGATCCAAAAAGTTCTTTTTGATTCAATAAACCGTATTTACGGTTCAATTTCGGGGTCAGCTGTAAGAATGGGAATGACGAATCATTTCCTAAATATCATACTGACGGTTAGAGTAATTATAGGTTCGTATATGTATTTGAAGGTTTTTAAAACTTGTAAAATTAATTAATTAATAACTTATTATTTCCCTTTAAAGCATTTTTTTAAAATTTCTTAAGTATCGGATATTGATGAACATTTTACACTTTTTTTTTTTCATTTTCCCCCCAAAACGTATAGAGAATTGGGGGTGCAGCTTAGAATCAATGACAACATACTTTCACAAAAACATTTTGAGAATTTGGGATTTGGCGTAAAATTGATGGCGGCATAGATTCGAATAAATACGGTATCTTGTTTTTTCATGGGAATGTTTTGAGGCTACCGTAACCTGAAAGTCATGGTCATAAACTCATAGCAAGCATTGTAGAAAGTACATGGACTAATGTCACAGAAGACACGTCGTGTAAAGGGGCTAATACATATTAAATCAACCGAGGCTTTGAAGCCATTAAATTCACGTAGTGGGGGAAGTTTAGAGAGTTGGGTGCCAGTTTAAGTGTCTTCTTCACTGAACTTGACCGAAGTTCACAAAATTATAAGATCTGTTGAATACCCCTCGTGTTATTTTGGAGTATGACGTAAATCAAACTATATCCTTCAAATGCTTCAATTAATCTTTGTATACATCGCAGGAAAATGATGAAGTTAGGGCTATCATTAAATCCCAAAGGAAGATGATCAATTCACGCAAGATGTTAACCCTTTATCTACCGCATTATGATTTACTGCAGTTTTTTCCAGGCAATTTTTTTTTAATCACTACATTGAAAATTAAGGGATATACATAACAAAAATACTCATCTTTGGGAAGTTTAACCCGTTATAATCAACTGTAAAATTAGTTATATACACTGTTCACTTAAAATAAATAGTCAGATCATTTTTAAGGTCTTCATTAACATAAAAAAGACACTTACATTTTGACATTAACTATTTTTAGGAACAAAAATGACCTTCTTCGCAATGCGATGAAAGCGCAATATCTGCTATAAAAGTATTCACCTTCGCCGCTAAAATATTCCTCACAGAACCCGTGTTGCCATATATCTTCAACGCGCGAGTGGATTTAAAAGAATATTCCTGCTAAAAGTATTGTCAGAGTATTCGTAAAAATGGTTATTCTATGTAATTTTAAAGTGAGTGATGCTTATAAGTACCGTCGGTAGATAAAGGGTTAAAATAACGTCTCTTAGAGGTCATTTCCCCGATCTAAGCAAGTGATTTTATCAAATCCCCAAACTGCTAGAGTGAAATGGTGAAAAGAACAAGTCAGCATTTGTAGAGCTCTGTTTTCTCTTTTTTTTGTTACCATTCCCTTTTACCTCTCCCCTCTCTCCTCGTCCGTGCCTGGCAGCACCGGGCTTCTGACGTGACGCACCAAAACAAAATGATCTAAATATCCTTTTTTTAGTTTTATTTAGTTATATCCTTTGCATTATCATCTTTCGATTGATGTATCACTTTTGTATGCCTGAAAATTAGAAACTTGATAAAATTTCAATTAAAAAACGTAAACAAACAAATTAAGGAATTTGACTACACCCTCTTTGTAAATAAAAAAACTTTTTAATAGTAAAAAAAGCTATTCTAAAAAGGGAAATAATAATTAAAAAGGTGATACAGATAAAGCAGGATATTTTTGAAGTACTACATTAATGTATATATTTTTTAAAAAAATGTTTGAAATTCTACTACAAATATCATCTTTTTTTAAGAAAAATATTAGCTTTATTATCTAATTATTTTGTTAATTAATTTCGGATAAATAATTTTTAATTCAATGATTATTGCTGTATTAATTACTCTAATTTTAGTAATGCACCCTATTTGCTAAATAAACACTTTTAAGATCTTGACAATATTAATTCATTATTTCACTGAAACAGGTCAAGGATTTGATTAAATCACTTACTTTTCTGATTGAAATCACCTTACACAGTTCTTATTTTAACACCTTGCGTGAATTGATCATCTCCCTTAGAGATTTGATGGAATCACTAATTTAATCATTCCCCTGCGACATATCTAAAAACACTTATACGAAGGACAAAATGAAAACTCTTTTCACTAAGATCTAAAGCCTAGAGGAAACTAAGATCTAAAGTCTAGAGGAAACTAAGATCTAAAGCCTAGAGGAAACTAAGATCTAAAGCCTAGAGGAAACTAAGATCCTTAAGACTAAAAATTTTTTTAAATCGGCTCTATTCATTGAATATTCCAGTGTTGCAAAATTATATTTGAAAATTGCATTCCCAAGTGTTTTTCCTCAAAATAGGGTACCCCCTTCTAAGAATGAAACTCCTAGGGCAGGGGTGGCGAACCTTTATGTATCAACGTGCCATTTTTTTCTAAAGAAACATTTAATGAGGTATAGACATGCCGTCAAATAATTTTGACTTGTGATTTTATTGGGAAAATAATTAAAAAAAACTAATTACTAACAACTCAAAATTCTTTATTTACTACGAAAAAAATTCATTTTGCATTGTATGTAAATGGTTTAATTCAAATTAAAGTAACCTTAGTGTGACTAGTGTTGTGGTTCCTTTATTGAAAAATAACTCATATTACGATTGCAAGATGTTACTTTTATCATAATTCATGCAGAATTGGAGTCATCTGTCAAATGTCTAAGTAATTAATTCTTTTTGCTCTGGTTCACTTTTTTGACAAAAGGATTGGTTTCAAAATGCCGTTTTCTCGAAAATTATACATACCATTGTTCCAGAACATAAAATACACACCTTTTTTCCGTATTTCCTAATCGTGCCAAATTTCTCAGTCCACCAAGTTTGAAATTATATGATACATTTACTACATTCCACTTTTTATGTGTGTGCTAAACTAGCCATGTTAAATAACAGTTAAAATTTGTAGACAAACCTTTCATCTTTAGCAATTGTAGTCCACGGCGTATCTGAGGCAAGACAATAACTAACGTGTATGCGCGTTTGTTCGTAATACTTCATAGAGAACTCTGCTATTTTGAACTAAAATGCATGCTATTTTGATCGCAGTGCCCAAAATAATGTATCGCGTGCCATCAATGGCACGCGTGCCCCTGGTTCGTCATCCCTGTCCTAGGGTACTTTTATTGAAAACAACGTACCCATCACTCTCTGAGAGGGCAGAAATAGACTGAAATATACAATTCTGCTTTCTACCTCAATTTTAAAAATGCCCATGAAACTAAAAGAAAAACTAGATTAATTAAAGTATCCGACGACATTCCGAACTGTGATTTTAAAAAAGCGCATAAATAGATAATTTTCATGATATTCAGTGTCACTTAGATTAAAATACATGTATTAAATTGTGTTAAGGACATTTTGACAAAAAAAAATATTTAAATACAATATTTTGGCAAAAAATTAATTTAGAATAATCTTTTTTTCAAAATGTTTTCCTTTTATAAAAAATGCTTCTATAAAATAATAATATTTTGCATGTATAAAGTAAAGACTTCTCTCTCTCTCTCTCTTTCTCTCTCCAGAGAGTCTTGACTATTTTTTTTTTGAAAAATTCACATTGTTTTCAGAGTTACAACCAATTTAAATAATTATCGACTTTTTTTAAAAAATTGCTCCCCTCTGTTGTCGTAAAACAAGGATAAACCCACTTCTAAGTTATATATTTCAAAAATTCTATTTGAGCCTCTGTACAGAGGTCTGAGCTATATACATTCAAAATATTATTGTAATAGAAGCATTTTTCACAAAAGAAGATATTTTGAAAATGGGTCATTCTATGTTCATTTTTTGTCAAAATATTATACTTAAATATTTTTTTATTGTAATAATATTCTTAAAACAATTTTATATACATTTTCTAATCTAAGTGACACTAAATATCATAAATATTATACATTTATACCCTTTTGCAAAATCACGGTTCCAAACGTAGTCGGATACCTTAAACGGTTTGCCCGTACCACGGAAAGGCTACCGAAAGTTGGCCGCAACCAGTTTGCCCGTACGCTGTACGAGTTAACTTAAAGGATATGAGGTACTCACTGTATTAATTTTTAAAGCAACAAACAAACTAATTGAGTAGTTTATAAAATTCTGAACTTGTTTTAAATATTTTGCAAAGACAACGAACTAATTTTTGAAAAATGGCTTAAATACCGAAATAAATACTACAGTTTTTGAGTCTAATTTGTGTGTAAATCAAATATTGCAGTTTTCTTTGATGTCATCCTAAAATGATGTAACGTTGCATAAAAGCATCTCTAAGAATAAAACTTATTTCTCCCTATATATAAAAAAAGTTCTTCGTGATGCTGTAATAAATTTATTACGTACTGTGACAACAATGTGAACGTTCAAGATAACTCGCCCAGTTAGAAACTTCGATTTCGCATGCGTCGTTCATGCTGAATTGGCAAATGACTGCTTCGTTTCATATAATGTTGCCAATACGGTTGCGATAGTACATTATTCCAAGCTCTCACAGAAAAATATTGCAACGATTTCCTGAATTGGAATTGTTGTATGAGAAGAAAGACGTTGTCTCATACGGCTTATTAACTATCAACGGAACTAAATACTTACCTTTCCAGGAAACTGTCAGAGCTGCAGGTTTATTAAAATCTCTCTCTCTCTCTCTCTCTCTCTCTCTCTCTCTCTATGGACTCTCTCTATCAATGAAGTTTTGTGCGATGCATCTTCAGTGATGAATTTAGCTGAAGAGAAGCACCAAGAGAGAATTTTTGGAAAAAAAGAACAAATAAATAGAGCTACAGAATACATTGAAATTACACTTTTACAATTTGTGCAATGAGTATTCTAACGGTTCAACCCATGAACCTCTCACTAATCCTCGTGGGGAAATTTACTTCTTTTCAATGTTGTTCTATTGAAAACTTTCTCCTGAAGAAGACATGGTTTATGTAAATGAAGGCTTATATTTAAGCATTAACTTTTAGGTACGAGAGAGAGAGGTCAGGAGTTAGATGATAGTGATTAGCATAAAGTAGTATAAAGCTAGTCGAGGTGGCTCGATGATTAATTACTTAATATTTAAATATTGTTAATTGACGATTTAGTCAATAAGTTTTAATTGAATAATAACGACCAGAGATCGAGTAACTAAGAACGGAATTAGGGTAATTCAGACCGTTAGTAATCAAAGAGTCGTAAATGTAAGTTAATTGAATCTTATCAATTATTAAGTATCCTTTCTACCATGTAGTTGCTCTTATGCTTTAGAGAAATGTGCATTTCCTACTTTGGGTTGTTGAAATTTAGTAATGGAATAATAAACTAGAATTGTTCTGATTATGGCTGATCTTTATTCTAACTCCCAAACCCCAACGAACGGGTTGGCCCGTTCATTACAATATGAGCATTTTTTTTTATAATTTGTACGGGGATGTACTCCCACTAGTTTGTCTTAAAAAATATTTTGTGCCACAAATTATGTGTGTTTTCTTAATGAAACTTTAAGAAGTATAACATTTTTTTTCGATGAATCAAGACACTTGGGTGAGTGAATAATAACGTCATACTGTCCAGCTACTCGACAACTTTGGGCGACAAACCTTGTAATTTTGAACCATTGTCAAGTGATGAGGACGACACCTGAGCTCTGACAACCCCTCTCCTAACTACCGCACCAACGGGAGGACGTTTCAGCTCTCAACAGATTTAACGTGCATCCTTCCTCGACAAAGCGGGTATTCAGTGATACTAGGCTCGAACTCATGACACGTCTACACGAGTTCGTTACCTTGACCACTAGGCTACCGCGGCCACTCAAGACAATTGGTTGATTGATTGATTGGATATTAACGTCGCACTGTTCAGCTACACGAGGGCTTTTGGCGACGGACCACGTAATTTTGAACCATGGTCAAGTGACATGGACGACACCTGAGCTGGCACTCCCCCTCTCCTAACTACCACACCACACCAATGGGTGGACGTTTCAGCTCTCGACAGATTTAACGTGCATCGTTGCCCTACACGGCGGTTCTTTAGTGGTACTGGGCTCATACTCGTGACAAGGCAAGCCACGATCCGATACCTATACCACTCGGCTACCGCGGCCACTCAAGACACTTGGAAACCAACCCCTAGAAAAAGGAGGCTTTTCACCTTCCTGGCAGTATTATTCATTTTAGACATCTTTAATGTATCCAACAGAAAAATATTCTCTTTCCATCCATTAGATATCCCTCAGAATTTCATTACTGAGTTTTGAAAGATGAAAAGAAATAAGGATGTGTCGGAAACATGTGGCTTCTGTTTTGAAATCTGCCGACTAAGAGAAAAAATCGTCTTCAAGCTTTGGTCATTTTTAAAATAAATTTGGAAAGGAGCTAAGGAAAAAAAGAAAGACGGATTTCTTTGAATAACAATAATTGAAACTAATAAACTTTTCTCTAAAATGTCTTTAAATATTTTTAATAAATTTCATTTTTTGCGTCTTTTAGACTCCTTGCGATTTTGAAAAGCTTCCTTTGAAAGAGAATAGACGAGTATTTGCTTTTATGTAAACTGCAAAATTTTCGGAAATACAACTAAATTGGAATTTTTTAAGGAACTTTTCGTGCGTTGTAACTCTAATGAACAAATAATATTGAAAAAAAATTAAGTCAATTTCTACTTAGGTCAACAAAGAACATTTTCTTTTAACTGCTTTTGTTAAATAATTACAATTAATATAAATATTATATACATATAACAGAATCACAATATTAAGTGGCAAAGAAGAAAGCGATTTTTTATTATATTTATTGTGTTGGACTATTACTTTTGTTTGCTGCTATTTATTCATTCAAAAATCATATTTTCAGAAACTATTCCATCCCAGGTAGGATTCGAACTCCTGACCTTTGGGTTAGAAGTCCAACGCGCTATACATTGCCCTACACGGTTACAGCGAGAGATTGTCTTTTTTTATATTTCGTGTAGGACTATTATTTTTTGTGTTTGCTACTATTAATTAATTAAATAATATTTGAAAAAACTATATTAACATCAAGTGTCATCCACTACAAGTTTAAAAGAATGCATTTGAACTTGAGTGGGTGAAATAAAAGTATTTTATTAGCAATATAAAATTTGAGTAAGATATATATAGGGAGAGTGTGAACTAATAGTAGGAATTGAATGAAAAATCAAGAGGTATTTATTATACTATGAAAATACTTCGACACTCACACACACATTGCTGTATTTAAATATAATGGGAATTCTCTCATATTCAAATATTTGATGCTTATCTCTTCATTTTTAAAGAAACAACATGAATTTTTAATTAGTTGCATAATGAACTATTATCATTTTACGCTGCTGCATCTCAGAAAGTAGGAGAGTATTATATGTTTACTCCCTACTCTGCTTTACCCTGATTTTACTAGAATTTTACGTTTCAATGTTAAACTACAATCATTAAATTTCGCTTAGAATCCCTTTTTTTTTTGGTGGGGGGAGTTGTTGATGAAGTATCATTAGGCTTAAGTACGTCTCTCGTGGAAATGTTAATCCCAAACTGCCAAGTAAGCAATATTTGAAAGCTAAAACAATTATCGGACTTTTGTCAAGTCATTTGATAGTGCAGGGTTGAGGGATTTTTCTCCTGCCATTATTTTTAATCTCCTTGCAGTTCGTAATGTGTTTTACTCTAAAATATAAATGAAAAGTTAATTCTTCCCTAAAATATTGAATAATTCTAAGTATTTTAGCTTACGCATTATATTACGATGCATTGGGAAGTAAAAAAATGATTCCGCGCTAATTGGGTTGAGTTTTTTGAAACTCCGTGAAATAATTCAGTTTTGATTTATATTTAGAACAACTATGAACACAAAAAGTACAAAACAAATACTCTCATATGTTCTTCGTATACTTTTTATTTTACTTTTAAGGATAAATTTTATAATTTAGTTTCAAGCATAGAGTACATTAATGTAATAAACACTTTAAACCACATTAAGTTTAAAAAAAATCATCATTCATCTGCCAGAAACGAAATCTTAAGACAAAAGATTCAATGTCAGTATAATAAAATGTTGAAAGAAAAAGTAATATAAATATTTAGACATATTTTTTATAATCAAAATCCTTTAAGACGTAAAACCATATTTTTACTAATAAAATCAAAAATAAATCCCCATTAAATCAAAACTTCAATAAAATTAAATTGCAAAACATTTTTTTTCTTTAAATCCGTTAAATCCGTTTTCTTTAAATTCATAACATTTCTTTATAAGTAACATTATTTTAAATGTAATATCACTTACATTTAAATAGCTTGATAAAAATAAGTAAAAGTATCTAAATTTAACTATTGAATGATACTGATTGCTTTTTTCTGAGGTTCTTACATCTTGTTTGAAAATACTCTTAACATAGGTAACTACGTCACTATTTTTTCGTATTATAGATACCCATATCCTATTATTATGATGTATCTTTACAGGCTTCGGCCTACAGTAAAACTAGAAACTTCGTGCTTTTCTTGGATAATGTTAGGCTTCCTTCATGATTGTTATAAAAAGCGAAGTATGTTTTTCTGGCTATTAATATAATGTTACCATCTGGGGGGGATATAGGTTTTACTCTCAAAATAATTTTAACCTATGATCTTTTCACAAGCTTATTTCTTGTTTAGAACTGCTAAGATAAGATTAATAATTATGTTCTTTCTTTCAAAACAATTTGTGTGTGAATGGCTGGAACACAACAAAGAGTAAGCTAAATATACACTGTGACGAATCTATACGGCACTTTTCCACTAATACTCTTAGGCGCCTTTGGGGATTGTAAATTCGCGTATATTTCCAACCAGCTCTAAAAGAAGAAAATGGGATGTGCAAATGAATTAAGGTATTTAAGGAGAGCGTTGCAAGTTAGCGGATGGAAGGCGATTGAGCCAAGAGCAGTAGTGACGAAGTTAAGTGGATCCAAGTGGATTGCGTGATTAGAGTATTGCTGTTATTATTCAGTGAAGTAGCATTAGACGGATTGATCTACCTGGAGAGAACGACATTAAAGCCAGGTGATATATTATAACTTAGTTTCTCTGACCACAAGAGTTAATATATAATAGAGTTAGTGAAAGTTTAATGAATGTTAATAGTTCAAGTTTCGTATATTTCTCGGTCCTCTTATTCCGGTAAACCCGTTCGATATTGAGCTTAGTAGTTGATTAATATCATATTTTGTGATTTAAAGTAATATTAAAGGTATATCCCTTTAACGTAGACATATTGTTTAAAATTTGTAATTAGAAGGTTTCTAATTGAATCTATTGAATAAATATAATTTGTTATTTTACAAATGGCGTCTGGTAATTCTTTGCCTCAAGTTAATCTTAGTGTCCAGGTTGGAATCCGGGGGGCTTATCACAACACCTCTGCAAGTTGCTAAATTTTCTAATACCTTTGCCCCATTATTACAAGTAATTATTTCCTGTCTTTAATTTTTAGTAAAAATAAAAACTGATATTTTCTCTTTTTTTTTTTCTTTTTTGCTTCTTTTACTATTACTAAGCAAATATTTTTTTTTCGTTTACTTGAAGAAACTAAAAGAATGACTTGGCTTATTATGTAAAATTCCATTTAAGATATAATCAGTCACTTAAGACTTCTTTTATAAAACAACTTTTAACTGGTAAAATATAATGCTTCAAATAAAAATTGTATTGATAAGATTTAGTGTGTGTGTTTAAAATTAAGTGGGAAAGTGGACTTGCGTGCTATACCAGGGTTTCTGAAACTATAGGACGCCCCCCCAGGGAGGCGAAATAACCCTACATGGGGGCACGAGCATATAGAGAAGTTAAAGATAAAAGATTATTTAAATAATTATCAATTTACTGATTGGAAGCAAAACAAAATATATTCCGACACAATAGAAAATATAATGCACATTCGCTCTGAATAATAAACTAAAAAGTATATCAGTACTGCACAAATTATTTGATAATTAGTTTATCAGTACTAAATTACAAACAGGTTCACACACTGTATAATTACTATTGACTCCCATGGGGTAGTCATACACCAAATTTAATATTTATCTTGATAATTTTTACCGTTTATTATTAAAGTCTTTAGCGTCTAAGTACATTATTATTACATTGTAAGAGGGGGCGATGAAAGTTTATGTCTAATAATCGGGTCACAAATAGTGAAAGTTTGAGAAGCACCGTGCTATACTAATGTAAACTTAAGATTCATTTCAAAAAGGACGGAAACGTTAAATGACTTTTTGTAACATGAAAAAACCAAAAAATTGGTTGCCAATTTCCAAAAGCAGCAAGCGGGGATGAGTAATGTACCTCTAGACAACTAAAAAGTCACTTAGGAAGAAAGTATTTTATTTTTTTTGTTTCAACAGATATTCGTAAATCAATAAACCTTTCCTTTTTAATGAGATTAAAAACTTTTAGAGTTAATTTAAAAGTAAGAGAAAAATTTACTGATAAAAGAAATCACACGAGAGAAAACAATTTGTACTACTAAATGTTAAAAATGGTCTTTTTTAAAAAAAATTTCAAAAAAAATGTCAAATCCAATAGATATGTGTGAAAGAACTTTTTATGTTCAAAAACTTCATTTTTAAAGAATTAAACTTGGAAATTTGATAACTGATGTATAATTAAATGTAGACTCTCAATAAAATTTGTTAAAAGATAAAAAAATTTATTTTCAAAAAATGAAATCAACAAAATAGAAAGCTCTTAGAACATTAAAATTGTGAAGGTCTCCTAGGACCTCACTTTGAGAACGAGAATAAATAGGAGTCATGTAAGAACCAGTAGCCATTTTTATAAACAACTTTCTTTATTTGGTTATCTTATCCAAATAGAATCAAAGACTTATTAACAAATCTATTTAAATAGTATTATGAGGTTTTAAAGATAATATCCTTTAAATTAACTTAATTAATGATCTCATTAATTAAACATTAAATAACGATCACGCAGAGATTACCACGATAAGAGATCCCAAAATTATATTTAATAATGTTCTTATTGAACATTTAACTTTAATCTCACTCCTAAAACTTTAATGAGACTTTAAATACAAATCAATAGTTACCACTCGGAATCTCAATTCTTGAGATTAAATATCTCTAACAAGAAATCTTCAATTTTAATCCACGATAACTTTCTGCTTCAATCTCTATCTCCTACTGCTCCAACTTTACTATTTCGTTTGACTTAAATACTTAATCTAATCTGCATAACAAGGAATCCTGTCCGCTCTCTTTGGAGTTGATTGGAAATAGGTAGGGAATTAAATTTCCCTAAAAAGGTCGACTCAGAAGGTTAGTGATAAAGTTCCGTATAGATTCGTCACAAAATGATTTATTAGAAAAACGTTTCTCGTTCATAAACAAAAATAAAGTTATTTCAGATTATATTGTTAATCACATGTCCATCATTAAAAATTTCAATTTCGGATAGTTAAAATTTTTTAACGTATGAATACAGAATATTATAAATAGCAGTTTTCTAGTGAACTTTATAAAGGGGGAAAAGATAAGATTAAAGAAATTTTTTTCTAAACTACATTCAAATAAAATTTCCAGTTTTATAAAAAATCCAATAAAATTTCGACTCAGACACTTATGATAAATACTTGATTAAAATATTCTTTTACAATTTAAAAATGAAAATAAAGAAAATATTGCTAATAAAAAAATTTTATAATACAGGATTGGTTGTTTTATAATGTTTATCTCACACACACACTAAAGAAGTAAGTAAATTTCGATTTATTTTATTATCTAATTTATAGTACGCATTTTATTAGGGCGTTATCCTATTTTTATTTTGCCTGACTATTTGTTTTTGTGGCGTGCGTTCCTTAAAAAAATTGATTATATTTCGTTTATTTTACGGCGTTTGATAATGAAGCCACGGAAACGAGTGACTTTAATATGTAACTTTTAAAAAGGAAAAAACTGCTTGAAATTTAAAGTAAAAATTAAACAAAAAGTTACATTAAAATAAACTTAAAATTAAAAAAGAAATGATTCTTGATTTCTTCATAAACATATTTCTTAATCAGACTGAGAAAAAAATACTGAAGCAAAAAAAAAAATGCTTAAGAAAATTTACATATATTTTCTTAGAATTTTATTACTTCATACTCTATAAAAATAATCTTGAGGATTTCAAAATGACTATTCAGTTTGTTTTTATTTGATGTTAAGTTAATAAATGAGTCAGTATCGATTTAATATTTTAATGGTGAGCTAAGCTAAAAAAAGCATATTTAAGGTATGTATCCGACTACGTTCAGAACCGTGATTTTAAAAAAGCGTATAAATAAATAATATTTATGATATTTAGTGTCACTTAGATTAGAAAACGTATATAAAATTGTTTTAAGAATATTATAACAACAAAAAATTAATGAAGTAGAATATTTTGACAAAAAGTGAACATAGAATGACCAATTTTCAAAACATTCTCCTTTTATGAAAAATGCTTCTATTATAATTATATTCTACCAGTGCATAGCTCAGACCTCTGTACAGAGGTGGTTTAACTAGAATTTTTGAAATATATAACTTAGAAGTTGATTTATTCATTATTTTCTAAAACAGAGGAGAGAAATTTTAAGAAAAAACGCCGATAATTATTTCAACTGGCGGTAACTCTGAAAATAGCGTGAATTTTTCAAAACTCCAAGTTCAGACTCTCTGAAGAAGTTTTTACTTTATATAAGCAAAATATTTTTTTATTATTATTATAGAAGCATTTTTTATAAAAGGAGAACGTTTTGAAAAAAGGTTATTCTAAGTTAATTTTTTGACAAAATATTGTATTTAAATAAATTTTTTTGTCATAGCGTCCATAAAAAATTTTATGCATGTACTCTATTCTAAGTGGCTCTAAATATCATGAAAATTATCCATTTATGCGGTTTTTTAAAATCACGGTTCCGAATGTAGTCGGTTACCTAGAATAAACAAATAACTTATCAGAGAGAGATGAAAATAATTATTCAATTTACATTTACTACTCATCGATAATTTGAAACAATGTAGAAAGAGATGAAATAAAAACTTTCTACCATTATCTGTTAGAACTTCGAGACCCAATTAGTTTTGAAGTGAAATATAACCTCCATATTTCCACTCCACTATCTTTGATAGTATCAAGACAAATCAGCAATTTACCGACTACGTACTTCGTACGTTACCGGACAACCATGACTTATTAATTACATTATAAGAAATAATTTATTCATTATCAATGCACTATCTCTGATGCAACAAACAAATTTTTTTATAAATAATGACTATTAAAAATTACGTTTAATGTACTTAAGAGTTAACTAAAAGTAAGTTAGTTGGTGTGATTTTTCAATATTAGGATGGGGAAAAAGAAATCCATTATTTTTTCGTTACAAGGCTGGGGTGTCGATATCTCGTGAAGTATCGATCAAACAATTACAAATTTATGCTCATTGTCAAGACGGCATTTCACACTAAAAAAATTATTTTGCTTTTTTTTTGTTTGGTTCATTCAGTTGTGAGTTACAGGGTATTAAAAATGGAAGTCAACAAATGTGTGTGTGTGTGTGTGTGTGCGTGCGTGCGTGTGTGTGTGTGTGTGTGTGTGTGTGTGTGTGTGTGTGTGTGTGTGTGTGTGTGTGTGTGTGTGTGTGTGTGTGTGTGTGTGTGTGTGTGTGTGTGTGTGTGTGTGTGTGTGTGTGTGTGTGTGTGTGTGTGTGTGTGTGTGTGTGTGTGTGTGTGTGTGTGTGTGTGTGTGTGTGTGTGTGTGTGTGTGTGTGTGTGTGTGTGTGTGTGTGTGTGTGTGTGTAACGTATTGCACGAGTGGTATATTTTCGAAATATTTATAGGTTTCCATGCAACATCTTTGGAATGGACGTTCATCTTTTTTATTGTGATGCACACATCAAAAGCTTAGGACAAAATTACGGTGCATTTTCACGTTGACGTGACAAACTTGCGACGATTATAAAACAAAGCGCACAAGAGACAAGCAGCAGCGATATCTTAGAGGACACAAGACAAAGAGAGAGATTACACGAGATTTTCGCTTTTATACCGCAGTGGCAAGCCCGTGATTATTATGTAATAGTAGATCTAAAAGGATAGAATGGGTGGGAGAGGGATTTTGGACTAGCCAATTACGATTAAAATTATAGTGTTATTTTTAAACTAAAGAATTAAATTTTGTTTAAATATTAGTAAAGAGTTAACAAAATGGGTTCTAGAGGGAATTATTATTATATATATATATATATATATATATATATATATACCTTGCTCAAATTTTCAATTGTTGATGAAATACTTTTTTTCTTCCTCTTCAAATACATTTTTTAAACTTGTAGTGGTTGATATTTGATGTAAATGCAGTTTTTTCGAATATTAATTCATTAATTTTTTAGTTAATGAAAAAAGAGTAAAAAATAAAAATAATAGTCCTACATCATATATAAAAAGGAAAATCGCTCGTTGTGTCCCTGTAGTACAATAGATAGCGCGTTGGACGTCTAATCCAAAAGGTTTTTCTCCAAATCTCACATGGGATGACCTAGTTTCGAAGAATATGTGTTTTCTTTTTACTATACTATTTTATTGGAATAATTAATGAATAAATAGTAACAAACAAAAATAATAGTCCAGCACCCTATATAAAAAGGAAAGTAGAAAACTAAGGAAAATCAGTTTCTATCTTGCCACTTAATATTGTAATTTTGTCATATGTATATACATATTTATATTAATTGTAATTATTTAATAAAAAAGTAACTAAAATAAAAAATTTCTTTGTTGACCTAAGTAGGAATCAACTTTAATTTTTTTATATTACTTGTTATTTAAAATATAATGCACATATTCTTTAATTGATTCTATCATAAGGTTTTCACTGGATTCTATTCCATACTTTTCATTGAAAACAGTCCAGATTTCATGCTAGAGACTCGAAAAAATTTGATTAAGAACTACATCTCTTTTTCCCTTGATCAAGCATATTTATATCGCAACTTACGAAGAATAACAAAAAGAACGTCTGCTAAATAAGCATAAAATACATTAATTATAATTAAGAGATATTATATGAAGGCTACAATTATTGCTAAATCTCAGTCAAAATCTGACTCAATTTATCGTTTTCATCATTAGCGCAACTACATATCAAAACTGCAATAATTCTTACTCGCTAAATCAATTCCATCGATATGCCTTATGTATTCTAATCTCTTTTCTCGACTTCATTGTGAAAAAGCTTTAAAAAAACAAGAAAATGTTGCCTTCAGTTCTTACACATTTCCACCTATAATTGGAACCAGATTTAATCAACCCCTGTTTATCAAATTCTGTGATTTAAAGAACTTTTTCTTTTCCCCGAATAAAATGAAGGAAAAAACACCTATTTAACAAATAATAAACCCCGAATTAACAAATTATTTCAGCAACCGAAAAAAGATTATTTTTTTTTAATAGTTTGAATTAGAAAAATAGGATTTCTTTTCAATTAACATCCTTTTTACCAGGATTAGAAAAAAAAAGTTTTCTTGTGAATAGCAAATTTCGACAGCGAAAGGTGTAGTTCATAGTTAGACTTTACAGGTGTAGATGTATCATGAATGTAACCTATCGCGTGAGTTTTGAATAGAACAGGAAATTCATTTTATCTCACCCCACTCCACAACGCAGGAAATATTTTAAGAGATTTTACCATTTGCTCTCTTTCTTCAGAGAAGTGTGGTTTGTTATACCTGTTGTATTGTAGAGAATTTGTGAAGCATGGTAGAATATCAGAAGCGAATGCATAGCGTTTTATATGCAGAGATTGCTAATGAAACTCCTATTAAAACTATTACATTTTCTAACTCTTTACATTGTTTGGAAATTGAGAAAACTTACCTCATGCAGAAGGATTTAAAAAATGCAATATTTTCTTTGCATAATGTTGAAAAGAAACTCTTTCGAGTCAGGAATCAAAAAGATTGTTTAACATCTGTGACGGGGCTTTTATCGCGATTTCTATTAACTGTTCTTTTGGGGCATCCTTGGGGCCAAAATGGCAACTCTTTCCAACCAACTCAAGAAGACGAACGTGTATATGTAAATTAGGAATCATATATATATATGGGAAGTTTAGCATTCGCGAGGTCGCTAAGTGGAATCGTTAAGTGAAGTCGCTAGGTGTGGTTGCTAAGTAGAAAGGTAGTCGCGATATGAGATATAGTCTTGAAGAGGAATCTTAATCCTGGAATTTAACCTAACAGTGCCAGTGAAAATTAACCAAAAGTGGGTATAGCCTGATTAAAGCCAGAACAGAAGTGATAAGGACCGTAAGATTGATAAGTTAAACTTTAAGTATAAAACCTTTACTAGTGAGATAGAATTTAATCTATGAAGTTAGATTCAGTGGTTAATTGCGCTATTGATTGGTTATACGGGTTGCGTCTTCTCGTTCTTGATCATACTCCGATGATTATTCTTGTTGTATTGTGTTTAATAAGAAGATTTTAGTATGAATGACTTTAGTAGTTCTTCGTTCCTCCCCACAGAGACAGGTCACGTGGATAGTGTAAAACGGGGACCTCACACATCTATTAGTCAGCATTTTAAAAATTCCAATTAACAGATGCGTTATAATTCGCTAGTAGTATTTTTAGATGCTGAATAAAAAGTACGCCATTTCTAATTATGGATATTTTTAAGTAATTGTTTATTATAGAATTTCCAAAAGGTAAGTGCGAAAAATTTATATATATATATATATATATATATATATATATATATATATATATATATATATATATATATATTTACCCCGATGTTGTGAATAATCCCGAATTAACGGATAAAATGTTCGGAATTGAAGAATTCATTTTATAGAGGTCCAATTGTACTTAGAAAATGGATGAATAGCAGTTGAATGGATAAACAAAACAAGATGGTATAAAATAATGTAAACGAGAAAGAGGCTTACAACATAATGACAGAAAATTCTTCATGTACTCGTATTTACTTTAAACATTTTAAAGTATCTGACTACGTTCGGAATTATGATTTTGTAAAAGTGTACAGACGAATATTTTTTTAATGTTTAGCGTCACTCTGATAAGAATACACGAATAGAATTGTTTTAAAACTATTATTATAATAAAAAATTATTTAACTGTAATTTTTGGCAAAAAAATGAACATAAAATTTCCTACTTTCAAAACATTCTCCTTTTACGTAAAATGCTACTATCATAAAAATATTTTCCTTATATATAAGTAGCTAATACTTCTCCAGAAAGACTGAACTAGGATTTTTGAAATATATATCTTAGAAGTGAATTTACCCATATTTTAATAAATCAGAATGGAAAAATTTTAACAAAAAAACATCCAATAGTATTTTAATTGGAGGTAACTCAAAAATTAATGTGAATTATTCAAAAATCCTAATTCACTTTCTCTGGAAAAGTATTAGCTACATATACGGAAAATATTATTATGATAGAAGCATTTTTAATAAAAGGAGAATGTTTTGATAATAGGTGATTCTATGTTCTTTTTTTGTCAAAATATTGTATTTAAATAATTTTTTATTGTAATAAAATTCTTAAAACAGATTTTTATACGTGTATTCTAATTCTAAGTGACACTAAATATTTAAAAAAAATATTCGTTTGTACGCTTTTACAAAATCACCGTTTTTGAGCGTAGTCGGATACCTTAAGATTCCCTACCAAAATTCTGCAAAAATCCAGAAAAATGTAATGAAATAAAAAATATTTAATATTAAAAAAGAAGTCTAACTGTACCTACGATCTTCGAAAGGGGATTACCATTACTTCATCAAGAAGACATTGCATACAACGAGCATAATAATTTCATCAGCAATATTTTTTCTTTAGACATATGCCTGTGAACTAGCAAAATTAGAATCATTGTTACTTGTATATTATATTTCTAAGGCACTTTAATAGTGTTGTTACCTTATTTTACTCCAGTTCGTAGAATAAAGTGACATAAAATATATATATATATATATATATAATCGCTCTTTTTAAATTTCTCTCTCGCTCCCTCATTTTGTCTCGCAATTACTTTACTGTTTTTCGTATCTTAATTAAATTAAAACGAAAAAGTGAAAGTGAAAGTCATTTGGTTAATAAAACTAATAAAATCGATTAAAGATCTAATCTGCAAAAAAACTTTTAGCTTATCTTAAAACTATCAAAATTTCTTATGACATGATAAATATTCAAAAGAAATATTGTTCATACTACTTTAAGAAAACTATCACGGAAGTCTCCTGCCTGACGACATTTAAGATAGCATCGGTGATAGGCTCTGAAGTAATTGCTAATCGCCCAGTTAATTATTTTTTAGTTAAGAACATTATCTTTCATTTATGAACTTTCCAGTAAAATTTTGCCTTATCTTTTAAAATTAATTAAATGTTCGTATCTCGTTATTTTTAAAACTTTTAATCTTACTTGCGCGCGTGAACGTGATTATAAAAGAAAAAGTAAAAAAAAACACACACACACACACTCTCTCTCTCTTCAATGTTATCGGCATAGATATTTGAGAAACTTTCATTAAATGACAGTTTTAAACAGAAGGATGCAATTACTTAAAAATAAATTAAACAAACCTTTTATATCTATTTTTTTTATTGTTTAAAAGGGTTCTACTTAATTTTTACAATGCAGTTTAGATTTCCAAGCTTATTTGAAATTTAAAAGCTTATCGAGAAAGATAAGAATCATGTATATCCTGTATTATATTAAACTAAACAAATCATTGATCTTATGCAAATTAATTATTAAAACACTGAAAAACGCCGATATCTCTTCATCAGGATTGCATTCTTGCAAACTCTTTTCTTTGTTACTAGCTCTTAAAAACCTTTCAGATTAAAATTCTTGCAACATAGAAAAGACTAAATAATGTTATTAAAAGAATTTTCTTTAATTTTTACTGAACAGCCAAACAAGAAGTACTGTATAGATTTCTCTTCATAAAAATTATCTAACTCTTATATAAAGTAGTTTTTTTTAATATTTTTTCTAAAGAATTATCCATTTACAAGATAAAACTGTCTCCTACAATTATTGATTATATGTGTAATATATTCAAATGTATGAGGTGAACCAAAAAGTCTTTCCCTGTATTAACAAGTAATCCAAAACAAAAAAAAACAAATTTTAAGACAATTCCTACTTAGGTCAACAAAATTTTTTTTAGTTACTTTTTATTAAATAATTACAATTAATATAAATATGTATAGACACAGGACAGAATCACAATATTAAGTGGTTAAATAAAAATCGATTTTCTTTGCAATTTTTCATTTTCATTTCTATATATGGTGTTGGACTATTATTTTTGTTTTTGTTACTATTTATTCATTAATTAAATTTAACTATTCCAATAAAATAGTATGGAAAAAAGAAAGCACTTTCACATAACTTAGATCATCCCAGATGGGGATTTGAACTCACGACATTTGGATTAGACGTCCAACGCGCTATCTACAGCGCTACAGGGACACAACGAATGGCTTTCCTTCTTATATAGGGTGTTGGACTATTATTTTTGTTTGTAACTATTTATTCATTAATTACATAGAATTGATGAATTAATATTTGAAAAAACTGCATTAACATTAAAAAAATTAATTAAACTGTATTAAACAAATGTATTTGAACGTGAATGGATGAATAAAAAGTATTTTACTAATGATTGAAAATTTAAACAAGATATATATATATATATATATATATATATATAGGGAGAGAATGATCTATAATAGTAGGAATTGAAAAAAATTAATAATAGTACAAACATATAGAAAAACACACACACACACATATGTATAATAATAATAGTTTGAACACAATAAATATTCATAATCAGAGCAAGACTTTTTTTTTGTTTCACCATATATAAAGAAAATTCTGATATTCCGGATTCCGAGACATACATAACATTTTAGCACGGCTCTGAATCCTTTTATATTTAACCTCCAATTTAAAATCATTTGTCTGATAATTTTCAGCAAAGTTTCTCATATTTTTTAAACAATTTTTTGCCAATTTAAGGTATCTGACTACGTTCGGAACCGTGATTTTAAAAAAGCGCATAAATGGATAATTTTCATGATATTTAGCGTCACTTAGATTAGAATACATGTATAAAATTGTTTTAGGACATTTTGACAAAAAAATTATTTAAATACAATACTTTGGCAAAAAATTAACTTAGAATAACCTTTTTTCAAAATGTTCTGCTTTTGTCAAAAATGATTCTATTATAATAATATTTTGCCTGTATATAGCTTAGACCTCTGTACAGAGGCTCAACTATGATTTTTGAAAAAATCACATTATTTTCAGAGTTACAACCCATTGAAATATTTATCGGCGTTTTTTTTTCGTAGTATTTCTCCCCTTTGTTGTCGTAAAACATGGATAAACCCACTTCTAAGTTATATATTTCAAAAATTCTAGTTGAGCCTCTGTACAGAGGTCTGAGCTATATACAAGCAAAATATTTCAGAAGCATTTTTCGCAAAAGGAGAATATTTTGAAAATTGGTCATTCTACTTTCATTTTCTGTCAAAGTATTGTACTTAAATAATTTTTTATTGTAATGCGCTATTCTTAAAACAATTTTATATACCTTTTCTAATCTAAGTGACACTAAATATCATAAATACTATCCTTTTATACGCTTTTGCAAAATCACGGTTCCGAACGTAGTCGGATACCTTAAAAATACGAAATATAAACCTTCAAGTCAATGTCCAATTCCAATTATTTTTTCTACAGTTTCTATATATATAATTCCAATTTAGATTTAAATTCCTTTTTCAGAAACGCTGTCTGGGTTTGTTTATTTTCAATACATTTTATTTTTATTTATTTATTTCTTTTTATTTTTTATTATTTACTACCATTGTAATTTTGATATAATATACTTTTTCCAAAGTAAAGCTCTTGGTTTCACTTTTTTTTAATTTCTTGCGTCTATTTTTTTATGTTTTTTCATCGTTCATTTTTCTAAAACAACTACGAAAGTCATATTTCGTGAGGATCATATGTATCGCCTGGGAAAACTTCAAGGCAATAAAAATAAAAATCATTTCTCAAATAAAAAGGAAAAGGAAACTGATTCGCTTCCTATAAAGTTGAATAAAAGGATTTCCTTATTGTGTAAATACTTAAGTTGTATATTTTCATAGAACTCCTGAATTCTAACAGAAAAAAACTGTAAAAAAAGGAATGTTCTCTTATTTTTGAAAGCTTAACAGGGAAAAAATTAATTTCAAAGAAAATAATAACTGAAGTTGAATAAAATAACAAACATCGTATTCTCAAGCGAATATCTTTATCTGAATGAATTGAAATGTATTTATAGAAGACTTAATGTGTGAGAGAGAGTGACTTTTTGTTCTTAATCAGATATCTATGGGGGGGGGGAATTATCGGATAATATCATCTCTCTTCGGAGATGTATTACAATAATCAGACTGAAGATTCTAATCAGAATTAAGTTTTATTTCTTCCAAATCAGCGACGAAACTAAACTTATTGTCTTTTTGTCTCATTATTTAGAAAAGCAATAACGGGTTTTAGACCGAAAGTAAGAAATAAATCAGGAGACTAATAAATTTCCCTCCTAGCTAATACCGAACAAAGGGAGTGAAGGAAGAGGCGAGAAATGCTCCCGGTTATCAACAGAAACCGATAAACAGGTAGGTTTTCTTTCTTTTTTCCTTTCACTATGTGAGCTTTAAAGTAATATATTCAGTAAAAAATTAAAGTTCTATTGTATTTATGATAGTTTGCTTTTTTATATACATATTAACTGTATATGACATTTTGAGATTCTAATGAAAGTGTATAATGTAGTGCAATAATGAGACGTTTCTCGAAAATTTTCCTTTCTGTCAAAGCTTCATTGTTAAATGTTTCATTAAAATGGTGATGAGTTAGAGAATTGTTAACTATATCTATGCCTTTCATAAAAGAAGCGATGATTGCATCCATTCAATCTCATTTAATCGTGGTAGAACTTCCATAAAAATTATTGACTGGGTTTCCTTTGAAGTAAAAAGAACGTTAGAGCACAAGAATTCTTTACAGAAACTCATTTTAAAGTTTGAAATTACTTTTCTTTCAGATAGAAATAATATTTTTGGAATTGTATCATGTTTATAAAGCTGTGGAACTTTTTATTTGCAATATTAATGTTCTACTGTATAAGTATAAATATTTACATCAATAAAAATAATTCGATAACATTATAACTTATTTTAATTAGGTGGATTAAAGGTTAATTTGTTTCAGTTAATTCCCTAAATACTTGCAAAGCCAGAAATCACAACCAATGTATTAATTAACAGTGTTAAGCTTGTCCAATTTTATTTGCTGAAATTTCTTATTTAACGAAAAAATATGGCAATTACACATAATTATGTAAAGATCTTAACACATTCTCGTAGTAGAAGTGCTTTGATTTATTTTCTTCCTTCTATTTTTTGACACAATTGTTTAAACAAGATAACACTTATTTTTTAATGTCACCAAGTTTCTCGACTTTTTATCGCTAAATATACCACATACAATAATTACAAAACCATTGGGAAGAGTATTATATACGTGCGATTAAACCACATTTTTGTAATATAAAAATATTTTAAGGTTAAATGGCGTATAAAGGGATTAAACATTTTTCGAGGTCAAGGTAATGAGATTATTACAGCTCTAAAGTGAATTCAGTGACAGTTAAAACGTCTATATTATTAGAATCTAGCAAAAAAAATTCAATGTTCAACCTAAATATATGATGTAACTTTCATGAACCCAGGGTTACTTTCAGTGAAAATGAAAGCATTTCTTAAATCACTTTGGATTTAACACATAAATAAAAAATGTCGCTAATAGATTTGAAGTTTGTAAACTGGAGGCTCATTTCTCTCGAATAAGATAAAAAAGTAAGCATTCATTATGTATAAAAATATATATATGTAATAATTCACGTAAATTTTTCTAGAGGAATTTTAATCCTTAATGGCCTTAATCTTAATTTGGTGGTATTGTATTCATGATGTTGTGTGTGTGTGCCATATAAGCAAATTCTTAATACACAAATAGAGTTAGCTTTCTTTAGAACAGATACACATCTATAGACTACAAATTCAACAAAGTTCTTCCTGTTCTGATTACAGAATTGTAGCTCTGTTACTTCAACATAGCGAAAAATATTATATTTTACCATTTCAGTTAAAATAGGCAAGGCAAAACATCAGAAGATATCATTTTGAAGAGTCGAAATTAACTAAGAGCCACAAAAAATGTATTACCACAAAAAGTATACCTTATGAAATATTAAATAATGAAATTGCAAATTTTATGCTTAAATAAGGAAATACTTTGTTTTTGGAAAAAAAATGACGCATTTTCCATGTTGCCCAGATAATGAGACATTTTAATAAAACTGATTTATCTCTAAATTCCAACTTCATTTATCATTACATTTTAGATGAAATACTTTAATCAATTAAGAGAAAAATGAATGTTCTATTCAAACCAGATTCTTAAGTCGCACTTATTACATTAAATTAAAGAATCTAATGGATAGAGGTAAAAGGGACCATTAATTTTTGCTTCGAGTCATTTTAGGATGGCGCCCTTTTAGTGTTATTGCCTTAGATGGAAGCAAAATAATCCAATAGTCAAATGTTAATCAAGCGCTGAAAATGTCATTACAGGTGAAGATAACAGAATGTATAAGCACGAATGCTTAAATTGCAAGTGACAAGAAACATTTGATCAGAGAACGCAATCACCGAATACGTGGAATTTTGAGATCAAATAAACATGTACCAGGATTACGTGATATCTGAGAAAACTTCCAATCAACCAGAGAAATGTTGCCGCAAATGCGCAACTGATTGTGACCTTGATAAATAAGGGGTTGGTAAGTACTGCTGAAATTTCTCCATCTCTTATTCCGATTGTCTTCTCGACAGCCCTCTTACATTTAATTTCTTAGTGGTGTTAACACAAAGAGGCGAAGGGCTTTCAGAGTAATCCAAAACATCTGGATTTATTCTTCCTTCTCTATTTAATTCTTAGGTAAAGGTACGTAATTAATTATTGAATAAAAAGCAAAGGAAAAGGTGCTTTTAGCTTTCAAGGATAAAATTGTTCACTTGCATCTCATTTCGTTTTCAAAAAAGTGAAAATAAACGCTCAATGTTCGCTCGAAGAGTTATCTCTGTTCATTTATAAAGTTAATGAAAGAATATTTGACGGGATATAAACTTTCTGCTTTTTTTCCATTAAACTTTTTGAATAAAAGTTCGGCACTCTTTGCAAAGATAAATTTGTAAAAAGAAAGTAGAGTACCAAATTTAAATTTCCATCATCAAAGTTTTGAGTTTCGTCGTTTTATTAATTAAGTGTTAAACCTTTTCTAAACGTACTCTTTTCAAAAATGGAATATATAGCTGCGGTATTTCCAGGCTATGACAAGAGCTATTTATTTTACTTTACTATTTAGAAAGAAAAAAAAGGCATGAATAAGAGATTAATAGCTAGAATATTGTGTCGTTTCACTGTAAAAAATATCTATATAACAATTACAAAATTAAAGTTTAAGCGTGAAAAGGTAATAATGTGAAAAGTTAAGATATGATTTCCAAAATAAATATAATAGTTACTTTTATGTAAATAACTCATATAGCCCTTTTTGAGATGCACATATTTAGGTAATTAGAAATCTAACTAACCCGATAATGTCTAAAGTGGGAACCAGTCTAAAGTAATCCAGTGGGATCGGGTTCAAATCCCGAATAAGGCATGGATGTATCTTCAGAAAAAGAAGTCGGACTTTCGCCTGAAATGGATTCCCGTCTCGAATGGAAAACTGCGCACCCTTTCTCTTCTAAGCTGGGATCATCCTTTGTAATAAAAATCATTGTATTCTTCGGTGTTTGTATTGTATGTTTCAGTTCATCTATCTCTCGTCTTTCGTATGTATGCTAGTATGAAACACACGTCGACAACAACAACCTATTGAGATAGTACGCAAAAACTTTAGCCATAACCAAAGACAATAAAATAGCTTGAAAACGTAAGTCGCAAGGATAAAGGACCTTAAATAACACTTTGTACATTTCATTTACTATCGTGGAGTAGAATAAGATTCGTGAGTTTACTACTAGAAAATGTATGTTAAAATTTTATTTAAAAATTTTAATGCTCCTTCAAAAATATCGATTAGTTATTTTATATTTTAAGTTGTATGTCGAAATAAATATACAGTTCACAGAAAAAACTCATTGATATATAACTTAAGACGTTCGAAAACAAAAAAACCTGTGGGTAATCACCGTACAAAAAATGCTGATCTACGTAGTAAGACTTTCGAAATATCTAAAAAGACATGGAGGAAGTACTAATTTTTAATACAAAGAAATGAAACATAATTATACGGACGAAATTAAAACGGTCAATATTGTTCATTCTGATAGTGCAAATTAAATAGCTATAGAAAGCATTTTTTTTAAAGTTTACTTTAAGAAAACTTTTTTTACTTTTTCTTTTCTTTGTAAGATAATTCCCTGGGACCTCCTCCATAAACAGTGACGAAATGTTCAAACTTAACCTGGTAAGAATGTTTGCGAAAACTGAGGAACGAGCCTTCGGATCAGATCCATTTAATTACTCTGTAATCGCCAGAAGCTAAATAGATAATTGCCCGAAAAAAGGACGTATTTCGCCTCGGCTTTTACAGGGAGGGAGTGTATATATATATATTACTACCTTACTCTTTCACACGCAAGAAGCCATCCCCTGATTTCTAGATAAGTGGAAAGAGAGTGGGTGGGAAGTCAATATTTAAATACCCTCAAAAAGATACTTTGCGTGGGTGGGGGGTCTCTCTCCTAATCTGCTAACACTTCTAATCTTTTCACCTCCAACTACATCTTCCCCGCTACATTTTTGAGAAGTAACATTCGATCCACAGGAGCAACCGCTACATGTGCAGCCGGGCCATCGACTTTTGGGCGGGATTTTGGCGGGCGATGACTCGCCAAATCAAGCGATGGAACTTGCGGAGGAGTGGGGATTTGTGCGCAGCTGATCCATCACGTGGGCTGACCCAATGCTGTTCCTTCGGGAGATAGGCCGAGTAGCGGCTCCTGAAGTGAGAAAAGCGCGGCACTCTCGAAAAGAGAACGAACAAAAACACGCCTTGACTAGGGATCAAATGGATGGGTCAATCCCTGAAATTCTGACCTGGAATTTTGACTTTTCATATAAAAGAAATCGAATCCAAAAGCTTTCTGCTTACAAAAGTTGAGCCGATTATTATGTAGATATTTATAAAGAGACATTTTCTTCGAGGGAAGGGGAATTAAACCAAATTAATTCCCAATAGTTGTAGAACTATTAGAGATAAATTTAGAGAACTATTGTAATAGATAGGATGTCCCATCCATCAGTGTTCGAGGGTTAGAAGGAAGATAAGCCATAGTCAAAACAAGCGCAATTTATTAACAAGTCTCAACAACCTAACAAATCTGAACAATCCAAGTTAGGAAATGTACCTTTAGATAAATATTGGAGCAAAAGTGAGGAAGACGATATAATTAATATTTTAATATCAATTTAATCACTTACTTTTGGAACGTCTTAGCCATACACATTCCAAATAATCGAAGATACGTTCGAAGTTAATCCACTCCAAGCCGAAGCGAATCCAATTTAAGTATCTAATTGACAAATCGCCAGTCTTAAATACTAAGCAAATAATCTACGAACCACTGTCAACTAGCTTTACGTTAATCATTAATTGCTATCTTTTAGCTCCTAGCCTCTCTCCTCTTCGAAGCTGAAAATGTTTAAATATAAACCTTGATTTGCATAAGTCACGCCTTTTTCTTCGGAAGAAAGTTCTCAATAGAAGAATATTTAAAGAAACAGTTTTCCCCAAGAATATTGGTAGGAGGTACGCGAATAAACCCGTTACACTATAACTAAAGGAGATTCATTCATCTGGTTGTGATGCGAAAGTATGGGGCTTATTACTTGTGTAAAGCAAACTTTATTCAAGCAAAGATAGCCCATCAGAGGCATTCAGCAAGCAAACAAAGGGTAACAAGTTTTAATTTATAGCAATATATACGATCTACGAACGAAAATAAAATTCAATCGTATGCAATTGTATGAAGAAAAGTATTCCGAGACAAAGTTGGCAAAACAAACCCAAAAACATATCTTAATTTGAAATCAGATTGAAAGAAACAATTCCCATGACTTAAAGGCATTGAATTAAGCATCATAAATTTTCCTCTAAAGCGAGGGAAAAAATTATTGGTTAGGGAATTTAATTTAAGATTTGTTTCCTGTACGTGAAAGAAGTGTTGAGGGGCTGAATAAAAATCGACAGTATTTAATAAATTTTTGAAACAATCTTGAACTAGTACCAAAATTCCCTATAAGTGTGTACCAATATTCCATAAGTGTGTACCAATGTTCTCTAAGTATGTAGAAGATCGTAATGACATAATGTCTAGTTAGTCTTATCTGAATCATTAAAACACGATGCATAAATACGTCTTGACGAGAAAAAATTTAAAAAACAAAGTACACTATCATCCAAAACACATATTAACTCGCAATTGATTTAGTGAAACAAATTTTGTGAATTCCAATAGAGTATATCATCTTTTTAAAAGAGGAGATTAAAAGGTATATACTGCGAAACATAGTTATTAGTACTTTTACTTTGAAAAGAATAGCTATATAATGGCATGCGTCTTGTGATGTAGATCTCTATTATTACTCAAATTTTTGACACTTAGCTCAAGTCTCAATTGCCTTTAATTTAAAAAAAATTCAAGCGTTTATTACGTGAAATAAATTGCAAAAATTTATCGCAATAAAATTATAAATTGAAATGTTTGAATAAAATTGAATAATATAATTATGATATGTAGAGGACATGTAATTTCAATCTTCTCATTACATAAACAGTTTCTTCTTACAACGCCGTGAGAAAAAATATTTATAAATAGATTTGAAAACCTATATTTTAGTACAATTCCCTTTTTCTGAACTACCATGAAAAATTCTAATTTAAATAATATCATACCAAATCAATGACGTAACAGAGAATGTTAGAGCATTCCAGCAAAGTCAGGTTTTGGGCCCCAAACCACATCTTACAAAGAATTGCGTAGTTAAAATCGGGCAGGCTTTGGGCCACATGGAATCCTCTCGATAGATGTTAATATAACTCTCTCTCTCTCTATCTATCTTGAGAGAGAGAGTTATATTGACGTCTCCATATAAAGCTGCATGAGGGCTATTGCTGACGGACCTCGTAATTTTGAACTACGGTAATATTACGAGGATGACACCTGTGCTTGTACCCTCTCTCCAAACTTCCTCACCAACGGGAAGACACTTGAACTTCGACAAATTTATCATGCAACGAACCTCTTCTATACCATGAGTCTTCAGTGGCACTAGGCTTGAAATTATGACACGCCAGCCACGAGTCTGCGACCTTGACCAATAGGCTACCGTGACCACATGCTTCTCTTGAAGAGATCTGTCTAATAGAATGCCTTGTATACTAAGCGGCTCAAGAATAAAACTCCAATAATTCTGAATTTAATAATTTCCTTAACTCAGCGTTTTTCAAACTGTGAGGCGTGCCCCCCAAGGGGGCGTGATAACTCTACGAGGGGGGCACGAACATAATGAAAAGTTGAAAACAAAAGATTATTTTAAAAACTTGTTATAATTTACTGAAGGTAAACAAACAAAATACATTCTAACATAATAAAAAATAAAATACACGTTTAGACTGATATAATACACTTATAAATGTATCAGTACTGCACAATTAATTTTACAAGTAATTCAACAATACTATGTTAAGAATAATATTACTAATTATCAATGACCCCATGGGCTTGTCATATATAAAATTATATACAAAAATTAGCAATTGTTTTGACTCGTATGTGATATATTGGAGAGGGGGGAGGGAGAAAAGGAATAAATAAGAGCAAATCCTTCGCAAGCACTGTCGAGGGCGTTTTATTGCATTACAAGGTCTTCGGAATAATTTTATGGATAGCACAGCACAGAAAAGATCGTACTTTGAAAAGACGTATATATACGTACGGAGCAATTGACGCTTTGGATGAGTGTGACGTTCATTGACATCGGTGGTATTTTAGAGGTTAAAGTTGTATTGTAGTTTTAGAGTCAATGTGTAGTACTATTGAATTAAAAACAATGTTATTGTATGGAGAAGGAGGGTGCAAAGAGAAAATTATGATTGAATATTGAAATATTGAATACCAGCTGGTGTACCCGTTCTTTGCACGGGTGAACTGAAAAATTAAATAACACAGATTGAAGGTTAAAGAAGTTTTTAACGAGTTAATTTTACGTGAATTGCAAATTAAATAAAAAAAAAGCTTTTGCATTTCTCAGCTAATCAAAAAAAGAAAGAAAAAACATCTTTGTTAAATTTTAAGTATGTAGATCTAATATCTGATAAAAAGGATTTTTTTTTATTTATAACTCACCGTAACACTCTTGAGGGTCGATTTTCAAAAATACCTCCCTAAGCTGAACTCTGCTCAGCAAAAGTAACACATGGTTAAAAGTTTTGTGTAATGAACGCTTAAAATAGTGTAAATAATTTTTATCTGAAAGTGTAATACATTAATATTGCTTTCTGTTGTATTTATTGTATGTTAAAATTGTAATATTCGCAAGCAACGCCGTTTCTTAAATTATAATGGCGATTCAATGAAAAACATAGCGAAATGTTAACGATAGAGTCAAGTAGGCAAATGTCTGGCTAATTTCATAGCTCGAGCTTTATTAGAGCTCTGTAAGACCCGCCGTGTAGGGGCGCGATGCACGTTAATACTTTATTCAACCGCATTATGATTTACTGCAGTTTTTTTCATGCAATACATTTTTTGGATCACTACATTGAAAATTAAGGGATATACATACACAAAATACTCCACTTTGGGAAATTTAATCCGTTAGAGCTAATAAATTAATTAAAGATATTCCACTGTAAAATTAATTATATACACCGTTCACTTAAAATAAATATTCAAATCGTTTTTTAAGGTCTTCATTAACATGCAAAAGCATAAGACACTTAAATTTTGACATAATGTATTTTTTCGGGACAAAAATAATAATCTTTGCAATCCGCTGAAAACGCAATATGGGCTACAAAACTTTTCGCCTTCCCCGCTAAAATACTCCTCATAGAACCCATACTGCCATATATTTTGGAAGAATGGATTTCAAAGAATATTCCTGCTAAGTATTGATAGAATATTCCTTCTAAGTTGGTGTGGTGTGGTAGTTAGGAGAAGGGGGTGCCAGCTCAGATGTCTTCTACATCACTTGACAATGGTTCAAAATTACGTGATCCGTTGCCAAAAGTCCTCGTGTAGCTGAACAGTGCGACGTTAATATTCACTCACTCCAAAAAATACAGTACAGTAGTTATAATTATTTTAATACTTAAAAATGCAATATCTGCCTATTCAATTAAAAAATTATAGCTTTATAATTAACTACTAACCACAAACAAATTTTGAAAATTTGTCCAAATGATGTAGTGTGAAAGAGAAAGTTTATTTACTTTAAGTACCAGAACCGATAAAAGCTTTTATTTTGAAAAAAGTTCAATTTCTTACAACCAAATATGAATAATAAAATCATTATCAAAAACAATCAAATAAAGAAAGATTTATAACAACCTCTCCCTTCAAAACTTAGTTTTATTCTGAAATTAAAAATATTAGGGATTATGCTGATCACAGGAATTAATTAGAAGCGAGCGCCTTGCGTAGCAAAACAAAAAGGGTTTCTTCACAAACAAAAGATGGATATATGCTGTCGTGGGCTTTTTTGCAGCGCACGCCAGAATTGCTTGCAGATGGCAGAATTTATTTCTACTTACTTGACGAACATCGTTATATTTTGGACACTTCACACAATATCTTTATAAATTATAGCCTATGTGTTATTCTGATGTATAAGCTATATTACTGTAAAATTTCATTAACATTCTATCATTCAGTTGTTTTTGCGTGAAAGACAAAAAAATAAGAAAAAAAATAAGAAATATTCAATCAAATAGAAAGATACCTCTCATCTTACAAAATAAGAACTGTGAAAATTCTATAATCTAGACAAGTTTATGACTAGACTAATGAATAGTTTATATGAAGTTAGAGACAAGTCATGAGGCAATTTTAAATTTTGAGGAAATTTTGAGCAATACACACATTTTATTCTTAAAAAAATTAAAATATTAATTATTTTAAATTGATAATGATTAAAAAGATTAATTATTCAAGTGTTGTGCTTGTGTGTGTTGTGTGCCGTATAGCCCTAACTATTTTTTTTAATTTAACATTATATTCAATTCCATATGAAGAGCTCATTGTCATTGTGTATACTTCAATGCAATTGAAAAATGTTTTAACAAATAATATAAAAAAAATTAAGTCAATTTCTACTTAGGTCAACAAAGAATTTTTTTTTATTTTAGTTATTTTTTATTCAATAGTTACAATTGATATAAATATGTATATATAGGGTCTTTTTTTAGAGGTATAGAACTTTAAATTGCAATAAAACAACGATGTATCATTCGATTGACATGAATTTTTTTTTTATTCAAAAACAATATTGTGGCATTATATTTTAAATATGATATCTGGCATATGACTGCCACGGCTGGCTCGGATGTAGTCAATCTGGACGTCCAAATTTCGATGACTTTTTCCAACATTTGTGCCGTATATCGGCAATAACACGGCGAATGTTGTCTTCCAAGTGGTCAAGCGTTTGTGGCTTATCCGCATAGACCAATGACTTTGCATAGCTCCACAGAAAATAGCCTAGCGGTGTTAAATCACAAGATCTTGAAAGCCAATTCACAGGTCCAAAACGTGAAATTAGGCGGTCACCAAACGTGTCTTTCAATAAATCGATTGTGGCACGAGCTGTGTGACATGTTGCGCCGTCTTGTTGGAACCACAGCTCCTGGACATCATGATTGTTCAATTCAGGAATGAAAAAGTTAGTAATCATGGCTCTATACCGATCACCATTGACTGTAACGTTGTGGTCTTCATCGTTTTTGAAGAAGTACGGACCAATGATTCCACCAGCCCATAAAGCGCACCAAACAGTCAGTTTTTCTGGATGTAATGGTGTTTCGACATACACTTGTGGATTATCTTCACTCCAAATGCGGCAGTTTTGTTTGTTGACGTAGCCATTCAACCAGAAGTGCACTTCATCGCTCAGCAAAATTCGCTTATAAAAATCGGGAACAACGGCAATCTCGTTTTGGGCCCATTGGACGAATCTACGCCTTGCTTGATCATATTTAAAATGTAATGCCACAAGATTATCTTTCGAATAAAAAAAAATTCATGTGAATCGAACAATACATTGTTGTTTTATTGCAATTTAAAGTTCTATACCTCTAAAAAAAACACCCTATAAGTATTACAGACTCACAATATTAAGAGACAAAATAGAAAGCAATTTTCCATTTCCCTTTCAATATATGGTGTTGGGTTATTTTTTTTTGTTTGTTACCATTTATTCATTAATTAAATTTAATTATTCTAATAAAATAGCATAGAAAAAAATAAATCATTCTCAGAAAATAGGCCATCCCAGGTGGGACTCGAGCCCACGACCTTTGGAATAGAGGTCCAAAGCGCTATTCATTACGCTACAAGGAAACAACGAAAAATTTTTCTTTCTCTACATGCTGTTGGACTATTATTTTTGTTTGCTACTATTTATTCATTTCTAATTTAATTAATGACTTAATGTTTGAAAGAACTATATTAACATCAGGTGTCATCCACTACAAGGTTAAAAAAATGTATTTGAACTTGAATGGATGAATAGAATGTATTTTATAAACGACTGAAAATTTGAACTAGACATATATATATATATATATATATATATATATATATATATATATATATATATATATATATATATATATATATATATATATATATATATATATATATGTCAGGTTTGAAAAGTTTAGGTTCAAAATTAAGGAAGTAATAAATGAAAATAGAGCGAACTCTTTACCATCGCGTAAGGATTTATGAGTAAACAAGCCTGTTAAAAGGAGCAACGAGCGCTGACGAAGGCGAACGCATACTAAGAAAGGACTTGGCTGGTGTCTCCTCGCAGCGATGTTGTATTTGGTAACACCCGGTTGCGCGGCAAAAGGTCCGCCATGTTAGATTATATATGATGAAAGCGTAATAAAGGAATATTGTGAAGATGATGCCCTCCTTATTTTACCAGCAGGCCTGGGGCTTGTCAAGAGTCGACAGAATGAATTAACGAACCGAAAATATGCGAGGAAACCAAACGAATTAACTTCAACAATTTTTTTTTTCGAACGAACGACTGCATTGAAAACGATACTACCATGGAAGACGACTCTTTCCGGCAGGAGTCACCAGTCAACACATCCAAAGAGAATCAATCCTTCTTTTTTCCTGAATTTGATCTTAATAAGTTTAGTAGTTTGCAAAGCTTTTTTAACTGTTTTGATCAACAATGTTTGGAATATCAAAAAGACGAACAATGGAAGAAGCAAAATATTCCTAGATATCTCACGGGAGTTTATCTTAAATTTTGGTACGAAAACCATTTATTTGAAAAGTCGTACCAAACAAGTAAAGAATTATTAATGACGGTGTTCGATGCGACGAAACAAGAGGATATTCGAAAATTTCACAAATTAAAACTAAACGACACTAAAGAATTAATTTCGTTTTTTACGGAAAAACTTTCGTTGGGGAAGAAACTAAATTATGATGACAGTTCAATTGTGGAACATATGACATTATCGAGTCCCACGCACTATCAAAAGTTCCTAGTTATCAAGAAGATTTCGACACCCTGCGAATGGATCTCAACCATGCGACAATTAATCGCAGTAACACCGGACAGCGCAGACCGAAAACCGGTAGATACTGGAAGTTATACCCGATGGAATCACGCATACGGTAGTGTACACAGAGGAACTGATCCACAGAACAGATTCCAGTCAAGAGGAAATCATGGACAGCCACATCAATCGCACATGATGAGATTCAGTGGGAGACAACAGAATCGACATAATCTTTACTCGCCCAGAAACGAAAGTAACCAGAGGCAAGGATGACAACTAATTATTGAGTCAATGGTATGTTCCAAGCACTTTTGTACTCTAATTGACACAGGAAGCAATGTGTCATTAATTCCAATAAATTTAGCTAAACAATTAAAAAACATTAAAATTATACAAAATAGTAATGTAAAAATAAATCAAACTTGTGGGACTATTCAACCCAAAGGTATAATTAAAGTTTATATGAATATTGGATGTATATCTAAGCAAATAGATTTGTTTGTAATTGATACTGAATTGCCTTATATTATTTTAGGACTTGAATATTTACATTTATTTAAGCTTGACATTAGTATTCGTAACATGTGTATTTTCAATGTGGTAAAAATTTAAGTAATATTAAATGTGTAAATAAGTGTGTTGGTGAGTTGAGAACATATCATGGGACATATTGTAAAACTCTTAATAATGATCAAAATATGAACTACTATAATGCAAATAATGAAGATAATATTAACGTTAAGAATAATAAAAGGTTTGGATCAAATATCAGACAGCCCTGAAGCTGATCTGAAAAGATTGTTTAACCCAGCCATGGTTGTTGAGGACACAGTACCAAAACAAACTAGTGAGCCATGGGAAGATTTAACCCAACTTATTGACAAATTTCAAACCATATTTTCACAAAATAAGTATGATGTAGGTTGTATCAATTTAGAGCCACAAAAATTCATTTAATTTCAGACCTTCCTATAAGTTTACGCCCTTATAGAAACAGTCAACAAGAATCTAAAGAAATACAAACACAAATAGAAGAATTGTTAAAAGCAGGTTTTATTAGACCCTCCCATAGCCCATATGCTGCCCCTGTAACTTTAGCATACAAAAAAGGATGAAGGGAAAAGATCAAGATTATGTATTGATTATAGAAAACTAAATGAAATCACACGAAAAGATTCCACCCCTGTACCTCTGATAGACTTTGTAATTGATAATTTAACTCATGCTAAATTTTTCTCTACGCTCGACTTAACAAGTGGTTATTGGCACATTAAAATTCATGAAAAAGACGCAGAGAAGCTGGCTTTCACAACTAATTTTGGACTCTATGAATGGTTAAGACTTCCATTTGGCTGGAAAAATTCCCCAGCTGTTTTCCAAAGAACTATAAGACAAATTTTACAAAAATATCAGTTAACTTTTGCTTTAAACTATTTTGATGATATAATAATTTTCTCACAATCTTGGGAAGAGCATTTAACTCATTTAGATACAATATTTCAAATTTGTAAAAAGAAAACATTAAACTTAAAAAATCAAAATGTCAGTTTGCACAGGAAAAAATAAAATTTTTAGGATATGAAATAACACAAGGTCATTATTCCCCAAGTAATCCAAATATTGAAACAATAAGAAAATTAGCACCACCTAAAGATGTGAAAGAACTCCAAAGATTCCTTGGTTCCATCAATGTTTATCAAAAATTTATTAAAGATTATGCAAAACTTAGAGTACCATTAAATAAGTTACTTAAAAAGATGCAATTTGGAATTGGTCACATGAATGTCAAGAAGCTTATCAAAAGTTAAAAGAATTGTTTAATATCAAACCTATACTTAAATTATACAACTCACAATTTCCATGTCATGTGTTTTGTGACGCAAGTCAGGAATCAATAGGTGTAGTCTTGAAACAACAACACCCAGATGGAACACTTTACCCCATAGCTTATCACTCGAGACAATTACTTAAACATGAAAAAAAATTATACAATTTCAGAAAAAAGTGTTTAGCAATTATAGATGCCTTAGATAAATTCCACTGTTACCTACATGGATCCAAATTCACGATACATACTGATCATGCTGCTTTACAATGGCTTAAAAGTGTAAAACATTTAACTGGACGTTTATTTCGGTGGAGTTTAAAACTTTCTCAGTATGAATATTCGATAGTTTATATAAAGGTAAATTAAATGTTGAAGCAGACATGTTGTCGAGGAACCCTGTATGCCATTATATATCACCCATTTGTCATTTTTTAAATACTGATGAAATTATTAAATACCAAAATTCAGAGAACATTAATGATCAAAATATATAAAAATTAATGATGTATTAACAGTTAAGAAAAAGAATTTAATTAAAATTGTAGTACCGTTATCTTTGAGAGAAAAATTAATTACAACTGCACATGAACAATTTGGTCACCCAGGTGTAAAAAAGATGTTAAAATTAATTTCCCCAATTTACTACTGGAAAGACATTATATTAGACATTTCAAATTTTGTTAAATGTTGTGAAACATGTCAAATGAATAAAAGTCTACACAAAAAAGTATGGATTATTGCAAAAGTTCCTGTAGCAGAAGAACCATTTGAAATGATTTCACTAGACACTGTAGGAGGATTTGAGTATCATAATTCACAAAAGAAATACCTGCATATTGTTCTGGATCATGCTACCAGATATGCTTGGACATTTCCATCAAAAAGTGTCACTTCTGAAACTTATACAAATTGCTTAAAACAAATTTTTCAATTCAATGCCCAAAACAACTTTTAAGTGATAAATGCTGCATTCACTTCATCTAAATTTAAGAAATTCTTAAAACATCATAATATTAGACAATTACTAACTTCAGCAAATAGACCACAATGCAATGGAAAGAATGAAAAGAGTTAATCAGACATTAGTAGCAAAAATTAAGATGTAAAGTCAATTCAACTACAAAAACTCCTTGGACAAAATTATTAGAACAAGTTACATATGAATACAATAACTCGCCACATGATGTTACTGTAATTTCAATAAACCTCAACAAAAGCTGTTTTAGCAACACAAATGATAACCAACACGTTGCTATTTTCCTAAGAGATTTAAACTTCTTCATTCATGCATAAATTAAAATATTTGGATGCACACTTTACTTGTTACTGTGAATTTTCATGGAAAAACTACATAGGAATTAGCATCGGTTAACCACATTGCATTGTCCTGTTATTATATTGCAACTCTTATCGAAATAGACAATTTGCATCTTCAATTAGATGAAGAAAGAGTATTATGCAACGTCATACAAACATCGGTTTTAAAAACCATTTTTGTAAGACATACCATTTACACCCACAAACCACATTGCAATAGATAGAGTTTCATAATTATCTTTTTATTAAAAATAATAACAATAATTCATCAACATCCTGCACTGCACAAATTTCCTTTAAAAATCTGAATGCATGGTAATCTTATAAAAGAATTTAAAAAAACATGAGTAAGAGCCCTTTTATAATTATGGGAATTATAATTTGTAATTTTATCTCTTTAGGGATATAACTAATTTTAATAAATGCGTAATTCTAAAGGAGTTGTGAATGTTATCGAAACTATTCAAATGTC
Source organism: Trichonephila clavipes (assembly GCA_019973935.1). NCBI lineage: Eukaryota > Metazoa > Arthropoda > Arachnida > Araneae > Nephilidae > Trichonephila > Trichonephila clavipes. The sequence goes on along the minus strand of BMAU01020730.1, from coordinate 2,808 downwards.
TACAGCACTCGCTGTACATAATTTTGCACAAACGTCTGATCAAGACACCATACTTTAATTATTATTTCTAAAATTGCAACCGGCACTTCAGCTGACAATTAAAAATTTTCGTCTTATAAATTTTAGCATAAATAAAAATAATGCCATTTTACGAAGTGCTTAATACATATATTTTTTAGTTTAATTTATGTCCCACTGTGAAGTAATACAACATCTGGAGACGACGGACCTCATTGGTTCGAGCCACGGTCAAGTGAAGAGGACAACACCTGATCTGAAGCTCCCCCTCTCCAAACTTGTGCACTACGCCAACGGGAAGACTTTGATCCTCGACAGATTTAACGTCATCAGTCCCCCCAACGAAGAAGGTCTTCAGTGGCATCAGATTACGAACCCATAACCGTGATCATTCGAATATCTAGGCCTTCACAAGACGTTAAAAGAATAGGAATTAAAGGTACTATGATTGCCTAGATGGAAATTTTGCAAGCAACAAGGCTTCTGCATGGTATCTTTTGGGTATGCCTATAAGATATTTCAGTTTAGCGTCGTGCACTGTCATACAGTCGAAAATTGCATTCGTTCGTCGTTACACTTCTGTGTCCCATAATGGATTTTTCGAATATTAAAGTTCAGGACTTTTTTTTTATCATTCAGTACACACTTCTAAACTTTAGTTTTTTATTATTATTACTATTTTATTTATTTATTTAGAATACAGAACATATTTGTAAATGTATAAGAATAAATCATCCTAGAATATAGGCACTTTTTTTCTTTCGAATTTTAAATTGATAATTAACATACGCTCAGTTTTCGAAGGGATGATTCATTACTTGTAACCCTTGTTTTACATTTCACTTCCAACATTTCAAAATTAATAGTTAACTCCTTAATGGATCTGTTAACACCTTTTATATTGGTATTACGTCTCTTGTGATTTGTTGATTATCAACATGAAATGGCCTTTATCAAATAGAAGCATTTTTGAAAAAGCATACATTGAGTTCAACAAAGGAAAACAAGTTCAGTAGCTAAATTGAATTAAATACTTTACACTCTTTGCGGCTTTACAAAAGGAATGCGAACAGTGTTGAGTGTTTTAACTAGTTAATATACATTCCCATGCAATAATTGACATCATACCTATATCTAACAGCTCTATCCACACTAAAAAGAAACATGGATGATAACTGTAACTATGCAAATTTTTATTACCTCCTCCCAGGTATAACTGTGACCGCGGTACCCAAATAGTCATGGTCAAAGACTCATAGCCGACTTTGGGAAGTCAAGGGTTTGAGTCCTGATGCCATTGAAAACCCGCGGCAAAGTCATCTTTCGCTTTGATTTTGTGGGCATCGGCTGTAGCCTCAGGAAATTATGATTATGAGCTCGTGGCTAGCATGTCATGAATTCGAGCCTTAGTGTTGTTTATGACCCGCCATGTAGAAGGGCTGATACACGTTAAATCTGTCGACTCTCAAAAATCCTCCCGTTGTCGTGGTGTTGTAGTTTTAGAGAGCCAGTTCAAGTATCGTCCCCGTCACTCGACTGCTGATCAAATTCGAGGTCCGTTGCCAATACCCTAATGCTGCTTTATATATATATAAATGCGATATTAATATTCATTCCCTCCTGGAATGGTATTCTTATTAAAACATAATTCAGTTTTGTTGTTGTTTTTAATACATATAAAATTATACAAAATTATTAAAATAAAATAATTAAGGGGCACTATTCTTTTAAATCTATTAAAAATATTTTTCGAGTTATATGTTCTTAGAGAGTGAATACGAATTAAACTTGTTTATCGAAAACATTTACAATGTAATTTGATAGTAAAATAAATATATTATCCAGAAAAAAATTAAGAATTGTTTCTTTTTATTTATTTTTAGAAAACGTTGACTTTACCAATATTGATGAATCAGAATACGTAGATTTTGAGAATCTAGAATATTCCCCCTTATACTTCTAATTCTGACAAGATCGATAAATTTACTTAACAAAAATATCATTTACTTTCAGTAAGAGAGTATTTGAATTATATTTTGAATTAATTGAAGTCCCCTAATGCTGAACTGGAGCAGAAACTAAGAAATTTTTTATAAAAAAGTAAAGGTTAAGTCTGAAACAAAGTCGCAATTTAACTATTACGAAAGCGTAAGATATGTTTTTAAACATAGCGAAAAAAATCAAAGAAATATCTTTTAAGTACTGTATCTGTATTTCAGTTCAAAAGAAAGCGCGAGTGGTAACACTAAATAACAAAACAATACTCTTAATGCGTTACTGTAGTAACCGTGGCTCATAAAATTGAATAAAGGGTATATATATATATATATATATATATATATATATATATGTATAAGCAAAAAAATTCTCTTTTATTCACAGAATGTTTCCAATGTCAAAGTTTTATTTATGAAAGAAATGTTTCTGTTTTTCGTCAAATTTTTCAGTATGAATTTGTAAGGGGTGTTTTTTAGAGGTATAGAACTTTAAATTGCAATAAAACAACGATGTATTATTCGATTGACATGAATTTTTTTTTTATTCGAAAGACAATCTTTGTGGCTTTACATTTTTAAATATGATTTCTGGCATATGACTGCCACGGCTTTACAGCTCGGATGTAGTCCAATCTGGACGTCCAATTTTCGATGACTTTTTCCAACATTTGTGGCCGTATATCGGCAATAACACGGTGATGTTACGGTATTTAAAAATGGTCAAGCATTTGTGGCTTATCCGCATAGACCAATAATTTTACATAGCCCACAGAAAATAGTCTAGCGGTGTTAA